>CP116447.1:56355072-56852572 GCA_028216015.1 Quercus dentata
CCATTTTGGCGGTGGTGCAAGGCGCACGAAAGCTTCCCCATTATTTCCAAGAACACACTTGTCATTGTCATAACTTAGATTCCGCTTAGGTCTACATTTTGAAGTACTGATTCTGGCGGGAAGGATTACTAAACGGAGCGCAGTTCTAGGGGCTTTTGACGTTAAGCATGTGCCCGTGCACTTGTCAAGTGGCTAGTTCTTTGCGGGTCTAGTAGTCTAGTTTCTTGAATTCCTTCGGAGAAAGAAGCCGAGGGCCAAAACAATCTTGTGAAATGGTTAAGCGAAGCTTAGCTATGACGAATCCTCGGACCTCCGCTTTGGGGAAATTAACACGCACTTAATCTTGTAAAGCGGTTGAACAGAACCTTAGCTATGACGGGTCCTCGGACCTCCCGCTTTAGGAAAATTAACACGCACCATAATCTTGTGAAGTGGTTAAATAGAACTTTAGCTATGACGGGTCCTCGGACCTCCCGCTTTGGGGAAATTAACATGCACAAGAATCTTGTGAAGCGGTTAAATGTAATCTTAGCTATGTCGGGTCCTTGGACCTCCCGCTTTGGGAAAATTAACACACACACGAGAATTTTATGAGGCGGTTAGGGAAATGTAATCTTAGCTATGATGGGTCTTGAGGACCTTCCCGCTTTAGGGAAATTGACACGCAAGAAGAATCTTGTGAAGCGGTTAAACAGAACCTTAACTATGACGGGTCCTCGAACCTCCTTGCTTTAGGGAAATTAACACGCAGAAGAATCTTATGAAGTGATTAAAATGTAACCTTAGCTATGATGGGTCCCCGGACCTCTTGATTTTGGGGAAATTAACACGCACTGAGAATCTTGTGAAGCGGTTAAATAGAACCTTAGCTATGACGGGTCCTCGGATCTCTTGCTTTGGGGAAATTAACACGCAGAAGAATCTTGTGAAGCGATTAAACAGAACCTTAGCTATGACGAATCCTCGGACCTCCCGATTTGGGGAAATTAACACGCAGAATCTTGTGAAGCGGTTAAAGAAGTAACCTTAACTATGTCGGGTCCTCGGACCTTCTGCTTTGGGGAAATTAACATACACCAAAATCTTGTGAAGCGGTTAAACAGAACCTTAGCTATGACGGGTCTTGAGACCTTTTGCTTTGGGGAAATTAACAAGCACCAGAATCTTGTGAAGCGATTAAATGTAACCTTAGCTATGATGGGTCCTCGAACCTCCTACTTTGGGGAAATTAACACGCAAAGAGAATCTTGTAAAGCGGTTAAAGTAACCTTAGCTATGATGGGTCCTCGGACCTCTTACTTTGGGGAAATTAACATGCATCGAATCTTTTAAAGTAGTTAAACGTAACCTTAGCTATGTCGGGTCCTCGGACCTCCCGCTCCGGAGAAATTAACGCACACCGACAACTTTCTAAATGACTAAGTACTAGACAGAACCAAGGTCTTGCATTGTTCTCGGACTCAAACCTCTAGCGAAACTAGTTACTTCAGAGAAGAACCTAAGTACTAGACAGAACCAAGATCTTGCATGGTCCTCAGACTTAAACCTATGGGGAAACTAGTTACTTCAGAGAAGAACCTAAGTACTAGACGTAACCAAGGTCTTGTATGGTCCTCGGACTCAAACCTATGGGGAAACCTGGTTACTTCAGAGAAGGACCTAAGTACTAGACAGAACCAAAGTCTTGCATGGTCCTCGGACTCAAATTTATGGGGAAACTAGTTACTTTAGAGAAGGACCTAAGTACTAGACGAGAACTAAGATCTTACATGGTCCTTGGACTCGGACTTGTAGCGCAACTAGAATTTCAAAGAAGAACCTAAGTACTAGACAGAACCAAGGTCTTGCATGGTCCTCAGACTTAAACCTATGGGGAACTAGTTACTTCAGAGAAGAACCTAAGTACTAGACAGAACCAAGGTTTTGTATGGTCCTCGGACTCAAACTTATGGGGAAACTAGTTACTTCAGAGAGAGACCTAAGTACTAGACAGAACCAAGGTCTTGCATGGTCCTCGGACTCAAATTTATGGGGAAACTAGTTACTTCAGAGAAGGATCTAAGCACTAGACAGAACTAAGGTCTTGCATGGTCCCGGACTCAAACCCGTAGCGCAACTAGTCGCTTTAGAGAAAAACCTAAGTACTAGACAGAACCAAGGTCTTGCATGGTCCCCGGACTCAAACTTATGGGGAAATTAGTTACTTTAGAAAAGAATTTAAGTACTAGACAGAACCAAGGTCTTGCATGGTCCTCGACTCAAACCTATTGGGAAGCTAGTTACTTCAGGAGAAGGATCTAAGTACTAAAATGTAACTAAGGTCTTGCATGGTCCTCGGACTCAAACCCGTAGCGCAACTAGTCGCTTTAGAGAAAAACCTAAGTACTAGACAGAACCAAGGTCTTGCATGGTCCCCGGACTCAAACCTATAGGGAAACTAGTTACTTCAGAAATGGACCTAAGTACTAGATGTAACCAAGGTCTTGCATGGTCCTCGGACTCAAATTTATGGGGAAACTAGTTACTTGAGAGAAGGACCTAAGTACTAGACAGAACTAAGGTCTTGCATGGTCCTCGGACTCAAACCCGTAGCGAAACTAGTCGCTTTAGAGAAAAACCTAAGTACTAGACAAAACCAAGGTCTTGCATGGTCTTCGGACTAGTTACTTGAAAGAAAAGGACTTAAGTACTAGACAAAACCAAGGTCTTGCATGATCCTCGGACTCAAATTTATGGGGAAACTAGTTACTTCAGAGAATGACCTAAGTACTAGACAGAACTAAGGTATTGCATGGTCCTTGGACTCAAACCCGTAGCGCAACTAGTCGCTTTAAAGAAAAACCCGAGTACTAGACAGAACCAAAGTCTTGCATGGTCCTCGGACTCAAACCTATGGGGAAACTAGTTACTTCAAAGAAGAACCTAAGTACTAGATAGAATCAAGGTCTTGTATGGTCCTCGGACTCAAACCTATGGGGAAACTAGTTACTTCGCAGAAGGACCTAAGTATTAGACAGAACCAAGGTCTTGCATGGTCCTCGGACTCAAACCTATGGGGAAACTAGTTACTTGAGAAAGGGACTTAAGTACTAGACGTAACCAAGTTCTTGCATGGTCCTCGGACTCAAATTTATGGGGAAACTAGTTACTTCAGAGAAGGACCTAAGTACTAGACAGAATTAAGGTCTTGCATGGTTTTCGGACTCAAACCCGTAGCGTAACTAGTCGCTTCAGAGAAGAACCTAAGTACTAGACAGAACCAAGGTCTTGCATGGTCCTCGGACTCAAACTTATGGGGAAAATAGTTACTTCATAAAAGAACCTAAGTACTAGACAGAACCAAGGTCTTGCAAGGGCCTCGGACTCAAACCTATGGGGAAACTAGTTACTCAAAGAAGAACCTAAGTACTAGACAGAAACAAGGTCTTGTATGGTCCCTGACTCAACCTTGTGAGGAAACTAGTTACTTTTGAGAAGAACCTAAGTACTAGACAGAACCAAGGTCTTGCATGGTCCTCGGACTCAAACCTATGGGGAAATTAGTTACTTCGGAGAAGAACCTAAGTACTAGACAAAACCAAGGTCTTGCATGGTCCTTGAACCTCCTACTTTGTAGAAGCTAACACACGTTGACAACTTTCTAAGTGTTTAAACTAAATTCAATCTTGCCTCGGTCCTCGGATTTAGACACTTAAGGGTAGCTAACACTATAAACATCATCGTAAATGTTGAAAGTACCTTTGTATCCCGTGGCCCCCCCTGACTGTTCACTTTAAATTACATGTCCTTTGGCGGTTGCGCTATTCGTAATATAAAGCACGCGGTTATTTTCCTGATTATTCCTGTATAGTTAACTTATTTAAAGTTAGCGGTGGTGTGCCTGTCAGTTTTGATAAATTCAAGGTGACAACTCTTTACCATCAATGGCATCAATTCTAAGTACTATTCGAAAGAAAAGATACCAACACACCCATAAATAAAACAATTATTGCAGAAAAGGAAAGGTACTCAAAATGAAATAAAGTCATATTTTTATTAGATAAAGAAGAAGTACAAGATACATAAAAGGGCTTAGACAAGCCTGTTTCAAAAGCTAACTATAAAAAGTAGTCCATGGGAACAATAAATCCACAATCTTGTTCTAGCAGCAATCGAGCAAGTATGGATGGTATTGGCGATGGGAGAGAAGAAGAAGCAAAGACGCCATATCCACAATCTTGCTCCAGTAGCAATCAAGCAAGTATAGATGGTACCGGCGATGAGAAAGAAGAAGAAGCAGAGACACTAAATCCATAATCTTGCTCTAGTAGCAATCGAGCAAGTATTGATCTAGCAACAATTGAGCAAGTATGGATGGTACTCGCAATGAGAAGTCGAAATCCGCACATGCGTGACACACGGTGCTGGATGAAATCCAAATTTTGTCGCACCGAAAATCTGATGCGGCCTACGCCTGCTTTGGATTTTGGCTGAAGGAAGAATGACTTCTTTTTACGGTCAAAGGGGAGAAATATCTTTGGCCTCCGCTTCCCTTGCCTTAAGTGTGTCATTCTAAATCTTGGTGGCACCTATGGCTTCCGAGGAGGGCTTGGTCCTTTTACCCTCGCCTTTATCCTTGACCATTTCATTCCCTAAATCTCAATCACCACCTTGGTGGGGCCCTTGGGAATATTTGAAGAGTTAAGAGCCTGAAACTCCCGCAGGTCTCAAGGATCTGTGAATGAAGAAGAACGATCCCCCTCCCATGCGCCTTATATAGGAGGCAAACCTAGTGGCAATCAATTCGCCCAAATCTCCAAGAAAGAATTACAAGCAAGATAAACCTTGCTCAATTTCCAAAACAGTCTTCAACCGTTGGATTTACGTCACCTTGTAAAAAGACCTTAATAAAAGCGCGCCTCGTGTACCGAAACGGCAGGAACGCAACTTAGATAAACTAAAAGAATGTCTCACAACTAGGCATAGTGCAAAATGGGCGCGAGAGGACAATCATTGTATCAAGATCCTCCTTTCCTCCCATGGGGAAGAAAAGAAGAATCTCGAGGGGCTATTGTGAGGGGTAAAAGATCGGGAAGCCCATGTCAATATCTATATTGGGCCAAGGGCCCAGTCCAAGGAAGAACCTCTCTTCGGCCATGGGAAGAGCCCTCCTCGGCCATAGATGTAGCCGAAGACAAAGGGAGCAGCCTACTACTGGGAGTGACACTCCGGGTCATTCCATGGAATAGGGTAAGTACTAAGACAGAAAAGGACAATGAGAAGAATGGAAATATTTAAGAGAAAGTCTGTCATTATTGCATTGAGTGCCTCAGACTGACATAGTCATGCCTCCCTGCCTTTACAACCACTCCTAATAACTTTGGGGATGGGCAAATAGGACAAGTAGCAGCGCTATGAATCTAAAAATCTATGGGAGGGAAAGGGGATATAAATAGGATGGAATGAGAAGCAATGGGGGACCCTAAAACCCCTACCACTCAACACAAACTGGAGAAGGCTCCTTAGATTGTGCCGAGGACCAATCTTCCTTGATAAACTCAGTTCATCTCAACTTGATTGTGAAAAACACCATATTAACTGTTATACGTGCACTAAAGCTTGGCTCTTCGACCCATTCTTTACAAATTTATTGTACATGGCTCACAGGTCCAAGATCCCATACATTTTGGGTTTGGGCTGAAAAATGTGACCTTACAATATATATATATATATATATTGTAAAGATATTATTAGGTATAAAATGTAAATTGTCCATTTTTTTTTTAACAATTCATTTATTCTAAACTATTTGGTTTTTGTACTTAATAACTCACTTTGATGAATATTTATGATATGGTCTTACATTTGATTTTAAAATTAAGAAATAAAACTCTTTAAGAATAAATAATTTAGGACACATTGCGCAAAATTAGAACTTTAATTTGGAATTTTAATATGAGTTTCTTTTAGTTTCACTGATTATATATATATATATATATATATAGAGAGAGAGAGAGAGAGAGAGTATTCACCTTTTTGTGTGAGCAAAATATGGATTGAATGGAAGAGAAAATAAAAATTTTTTATAGTAAAAAAATGGAGAGAAGAAGAGTCAAAATAAAAGAAAGACAAATGGATGGAGAAATTGTAAGGTTAAGGTATAGAGTAGTTGAGAGATAAAAATGTAAAAGTAAGTAAATATTGGAAAATGTGTAATGGTAAAGTGGCAAATTAATAAGGAGAAAAATAATTAAAAATCAAAGAGAAAATATTGAAAATAGGTTGATGATGTGGCGCTAATATGGCTCAATAGGAGCGTGGCAACATTAAACTCTATGCTTTAGCTTTTAGATATATATATATATATATATAGATATATAAAACGTACTGGAAATATTATTTCTAAAATTATTTTTCATCTCTCCATCTTTACAAATATATCATTTTATTTTTTTAATTTTTTTTGAAAAATTTAGGTGCATTTGATTGATAGGGTTTGGGACCAAAAATAGCAATTCTATCTGTGCTTCCTATGAAATGATAGTTTTTCCATAGATTTTGAGCAACTTCACGAATTTGATTATTAAAATAATTTCTCCAACAATTTGCAAGATCAAAAGGATCTTTAAAGGATAATTGAGAATTTCCCTCAAACCATGGCCCTTGGTGAGTGTAACCATTAATGAGAATGAGATGCTTTGAGGGTTTAACATTCATCCAGTTATTTCTTTCCCATTTTGGCAGAGTGCTCCAACATCTAATAGTAACAAAAGATCTAGTGGAAGAGCTTTCAAAACCTTTAAAAGCATCATATTGGTGGGAAACCAGCTTCTAACAGTAGTAAATATTGGAGAATTGGCCATTGTGAAGGCCAGACAAATACAAGAATCAAAATCTTCCGCAAAATCCGGAGTATCATGAAACAGTTCCAAATTTTCAGCAACATATCCTTCAAGGACAATGAAATATTTTGGCTTTTGTGCAAGCCAATCAAATAAAGTATATATATATATATATATATATATATATATATATATTTGAGATAAAAGAAAAAAAAATACTATTCTTTTTTCAAGTGATCGATATTATTCAAACTTTTGTATAGTGTGTTATGGTTTCTTTTTCTACAACTAAAATTTTTAAGTTCCAATATTAATTATTTGAATTTTTCATTCTCCTAAGAAGATTATCATGATAACTAAACCTCATTACAAATTTATAATTGATATTACTCAAATAATTTATATAGACATTCAAATACATAATCATCTCACTTCTAGAATATCTAAAAATTAACTTAAACCAAAATTATAAGAGAGACAGAGAGTACATGTGATGAACAACTCAAAAAACACACGACCAAAGTGTATCATCTAAAAGTAGAGACACCAAAAAAAAAAAAAAAAAAAAAAAAATCATCAATCTAAAATAAATTTGCAAGAAAGAATTAATAATGGAGAGAGAGAGAGAGAGAGAGAGAGAGAGAGAGATCACATTTTTTGGAATAGAATGTGAGACAAATAACAAAATTATATAAAAGAAGATGAGTAGAAGAATATTCAAAAGAAAGTGTATAATTGCAAATACCAAATTATCAAAGTCATGCTATGTAATAGAATAACATTAAATCATTTTGTAATTTCATATGATAACTTGTAACAAACAAAGAAAATAAAATTAAAAAGATAAAAAATTAAAATATAATCAAATCATATCAACCTAATATAGAGTTAAACATAAAAATTCATCAATCTAAAGAATTAAACATCCACCCAAAGAAGGAAATATATATATATATATATATAGAGAGAGAGAGAGAGAGAGAGAGAGAGAGAGAGAGAGAGAGAGAGAGAGAGAGTCCAGGTGTTTTGTCCCTGGGCCCACCAAAAAGTTTTCTCCCCAAAATGGAGAGAAAACTGAAGAGAGAAAATATGGTTGCTTAATGGACAAAAATGCCCATGTTCAATTCTTTTTGTGTGTGTGTGTGTGTGCACACGCGCTAGGCACGTTGCCTCTTTCCTTTTTCTTTTTTTTTTTTTCCTTCTCTCTCCCGAACGTTGCTTTTTTGTTTTTCTTTCTTGGACATTGATTTTTTTTTTCCTTTTTGGGCTGTGGTTGTGATAGTTTTTTTGTTTTTTGTTTTGTTTTTTTTTTTTTTTTTTTTTTTTTTTTTAAATAGACATGATTTCTTTTTTTTATGGACATGATTTTTTTTTTTTTTTAATAAATTGGGTGATTGGTTTTTTTTTTTTTTTTTTGGTTACTTTTTTGTATTAATTGGCCATCATTTTTTAACATGAGTGTATAAGTAAATTTATATAAATTCATTTTTTCCATCCCTCCACTTTATCACTCCCAACCAAACAAAAAAAAGAGAAATTAAATTTTTTTTTTTTTTTTTTTTATCTTCCCACTTTTCCACTCTTCCAACCAAACATACTCTTAAAGAAGAGGGGGAAAAATTTTAAGTTACTTAAAAGTTATCTTCTCAAAAAAAAAAAAAAAAAAAACTTAAAGTTAGCTTATCAAATTAAGTAATGGAAAGGGAATACAGGGAATGGAATGGAAAGGATACTTATAATAAATATATATAAAAAAAAATCTTCTTTTTTATTTTTTTTGTTAAATAAAAAAAACTCTCTTCATCCCCTTGTTTAGGGCTTTAATAGGAGTAAAAGTGCACTTTCAAGTCTAAACCCTATAATTCAGAGTTATAACAAATTAAAGCATTCAACCTTTTAAAAGTAATAAATTAAACTTAATAGTTTTAATAATAACCTCTTAAGTTATATTAAATTCCAGATAAAATATCATTCCACTTAAATGGATCGAGGTTTAATTTGTTAATTTTTTAAACAATAGGATTTTATTTGTTATTTTTGAAACATTAGTGTTTAATTTGTACCTTTTAAAATCTTAAGTTTTCTACTGGTTACTTTTAAAACTAATGGGTTTAATTTGTTACAACCTTAAACAATAGGCTTTACAATGAATTTTTTCCCAATATGTTTTAATAATCCATCCAACCTCTTGGACAAAGCCTAAGACTTCATGCTACAAGGTTAATTTTGACAGAGCCATGTTTGAGAATGACAACTGTATAGGATTGGGTGTTGTTAGACAAAACAATGATGGTTTAGATATGGCTTATTTGTCGCAATTGGTTCCTCGACCTCCCATAGTCATAGAGGTGGAGACATTAGTGGCAACACCGGCCCTTGAACTAGCTTTAGAATTGGGGTTTGACAACATTGTCCCAGAAGGTGATTCCAAGTCCTGCAGAGTAGTAGCAGTTCCTTGGCTCAATATGGATGCATTGTCTATGATATCCACTTCCTTGCATCACATTTTTCAACTTTTAATTTATCTCGTGTACGTTGGCATTGTAATGAGATTGCTCATTCATACATGAAGAGTGGCACTTTCCCCTCCCTTATCAATCTAGATGGAAGATATACTACTAGATATTAATTCTGTATTATAGATTAATTTGAACAACCTCTCTTAATAATACACATTGTCCTTTTTTTAAAAATAAAAAATAAAAATAAAATGTAGGGCAAGGTTGCCCCATTAAACCATGGAACATGGGCCTTTGGGATGTGTTGATAATTTATTCAATATTCAATTGTTTGTAATTACCTGTTAAAATTGTCAATTTATAATCATTGATAATGAGTGAAGAGTGAAGACCCAATACCCCTTTGCTTCGTTGTTAAAAAATTAAAATTGTGCAATTTCAAAAGTACATAAAATCAGTCTAAAAAATTAAAATAAAAAAAGTGGTGGTTTCTATGGGGTCCCAAGCTAGGCATGCTAGGATGGTGTGTGTTGATATGTGAGCAATCTATTTTATATTCAATTGTTTGTAATTGCTACCCACCCATGTAGGATGAGGTTGGCTCATTAAACCCATGGACCAAGAGGGCCTTCAAGATGTATTGATAATCTATTGAAACTCACTTGTTTTGTTTGTAATTTATTCAATATTCAATTGTTTGTAATTACCTGTTAAAATTGTCAATTTATAATCATTGATAATGAGTGAAGAGTGAAGACCCAATACCCCTTTGCTTCGTTGTTAAAAAATTAAAATTGTGCAATTTCAAAAGTACATAAAATCAATCTAAAAAATTAAAATAAAAAAGTGGTGGTTTCTATGGGGTCCCAAGCTAGGCATGCTAGGATGGTGTGTGTTGATATGTGAGCAATCTATTCTATATTCAATTGTTTATAATTGCTACCCACCCATGTAGGATGAGGTTGGCTAATTAAGCCCATGGACCAAGAGGGCCTTCAAGATGTATTGATAATCTATTGAAACTCACTTATTTTGTTTGTAATTGCTTAATACCCATGTAGGATGTGGTTAGCCCATTAAACCATGGGCCAGGACCTTTCAACACATGGCTATCCTGAGAAACCACACATAAATTCAATCACTTTAATGCCCCACTTGGTGACAAGCCTACGTTATCAGGCTCGGCAATTTAAGTAATTCTTGCAACTGCATATGAATATAAATAATAAGCTTGTACCGTATCGGTGTGGGATAATTAGTGGAAAAAACAAAAAATGGCAGAGGCGACTCCTGTAGTACTGGGACTCATCAAAGAGCTAAGAAGCCACGAGGTTGCTATTGCCGAACTCAATCATCTTTCTTCATCCAGGGTAACCTTATCAACCGCTCTTTCCTTTTTACTCTTTACTATAATACTATACCACTTTTGATTCTATGTTTCAGCTCAGAATTTAACTTGCCCTTGTTTTCTGCTGATCTTTCTTTTATCGTTTCCACGGACATAGAGTATGTTTGCCAAGTGCTTGTGAAAATTACCCACAGAGTCAATCACAATAAACCTTTTCAATATTCTTTGGATTTCACAGTTTGATTCGTTTCATGAGCGTTGTAGGTGAAATTTTCCAATAATAAATGTAAGTTGTGGTAAATGCATTGAAACTTTGAGACTAAATAGTGAGAGGTTTTTTTTTGAAAACAAAGCAAGCAAAATCAAAGGCTCCAAGAAATAGCCAATGGAGGGTCTGAAGCTAGGTTGCACAGACACATCATTTGGGTGGCGTACCCGTGTCTTATAGTTTTTCAAAAATTGCTCTATAAAGTATTTGGAGCTGATTGGTGACAATAGGAGATTTTGTCTCTACATCTTGTGGTGGTTTGAGAGTTTTTTTTGTCACTTCCGTATTTTAGGCAGTATCCGTAGAGACTTTCAATGTGAGATGGCTTAAGGATGGTGCTAAAATGAATATGACATGGTCTTTTTAAAAAAAAAATAGTTACAAAGCTCTTGGCATGAATATTGGAAACAATAGGAAGTTCCATTTGAGTGACAAGGCTCTTGGCATGAATATGACAAAGCTATATCTATATGCAATCTTTTTTTGTGGTCTAACGCTATATTTCAAAAAAAATAGAAAAAAAATTGGTCTGTAATTAAGATGTGGTTGGTGAATTAGAATGAACTTTTTTTGTGAGAATGTGGTGGAATTTTATAATATTAGAAGAAAAGAAACTAAAAAACAATGGAAGTTCATGTGTCCAACATATCGCAATTGTGAACAGCCTGACTTTTTAGGGTGCTATCATGGCATTTTAGGGAGGGAAGGAATAAAAAAAAAGAGATCTGTTGCGGCCATATTGCATCTATAGTGGGTTTGTAGCAGTTCTATAGGGCTGACACAGGGCCACTGTGCTGCGTTTAGTAGATTGCCCAACATTTACTCCTATTTGCCACCTGCCAAGCCACTTCCTTTTACCTTGGTCAGATTAAAGCTCGAGAAACCAAGATTTGTGTTCCATATCTAAATCTAGAACTGTCAGGCATTAATGTCGCATCTGGCTGAAACAGGGCTATGTGCTGCCTTTAGTAGATTGCCCACATTTACTCTATTTGCCACCTGCGAAGCGCCTTCCTCTAAGTCCATCAGATTAAAGCTCAAGAAATCAATCAGATTTGTGTTCCATAGCTACATTTAGAGTCTTTGTCCTTTTTACATAATCTGTTGTGGCTCTTTTATATTCTTTGGCTACTTCCTGCCCTCTCTGCATGAAGTAGACCTATAAGAGATTGATAGTTTTATTTAGTCTATTCAATATTAGGTCAACAATAAATGTAGTTTGAGGCTTAGAGTCGGGTTTTTTTGGAAACAAAGCAAGCACAATCAGAGGCTCCAAGAAAAAGCCAATGGTGCATCTGAAGTATATGGACCTGATTGGTGGTTTGAGAATTTTTTTTTTCTATCACTTCCACTGTTTAGGCAGTATTCGTAGAGACTGTCACTGTGAGTGGGCTTATGGGTGGTGCTAAATGAATAAGACAATCAGAGTGATATCTATATGTGAACCACTTTTTTTTTAATATCCTTTTAACACCATATTTTGGAAAAAGAAAAATTCCTTAATTGTAGTTGGGATTGGCTTCTAATAAGGATGTGGATGGTGATTAGGATTGAACATTTTTTGAAAATGCGGTCAAATTTTAGAATATTAGAAGAAAAGAAACTATAAAATAATGGAAGTTCATGTGTCCAATACAGCTACTAGTTTGAATGATCCATTCTTAGGATATATTGTACTTAAGAGAAGTTTTAGGGGGGATGGTACTGCATAATTAGTGCATAAATATTAAACAAAAACCATGGAAAAAATAGTGGTCACAGCAGTTGTGAACAGCCTGAGTTTTCTCTATCATGCACTTTCAGCAGGAAAGGAAGGAAAAAGGGATTTGTTGCAGCCACATTGCATCTGTACTGGGTTTTTAGCAGTTCTATAGTGGTCCATTAGGGCTGACACACAGCCACTATGCTGCCTCTAGTAGATTTCCCAACATTTACTCCGATTTGCTACCTGCCAATCCACTTCCTGCAAATTGATCAGATTAAAGCTCAAGAAACCAAGATCTGTGTTCCATATCTAAATCTAGAACTATAAGGCATTAATAGGTGGGATTTTAGTTTACATTGACTCTTTTAGTTTTGTTTAGCATGTTTAATATTGGGAGGTCATCCTAGTTGATACTTTATTCCAACTCAGTATTCTGTGTCTTAGATTAGTTACTTATTTTTAACCCTTCTGGAGTTTGGTGGGTTACACTTAGATATGTCGTTAAGACGCTTGCCTGCTGAAGTGGAAGAATAGCTGTGGGAGGGCATAGTTTAGCTGGGAAGCTGTACTTTCTAGCTTGATATGAAATATTTGGTAGCTGAGGACTGAGGAGTAATAGTTTTTTGAAGGGAAAGGGGAATCCTTGGTAGAGATTTAAAATGGATTCTCAAGGCTTAATTGAGTGCATCTCAAAGCATCTTTCCTTTATAGGATTGGTTTCTTTCCTAAAGTTTCATGATGGTTCTTAAATTTTAATAATAAATTACCAACTGTTTCAAATGCTTAAGTTGTTAGGAAATGATGAATTGAATCATTTAATCTAACACTTCTTCACGGTGAAATGAATCATTTAATATAACAATCCTCCTTCACGTGTGGGCATAAAATGCATGGGTAAGGTGTAGACGAGGGTTTGAACCTAGGACCTCCTGGTTTAATCTATGATAAATTACCGATTGTCCCAAAAGTTTAAGTTAAAAAGTTGTGAATTTAATTATTTAATATAACATTATCTATTTGTTTTTTTCCTTTCTTTTTGCTGTTTTAGGAAAGCCTTATGTATACTCTCTGTGTGCTTAGGTTGCACCTGTTTTAGCACCTTTGTGATAATCTTACTTGTCACAAGAGACCCAAAAAAATAAGCAAAAATGTAGAACCTCCAGTATTTGAAAGATTGAAGAAATCAAGTTATGCAGACTTTATGTCCCTTGTTTTTAGCTTGATCTTGGTTCCAAAGAAGGTTTCTAAGTTTAATCTACATGCTTTGGATATGTGTGTTTACCTTCTGCTTCCTTTTAGGTTGGCTGGTTCAACTTGTGTTATCATCAACATCATCATTGAAAGGATTGATAAAACTAATTTACTACCATTTATATAATGAGTACTTAATCTGAAGTCAGCACAATTTTATTTTCGTTAACTATGAAAAAGCAGGTGTGGGACTATTGCATGATAGCTAGTTTTCCTTAAAATAATAGTATGTGTCTATGTGACAATTTTTATATAATTCTTGCAGTAATTTTATTTATTGATTGATAATTCGATAGTTGGGAGAGAGGGACTTGAACCCTGAATGTCTCCATAGGAGACACCAAGAAGTGCTAGTTGTGGCCTAGCAGTAATTTTTTAAATGGCGGAGTTGAGAGTTATGAAACAGAATAAATCTTCATGATGGACCATGATGGCATTTTGATTTTGGTATTATGTAGAGTCTGAGAAACTTTAGAATAACCTACAATCTAGTTTTTTAATTGATGAAAATTATGTATTTGGCTCAAAACTAAATTCAGTGTTAGAAATTGTTTGAAATCCCTGCAAGTGATGTATGTTCTGCTTTTGAACAGTCAGTTCTTTTTTATGTAATTGCTTTGACTTGTAGATGTTTCTCAACATGTTGTTCACTAATCTAAAGAAAAATTTAAACTTTCTCCTTTCCTTTCTTTCGGTGGCAAGAAGCTTCCTAGTTTTGAGATAACATTTTGTCCTTGTATACTGTAGGCTGTCTATCAGAAAAATGGGAACATATTTTTCCAAACGACTATCCAGAAAGCTACAGCATCTGAACAGAGTATGAAATCTTTACTATTGACTTGGTAATATATATTTTTTCTTGGTGCTAAATGGCTAAGATATATATATTTTTCTCTTATTTGCTGAATGCTGGGTAGAACAACTTGATTTGGCCAAAGCTAAGCTTGAAAAGCTGAATTCTCCTTGAAGCAACTTGGCTGTACCATGGCTTTGCTAGACCCAAACCTTTATGGCAGGAAAAGCTCTGCATTTATATGACAAGGCATTCAACTGAGATCAACCCCTTTTAGTGGTGTAATAATAGAAGTTAGAATGGTCATTAGATTTCTATAGAGCTATATCTTTACTGCATTAACTAAACTGTCTGGGGCCTGAGCATTCATTGTCACACTTTTTAATCATTGAATTTTCTTATTGCCATGGACCTTTCTCCGTAATGAATATTTCTTTTTTGAGTTCATTTGTGAATGCATTGAAGCAATAATTCCTTTTTTTTGGATTTAATTTTTGTGGTCTTGCTTAAAAGTATTGGATCTCCATTTGCAATTTACAGAATTTCTGCTATAAAAATCCAATCCCATTTATTCTCAAAAGCCCTTTTGTTTTCTTTCTTGCCCTCCTTACCTCCCATTTCCCTCCTATGTAATCCAAACTCAATCCTGCACAACCTTAAGAAAAAGAAAATAGTAGCTTTAATTTTGGGACAGCCTTATACAAAGGAGTGACTAGATTTCAAGGCTTTAGATTCCGAGAACTGAATTTACAAATGATAAAAACAGAAGATATTAAAGTTTTTCTCCAAACCGGAGTGAAAGTGTCTTCAATCCATTATGTTGCTGTTTATAAAACCATCTATGTGATTCATTAGATTGTTTAAACAAGTCATGATTATTAAGTAGGTTGACTAAAAACATACATGGATAATCTTTTGAGTTGTCACATACTGGGTTAAGACAAAAATAATCCATCCAAAAGGATGCATCTATTGTTGGTGCTTGAGTCTGGACGGCAGGTGATGGCAAAGTTCTGTAGGTCGTTGACATTAAAAAAAAAAAGGTAACTCTTATCTGCTTGTTTCAGAAAAGAAATAAGATGGCAATCTTACCCGCTAAAACTTGGACTAGAACGATTTCACTCTTGCAGGAAGTTTGGCTGTTTGGGATTGGAAAATGGGGGAGAAAAGAAAATACAAGAAGAGTAGAGAAATCCATCAATTCCCTGTTTGGGAGATTTTGGACGGAATAGAATGGAAAATTCTGTTCCATATCTCATAAGCCATATGTGCTAGCAAATAATACATAAAAACCCAATTAATCAAATATAGGGTGGTTGACTCAGAAAGGCCCTGTGCTTCCAATTTCAGTAAAGCTCAAGCAATATTTTGCGTTTTACAGTGAGGCTTGCAATAGGAGTCAATCATCTCAACTGCATATAAACAGATCTAGCAAAGTTACAACCCTTAAAACATAATTCGTTACAATAACCAAATCTACAAATAGTCTGAAAATAAATCCGAGTCATGATGTGTACAGGATGCATAAATTCAGTTTAAAAGGAAGGCAGCCTCTAGTCGGACTCCTGAATTGACTGTTGAATGAAAACAACTGCAATAGTCACAAGGGATGCATAAACAGAATTGGGTAGCCTTTGCACCACCTTCCCAACTCCTGGGACACCCTCAGTAGCCCTCTTTGTCGCCATTGCAACTGTTGGTGCCACAACCAGACTGACAATCAGTCCCTGACTAACAGCAATTAGTGTCTCAGCTGTAAGCTGCTGGATAAACTTCACAAATTCTTCATGATCAATTTCCCCATCAAGGTTCAAATCGCAGTCCTGCAGATATTGAGGAAAAAAAAAAAGACATTATCTTTTTACTTTAGTAGGACAGATTCTTATATAAAAATAGAAGAACTAATATACAACATGATTTTAGGGCATACTTCAGCAAGTTGCAATTGAAAATTGAAAAGAGCTATAAAATCCAAAAGAGAAATATAATATATACTTCCTGAACCTTGCAGCTACTCAAATAGAGAGAGAATATATAAAAATAAAAAATAAAAAAAAAATATATATTCCTGAGTTCCCATTCAACTCTACATTGTTGAAAGTGCGATCATTGCTCTATTGCGAAATAGACCACATATGGGAAGGAACTATCCCTATTCTCTCTTATAATGACTAATGGTCCGTTTGGATTGAGGGGGAGGGAGGGAGAGTAGAGTAGTAAATTTAACCCAAAATTAGCTTATTTTCAGCTAACTTTACTCTACTCCCCTCCACTCTCCCTCCTTCTCCCCTCAATCCAAACGGACCATAAGTCTTCCTATCCAACATGCAAACACTACAATCATAGGTTGTGCCTAACGGGGAAGGGGGTTGAGACCTCTAAGAACCTCATAGAAAGAGCAGACCTCAAACCTTTCATGCGTAGAAAGTCTCCAACAAGTTCTATCTTGCCTTTCACCTAATGGAACATTAGAGTACAATAACTCCAAGGAAAAAGTCAACCGACTTAAACTCCCACCAAATACAAACTATGATGCAAATGAACATTCCTTGTCACCACTATCAAGAACAAGTCCAAAACCTATCCTTCAATGCAACATCATCACACCAAATATCATACTAAAACCAACCCTGATATTAAAACAAAAAAACAAAGAAAAAGATTGCCACACACCTAATGCTCTTCCACAAACTAATATCATAGTCCCAATCCTTCCCATATTTCACAAAACTAACTTGTCCCTTAAAATGCTAATGTTTTATCCCAAACCTCCATAAACATTTATCTAATAATGTGAAATTTAAAAGATTTCACGTTACATATCCCCAGCCCCTTACCTTAATAGGATCGTTTTTACTTGCATCAAGGTCTAGAGAAGGAAGAACAGGCATTGGCTCATGTTGCAAACCATATTTACTCTTGACTAAAATGAATAATACAAATTCACATATTCATTCTCTGCAATACATAGCTATAATTTGGTACTAAAGTCATCAGAGCTGGGTACATGTAGTCAAGGCCCTCAAGCTCTAGAGGTCAACTATTTTGAAACAGACACCTTAAACAGGTTGTAAATAGAAGCAATGACAAAAAGAATACCTCCCATGCTTAATACAGCATAGAAATACAGCTTTCACTAAACAGATTACGACAATTTTCCATGATGATTGCACAGTCTAATTTCCACAAAGCTATTGCTAATATTAATTGAATTGGATAAACTCTTTCTACATAAAATCCTACATGATTTTCATGTGTTACATTAAAATATAAGGATTTCACAGAACTTAGAAAACACTAGTCTCCAACAAAGATCATGCGAAAGTATTGATAAAAAACCAAATTTCATCAAGGAATTTCTTCAGATTATAAAACAAAAATAAACTCATGTATTCAAATGCAACATAGAAGACAATGGGCAGTAACAATCTAACTGTTGAATTACTCACATGTTCCTCTCAACTGTATGGAGAAAGGAACAAAGGAATCTCATTCGTAATTGGTTAAAAATCCTATGAGCAAGGGACTAAGTTTATAAACTGATGCATTTTGAGGGATGGATTAAGATCAACACATGCACATCCAATGCAACCAGAGACCATGTCATGTCATCCCTACACAAAGACGAGGTATTGTTTAGCCTTTGAAGATAGAACGCAGCATCAGCCTGATTTTGCAGCCTTTCAACAAGTACTGTCTTATACGGTGAGTTTGCTACACGTAGTTCCAGTTTAGAGGGTTTCACAGGCGCCAATGCCAAGGATGCACTCCTTTCCCTTTTTCTCTCAAAAACTATATCTACTCTGAATTTACTTAAGAATAAGATTACCAGTATCAAGGGGATTTACAAGTAAGTAACTACTGAAATGCAAAATTAAAGGAAAATCATAAAATCAACTTCATTGAAATGGTTAACAGGTAAAAAATTTACTAATCTCCTTAGGCACAAAGAAAACAATCTGAGTAGCCAGCTGCCAAGCCAATATTTTGATGGGAGACAGGAAATGATATGCTGAAAAATAACTTGTGTTCGAGGCTGACAAGGTTCATTTCTAAATCACAAATATTAGCTAAGCTAGAGACTTTAGCAGATGATGAAATGCTGAATTGAATATTGGCTCCTCTAAGTAGAGTAAGTGACCATTGAAACCCACCTAAACATTTAAGTAGTTGAATCGCCAGCATATTCTTAAGTGTGTTATATTTCATTTTTGCTACATTAAGCAATGAAGGACATGCCAGATTGAACATAGACTCTCCCCATGGGAATGGCTAGACATGCCACCAGGCTATATGAGCCCCTTGCCATGATCATATTTTACATAATCATAAATTGGTTTGGAACGAATATAATGTCATTCCCTCACATCTTCTCATTGGGTTGCATTGCAAACATTCTCGCCTTTAACAATTCAATAGTTGGGGTAGGGGATTTGAATCCTAAACTGTTCCATTAGAAACACCAAGACATACCATTTGAGCTATAATTTTGTTGTCTTAAGAGAAGGATTTATCATGATTATATTGATTTCCATCAATTTCTTTCGCAAATGATCGAAATTCATCCCCAATAAATCAGCCTCTTGACCCTTGCCAAATAATTACAGATCAAAATGGATCAACAAAAATTATCGAAAATAGTCAACTCCACATAACACATATGCATTAGTTTGATCAAATTCACTTCACCACACAAGCTCATATATAGTTTCACCATTATCATTGAAAAAATATATAATTAATCAATGAATTAGGAGTACCGTAATCATCTCCTTGACTCGTTCTTTGGAGGGTGGATCAAAATGCGGCCCCGGTAAGTTCTTATTGATATCACTGCAACATGGCCAAAATTAAAATAATAAAAAAATCATTCTTAGTAAGAATTAGACTAATCTGAATAGTAATTAAATACATAATATAATATTGGGCAAAGAAGATTTTTTGAGTTCTTACTTGTAAACAAGAAGAATAGCTATGTACAAATCTTCAAATGTCAAACTAACAGTTCCAGACTGACTTTTAATACGATCAAACACTTTGTCCGATATTTTCCTAACTTGCTTTTGCCTCCACTGTTTACCTGCACAAGATTTATTAATATCAAACAAAAGCTTTTAGATTGGCACTGTTGAAATTTGAAAGAGAAAACTGAAAGGTGTTCACCTTGTAATCGGCCTAGGACTTGTCCCATTGGAGATGGTGGGTTGAACTGTAACAGAGAGATATACAAAGTACAACAACGTTTGTGCTATGGAGATTAGATTAGATTTATGTCTGTCTCTGCTCTGCCACTCAATGATGACGATGAAATTAAGGAGAGACAAATCAGCTATTCGGCTATCACTCGCTTTCTTCATAAGCTGATAAGGCCAGTGGGATTCGCCAATGAACACGCGACACCCTTGTGGCTTATTAAACCCAGGTGGCGTAGAAGCATAGGCTACGTTGTTGTTGACTAAACTGGATAGGCTCTAGTTTTTACCTTTAAGCATAGGGCAATGCGTTTGTGTAGATGTTGTTGTGGACAAAAAGCTTTTACAAAATAAACTCAGATCCTCAACAAGTTCCTCACTTGTGACTTGATCATTTGTTACGAAAAGATCTAGGTGAAAATATACTTTTGATCCTTATATTTTGGCTGATTCTCATTTTCATCTTTATTTTAATTTTCCTACTAATCTAGTCCCTAAAAAAAGAAAATCAATTCTATTTTAGTCATTACTGTCAACCCACTAACAAAAATCTCCTATTTAGCGGACAAAGCGCTTATGTGTTAAGCCCACCCATTTAAATAATATTAAACTAATCCTACGTGTACCCTGAAGCTCATATGACCTACATGTGACCCACACCTGACCATTCCACGTTAGCTTCCCGCCACTCAACCCCACACGTGACCCCACATGACCTCACTCATCAACTATGTACTTCATTGATTGCCCAAACCTAAAACCTCCAAATTTAAGCTGAACCCTAAAATCCCCAAATAATCTTGTCGTCTTCCTTCTCATCCTTGAACCCTAAAATCCCCAAATCAAACCTGTCGTTAATAGAAAACCTAAATCGGTGAACAGAGATACCGATTCACACAAAAATCACATCAAATCTTGCGATTTGAAGGGGGAACGTTAATGTGATTGGAAGAGGGAGAACGTCATGAGAATTAGTGGGTGAAGTTTCAAGTGTGTAGCAATGGGTCTAAATTTGAAGATCGAAAAGGTAACTTATTTTCTCTCTCTCTCTCTCTCTCTCTCACTTTTAACACATACCATATTTTGTCTCTCTCATGGGTTAGGGACCACTATTTAAATAATTGTTTATGCTTTTATTTCGATAATGTTGTCTGTTTGGTTAGTGTTTTTTGTTTGGCCTTTACGGGATCAAGGTTGTTCATGTGTTCCCTGTTATCATTAAGCTTGAATTAAATAATGTTTTGAATACAATGTTTGATGTTTTGAATGTAATAGTGTCAGTGCATGTTTGACTGTTTGGTTGAGTTTTGTCTTTATTGGATTAAATAATGTTGACTATATGTTTCATGCATGCAAAATGGACAAGTTCTTTACTTTGTATGTGCATCATGATGGGTATTTTAATGAAAATCCTAAAGAGTGTGTGGGGGTAGTAGATGATTGTGATCCCGATAAATGGTTTAAGGTAGAAATTGAGGTCATCTGTAAAGATTTTGGGTATACATCTGTGAGTGGACTATGGTACAAAATGCTTGGGGATAATGAGGAGGGTAGGGTATTCCACTCGATTAATGATGATCATGATGCAATGTTCGTGACTGATTTGGTGAGGGGTCATGGACAAATTCATGTATATGTAGAGCATCTAGTACATGGCCATATTAATGGGGGTAGTGGTGTGACTTTGGATCTTGTTGTAAAGTCCGAGTATGTAGAGCCTTTGGATATTAGTGACCCTAAGGGGTACATTTATAATGGTCAGTGTTTTCTTTGTAGTAGTGGTTCTAATGATGAGGAGGAGTTCTATGATGGTGATGATGATTGGGATAGTCATCATCAAGCGTATGACGGTGGTATGGATGCTGGTATGGATGGGGGTAGGGATGGTGGTAGGGGTGGGGAGTTCTATCATGGTGGTGATGAGGGTGGTAGGGATGTTGCTGATAGAAATCATGATAGTGAAGGCACTATTGCTCCCATTAATGTCCATGATAACCAAAGTGACTCATAACTTGAAGTACTTGGGTTTAGGAGACAAGGGAAGGAACTGGTTGTTAAGGAACCACAAGAGGATGGGGTTGTCACCACTGACAGTAATGAGAGTACTACTTATAATGATATGGAAGGAGCTAGACATATGAACCCCAACCAGAGATATCTAAGTGAAGATAGTAGTGTCAGTGATAGTGATGTAGTGGTGCAAATGCTAGATCATATGAGTTTTGGTGTAATGAACTCGGACTACACAAGTGAGGAGTCGTTAAGTCTAATTGAGTCATCATCTGATAGTGAGGGTGATGGTGATGGTGATGGTGATAGTGACAATGAGGGTGATGGTACTATCAATCATGGATATGGGTCCAATGTGGACAATGTCACCAAGAGGAAAAAGTTCCCAGTGTTTAGACCAGTTTTCCCAATGTTTAGACTAGTTTCCAATCTTGAACACCTAGTTCTTGAGAAGGACATGTTATTTATTTCACATAACAGTTCAAGGAGGCTATTATTGAGTATGAATGAATGGTGGATAGGGAGTGAAGTTTGTGAAAAATGATAAACTAAGGGTTAGAGCAAGATGCCAACCTCCTTGCAAGTTTACAACTTACTTAGCAAAGATGTCAAGGGAGATAAGTTACCAGTTGAAGACCCCGAACTTAGAGCACACGTGCACCAGGAGCTACAAAAACCCAAGGTGTTGAGCTAATTTCCTTACAAGGAAGTTGATAAAAAAAGTGAGGAGGCAACTTGATATTAAGCTAAAGGATATTCAAGATGTTGTGCATGAGAAGTATGTGCTAAATATCAATGTAGGGAAGGCCAAGAGGGCTAGGAAAAGGGCTAAGGAGTTTGTTGATGGGTCTTACATAGAGCAATACAATCAGTTGTGGGAATATTGTGCAAAACTAAGGAGATCCAGTCCTAGTAGTACAGTTCTAATGAAGACACACCTTTATTGAAAGAGACTTGGCAGGTGAGATGGACTTATAGACCGGGTTGCCCTATTTTGAGAGATTGTATATCTCTTTGGTGCAGGGTGTGAGTAGGGATTCCTGGCAAGTTGTAAGCTAATAGTTGGTCTCAATGCTTGCCATCTAAAAACCAAGATGAGGGGCCAAATGTTTGTTATAATTGCCAGAGACCCTAATGAAGAATAATTTCCTCTAAAAGCTGAAACCAATGACTCATGGACTTGGTTTATAAATTGTTGCTGCGAGATATTTGTGATGGCAAGAGGTGGACATTCATATTACACCAGCAAAATGTATCTCTAAAAAATAAGCTATGTAGAAGAACAATGGTTTCATGATAAAACATCCATTTTATGATTGCTTATATGAACTAAAATTTATGGAATTCTTAAAGGAGTATACTGTTTTGAAATAAATTTTCTACAACATATGTCAACATAGGGCCTTTACCTTTGGAAAAAGTACTGTGTATGGTGGTGAATGACTGCTATTTTTTTATTTATTTTTTATTTAGTAAAAAGGAGGTGCATTAAAAACTAGAGAACCAAACCAGTTTTAGGACAAAGCCTGTTATAGAACACGTCATTCAATTCATATAACACGTCATTCAATTCCGAATGACAACAATCTAATAAGTAAGTCTACAAGCAGATTGTCATATAACAAAGAATCAAAGTTTTGATTGACTCCCAACCACGCCAACTATCAGCATATCTATTAGTTTTGCAATAGTAAATTAGTAATGCCTAACATGTATTTGGGGAAGCTGGGAAACCAATAGCCTGCAATTATCCACCATGGAAGAGACGTCGTTATTAGGATAACTAGAATTAGCCAGAAGATCCACAATAGCTTTAGCATCTACCTTTATTTCTAGAGCTTTTTTTTTTTTTTTTTTGAAGATTTATTTCTAGAGCTATTAACTGGAGGTTTGGGCACATAATAAGACCATCTCTTAATTCCCATATCTCCGCTAAGAAGTTGGGGATTATTCCAATTTTTCTAGAGTATCCACTAAGCCATCCACCCAACTCATCTCACACAAGACCTCCACCTCTGGCCACCCGAGAGTTACCAAGACAAGAGCGATCAGTGTTTAGCTTAGCCTACCCTATATTAGGCTTTTCCCACCATTTAAGAAATTTTTAATACCACTTTTATAGAAAATATGAAAAGTTGTAAAAAATATTTTCTAT
Organism: Quercus dentata; assembly: GCA_028216015.1. NCBI lineage: Eukaryota > Viridiplantae > Streptophyta > Magnoliopsida > Fagales > Fagaceae > Quercus > Quercus dentata. The sequence goes on from CP116447.1 coordinate 56,379,075, forward strand.
ACCAATGTTCTTAGTAAATTTATTAACTTTTTATTTTTATTATTTATGTCTAAATTTCTGATTTTCCTATTCAAAATATATTTATATGATGCAACTTTCATGATTAAATATACTTATTTATGCTGTCGAAAAAATATACTTATATATGCTCTTAAGAATGCCATGTGATAGAAATTCTATCCTGTATAAAAATAAAAATAAAAAGAATGCCATGTGATATTGTCTCGCACTAAGCAGTTGAACTTACCTCCTTCCAGTCTACTGCTATAATCCTCTTAAAGAAACTAGCGGGTGACTCTTAGTCTTAAAGCAACTTGAGTGAACTGTGAAAGTTTGCTTTATATTAGAACAATCTATTATCTTTTTCTTGGAATTCTAAACTCGATATTTTGAGATTATTTTAGGATACACTTGGAAATGGAAGTTTAATTTTTCATGTTTTAATTAGGTTTGATGTGATTTTGGGCTAATTAAAGTTTAGTATATTAAAATGATATAAATATATATATATATATATATATATTTTTTTTTTTTGTTTATTTGAAGTTTTTGACTTTTTGGTGTTTTAAGTTGTGCTCTGTGATTATTCTAGGTGCGAAACTACAAATCATCTAAAAAAATACTATAAAAAAAAATCTATAAAAACAAAAAGAGTTATGACTTATGATTTGTTCCATTATGAGAGGATAGTTGTTATAAACGAGCGGATTTAATTTAATTTCTATTGTTGAGATGGTAGATTTAATATTGTATTTAAAATGCTTATTACGGATTTGGGTCGTGACACACTAGCATACGCCATATATGATATATATATATATATATATATATAAAGCCAAAAGCTTGCTTTGGTATTGCGTAGGGAGTGTGCCTTGTTGGTGAGAGTAGTCAGAAAAGAAGAGGGATAAAAAGTGTGGCATGTGCAAGTGCAACAGTGCAATTGAGAGCAATGAAATATTATTTTTTTTTTTTTTTTTTTTTTTGTTGTGGGGGGGGGTGTTCGTGAGACACATACAAGGTAGGAAAATATTAGTTTTGTTCTAGGATGGATTTTAGTTGTTGTGATTATTGAGAGTTGTAGATGCCTACCTGGAGTAGAAATATTACTGTGGTATTGGCTTCACTAAGTTTTGGTTTTTGTGGTCAATTAATATTTAGAATAATACTAGAGAGTTGAGATTTTTGTTATTTTTCTAATTTTGTTTCATATTAAATACTGTATATAAACTTGAGAGGATCTAGTAATTGATTTTATTATATTGGATTTGTCCGAAATTGTTCTTATAATTGTCTTTATTCTTTGAATAGGTGCGAACACTATTCAAAGAATACAAAGATATAGACATAAACAAGAAAAAATATTCAAAAAATTAATGATTCTATTTTATAAATCAAAGTACAATACAATTATCTTCATGCACATAAAATAAAAAATAACAATAATGATAAAAAGAACAATTAACAAAATGGGCATATTGTATTCTTTGATAAAAAAAAATAAAATAAAATAAAAAATCTTTCTTTTTGGGGTGGTATTGTCTAAGCCAATGATTTGTATGTGGGTTGTTAACTAACAAGGCATGAGAATTCTGGGTTGTTAGATTAGTCAAACCCACCGATCATCTTGTTGATGTTGGCATTGTGGCAAAGATCTTGGGACCTCTATTGGTTTTGATGGAGAACTCAACATATTCAGTATACATCTTCGTAGATCTAGCAAAAATCCCACTAGATCTAACGAAAATTTTATTAGAACTAATAATCTCAAATAATGAAGATTGAAAAAAAAGCAAAGAATGTCAAAGAGTGACAAATGACGTCACTAGGCAAAAAGGAGGTCATGTCTCAAGATGATCAAGTTTTGCTTGTGTGAACTTGCCATTGACTAACCTAGTGCTTGAATCAAATTATCTTCTACTCAAATTCCTCTAGTTTGGGCGATTTTTTGTGTCGGGCATGAGTATGGGTTGGACAATCCGTATGTTAAGTTGAGAAATTAAGCTATGTTAATTATTGCCCTATAGGCATATATTTTGAAAAGCAAACTAAATGGAAACATTGGGCCAATTACATTGTTTTTTTTAAAGATAAATTACATAATTGGTCCATATCCTTTACACTATATTTCAATTTGGTCCTTAACCTATCAATTGTGTCAATTTAGTCCCTAAAATTTTGGAATCATGTCAATTTGGTCCTTGCCGTTATGTCTTGGAAATATCTGTCGTATCTAATGATATAATTAAAAAATAATTTTTCTATCACATCAACGGCCAACAATATAGCCACGTCATACTTAAAAAAAAAAATTAATAATAAAATTCTTCTCACATGAGTTAGATTAGGGGAAAAAATTAAATCCCTAACTCTCACTCTATCTCGTTAGACCCTCTCTCCCCCACTCTCACGCCATTAATCCCTAACTCTCTTATCCTTGCCGTTATGTCTTGGATGGAAATATCTGACGTATCTAATAATATAATTAAAAAATAATTTTTCTATCACATCAACGGTCAATAATACAGCCACGTCATACTTAAAAAAAATTAATAACAAAATTCTTCTCACGTGAGTTAGATTAGGGGAAAAAATTAAATCCCTAACTCTCACTCTATCTCGTTAGACCCTCTCTCCCTCACTCTCACGCCATTAATCCCTAACTCTCTCATCCAATATGAAGTTGCAGGTATCATTATTGATGAGAGCTTGAAAGGAGTGGCAGTAGTGGATCACATAGAAGTGATCAAATAGTTGTGAAAGTTCCAGAAGGTAATGTGACTAACTACTGTGAGCAAATAAGAAGAAATCAAGAAATACGGAGTGAAAGGAATGATTTGCTTGTATTACCAATAGATCTGACCAAGTCCATTAATATATATTGTGCAGTCATTATACAGTGGCTATAACTGACAAACTGAGTTTTAGTATATAAAGTCAATTGCCCGGCCTCTAAATACAAACACATGAGGGGGTCTTTTTTTTTTTTTTTTTTTTGAGGAACACTGTATTGTTGGCAGTTGATGTGATAGAAAAACTATTTTTTAATTATACTGTTAGACTTGTCAGATATTTCCATCCGGCAAGAATCAAATTGACATGATTCTAAAAGGTTAGGGACTAAATTGACACAATTGAAAGATTAAGAACCAAATTGAAATATGATGTAAAGGATAAAGACCAATTATATAGTTTATCCTTTTTCTTTATTTAAAATTTCAACATATAACATCTGTTTTTAATGATAACTTTTTATCATCAGACTATAACACTAATCAGTTTTGTTTTCTTATTTATCTATTAAAAACTTTACTAACAGAAAGTCTTGCCAATTACATGATCTTGTTTACTTTTCATATCTTTTATTCTGAAAATTTCTTATATAAGAAAAAAATATCAAACACGGGTACTCTGTTGTCGCTTTCGCAATTTTTAGCCAAGCAAGATAATGCCAACTTTCTGCATTAATGGTTGCACTAATAACAAGCAAACCTGCAAAAGTGAACCACACGGAATGATAAAAGGCCAGAGGCATAACTGGCAAGAGCCATGCCTAATAGAAATAGTTCTCTCCACTCTTTGCTGCCATGGAATCCAACTCTAAACACACCAACCATAAAACCAGCGAAGAATCATCAGACAACATCCCTAGCAATACTCTACTGCCAGGCTTGCCTAATCACCTTGCAGAACTTTGCCTCTCTTCTGTACATCCTTCCCTCCTTTCCAAGGTTAGTCATTCATGGCGCCGCCTTATCTACTCTCCTTCCTTCCCTCCTTTCTTCTCCCTCTATGCTCTTCTCTCTCCATCACCTTCTCATCAAACTGTGAGAAATCATATGTATGACAGTAACACCAATTCAATCAAGTTCTTGTCCTTAGACCCCATATCATCAACATGGCAACCACTCCCTAGTCCTCCACCTGACCCTCCTCTCCACATCCTTCACCGCCACCCGTCTTTCTTGTCACGCAAGCTACCTATTCAGATGGTAACTGTCTCCGGTCACCTTGTCCTTATTGCAGCCACAACACACCAATTCATGCCTGCACTTTCTCGTCCATTAGTCTTCAATCCAATACACAATAACTGGTTCTATGGCCCTCCTTTCTCCATCCCACGGCGTTGGTGCGCGACTGGTTCTGTAGCCGGTTCCGTTTATGTGGCAAGTGGAGTTGGTTCGAATTATAGCGGAGATGTAGCAAGGTCTACGGAAAGGTGGGACTTGAAGAACAGTTTAGATTGGAAGTGGGAAAAGAAGGCGGGGCTTAAAGATGGTAGGTTCAGTAGGGAAAGTGTTGAGGCGGTTGGTTATAAAGGGAAGCTTTGCATGGTAAATGTAAAAGGTAATGCCGTGAAAGAAGGGGCTATTTATGATGTTGAGAGTGACCAGTGGGAGGACATGCCAGAAGGAATGCTTGCTGGGTGGAATGGACCAGTAGCAACTATGGATGAGATGGTTATGTATGTGGTGGATGAAGCAAAGGGAGCTTTAAGCAAGTATGATGCTAAGAAGGATTGCTGGGAAAAGCTAATCGAGTTGGTGCAGCTGAAAGGGGCTGAACAAATGGATGCCGGGAGAGGAAGAGTTTGTGTGGTTTGTGCAAAAGGGGAAAGGGTTGTTGTGGTAGATGTTGTTGTGAGGCCTGTTAGACTCTGGGTGGTGGAACCACCCCCAGATTTGCAAGTGGTTGCTGTGCATATATTGCCAAGGATGAGTCAGACAGTCTCAGAATTGTCTTGATCCATTTGCAGTGGTAAATGGTTACTAGTCATGATTGGAATTAGCTTATAAGTGATATCTGGAAATTGATGCACAATATAATCAACATGTAGAATTAGTCCTCTGAGTTTGATGAAGCCTGCAAATTTTCAAAACATTGGTTGCTACAGACCAATGTCTTGAAAATTTGCAGGCTTCAACTTTCTTTCTGGACAAATTACACATAATAAGAAATATGTTTCAATGCCACACCACCATATCCAATATGAAGAATATGTCCTTTGATCCTGTACTGTACTTGACAATTATCTGCTTTAATACAAATTCAGAATTCTTGGTATTTGGTCAAACAGTTCCAACTTTTTCCCCTTGATTATTTTCTTGATCCATCTGCAGTGGTAAATATGGTTTGTAGCTTATAAGTGATAACTGATACTTAATGCACGATGTAATCACATTTTGAATTAGTCTTCTGATTTTGAAATGTGTTTATGGTTTCCGTTAATTAATTGAAGGATGCCTTAGCAGTTTTCCAGCCAAATAACCAATATTATGAAAATATTTAGTTTTCAATTTTCGTTATGGACAAATTACACATAGTAAGAAACATGTTTTGATGCAACAAAACCGTATCCTATATGAAGAATAACTTGGTAATCAAGTATCAGAATTCTAGTATATTAGAATTATGTGGTTAAATGATTAAATTTATCATTTTTTAATAACTTAAACTTTTAAGATAATAGTAATTTAACATGGTATTGGAGTAAAGGTCATGATTTTGATTACTATCTCCTCTACTCTGTCTCTTATTTTAAAATGTCATGTATTGAGCCTCACTTAAAAGTAAGTTTGAGTTGAGAATATTAAAATTATGTAAGTTTATTAGACAATCAATAATTTAACATGACATGTAAGCAAACATTTTTTTTCCCCTTGATTGGGTATGTTTAGTAAACTTCCTTTTCATGTTAATTTAATGCTTTAATTAACTTTACAACCCGAAAAGAGTTGGCAGTATATTTGTCTCTTGTAAAAGGAATCATCCCAGCTTTGCCGATTTTTTGACCTGCCACAATCCTAACCCCAACACAGCTTATCAAAGAAGTAAATCCTGTCCAACTTTATTCAATCAGCAGACAGCAGGCACTATCTACAGCTAGATTAGTCCTTTTAGATTTTAGTTAATCGGCATCTTTCATTCTAAAGGATTTGGACTTCGTTGGTCACTTTTTTGAAGAAGATTGGGCCTACCTAAAATACATGGCTTAAGCCTAAAGCCTTGTTACTTTCGATGTAAGTCGCTGGTCAAAGGTTTAGACCAAACATTCATCACCATCTTGCTCGCTTCCAATTAATTACTGGCTATTATACAAGTGTTGACCTAAGCCCCTGTGCTGGGGCATGGCTCCCCCGAACGGTACGTGAGCTGCCTTGCACGGCACTTCTTAAGAACTTGAATTATATTGAGGTCAAAACATTACCAGACTCCAAGAACAACCTTTACTCCTTGGTGACTTGGTCCCGTTTGGTAGAGTTGTTAAACAACTCATTTAAACAACATAACACACATTTTTACATATTTTTTCATCCACACGTATTTTTAAAAATTACAAATAATATTACTTAAATTCCTCTACCAAACCGACCCTTGATCCTTTGGTAATTTGTACGTCTAATTGGTGGTCTTTGTTTATTTATTTATTTGTAGATTATATGCCACCTAGCCTTCGTAATAAATTTTAATCATTAAAAACTTTAAATTGCATATTTGATCGTTAACATGATATTTCACAAAATCGAGACCACTTTGATGACAAAACATAAATTCTATTTGCTATGTTAACATTTTCCAGTAATGATAAGTACATTTTTAAAACAATTTTGAAAATATAAGAACTAAAGTATAACATTTAAAATTAAGTGTAAAGACGATTTTCGTTGTGAGGTGGAGAAAGTAAGATGTAGAAGCCACCATATCTCCGCAATAAAGATATATAAAGCAAGGACTACGTTTGAAGTGTTTAGTCACAGATTCCTGCTGAGTTAGTGGAGTTCAAGCTTATTATATCCTTAAAACTTCGCCTAATTTTGGGAATTGGAAGCGTTGAATTATGTACTATTAGAATGCCACAAGGGTTGTGTAGAGGAGAGAAACAATACAAATGATATACATTCATATATATATATATATATATATATATGGTACCATCTATAATCGGACATAGTAGGACATCTCAAATTATTTAGCAAATTAGAAATTCGAGATGAAATATTAGATGGAGTACCAACAAAATGTTTGATAATAGTATAAATCAAGGTATTAATACCATCAGAATACCTCGACCAATACTTTCATAAAAAATAGGCAAACCTTCATCATTCTTTTTAACAAAGATATTTAATAGATTCTCTCGGAATCTTCTCGTGAGATATGAATCCCACCATCCGCGAAGAGTACCGGAAAAACCAGTAGCAAGAAGGTTAACAATTTCGGGGTGATCAAGATTATGGTTATTAACATAAGCAATTCCAACCATAGACATATGACCCATTTTATTAATGATTTCTTATTCAAACAAACCATCAATATTCCATTCATAAATCTTATATGAGTAAACAGAAAAACCGAGTTTGAAAAGGTCTTTCTTCAGATTGCATATCGGGAGGAGTAGGTTTTGAATACCAATTTTTTGTAAGAAACATGGGTTTGGAAGAACTTCCAACAAATCTTTTAATTTCGGTAAACCATCATCAAAAACATTTTTTAGAGAAACAGAAGATACAAAGATTTAATCTGTGGTTTCATCGAAACAATTTCTTTTTCATTTTTTGAAATAGTTCGAGCGTGAAGTACTTGTAGAAGTACCCTCGGTTTTAATTTTTAAATCAGAAAGTATTTTTTCAACAATTTCAAGAGTTTTGGATTGGGAAGTTTGAAACTTAAATCTTTTGTCTTGACTGGGCAAAGTAATCAAAGGTTCCTCTGTCTTGACAGGAACATGTTTTTTAAAATGCATTTTTCAATGTAAACAGATTTTGTCAATAATTTTTTCTTCAATACGGTCAAGATGTTAGCCAATAATATGCAAAGATTTATTAGTAAAATTGTTTTGTTCAATAAGACTAACAACAGGTGTTTTATCATCAGCAATTTTGAAATGAAAGGCCTTCACTTCTTCTTTTGTCACTTCATCCTTCTTAGTAGTTATCAAAATTGGCTCAAGAGGAGGATAACTAGACCTAATAATGGTTTTATCTATTTTAACAAAATTTGATTTTTTGTTATCACATTTAAATGTTGTTTTGAAACCTCATCTTTTGAAACATAATGGTTTTCAAGAAAATCAAAAAACAAAATATGTTTTTTCAATTGATTCATCTTTTCCAACCATTTTCTTTTAACACGATCTTTTCAGATTTGAACAAAATTATTTTGGAAATATTTTCTTTTAGGTCTGTTTTTTGAAAGCATAAACTCATTGTACAAAGAATCCCAATCAATTTCAAAATCATCATTTAAAATAGTCAAAACTCTTAATTGATTTTGGTAAACAGGATGATTTTCAATAGGAGGAAAATCAGAATCTGATGGAGCAATAGATGTAGAGTCTTCATCATCATCAATAGCAACATTGCCATGAGGAGAGGAAGATTCAGCTTTAGTAGAATAAAAAGGAGTGCTAACTTGTGAATTTCCGTTGGAAACTCCTTTTAGCTTTAAACCTGTGGGTTTTTCAAGACTTTTTTGCAAAAAATCATTGAGATCTTGATCTCTTTTTGAAAGATTTTCAGATCCAGCAAAGGAATGCCTTCCTTCGTTGATTCTTAATGGTTGGTTATTTTGAAAACTTATTTGAAAAGTACCATCAAGATATTGTTGAATACGAGTAAGATCAAGTTTCATCAGAAACAATTTCTTTTTCATTTTTCGAAATAGTTCGAGCAAGCGGAGTACTTGTAGAAGTACCCCCAATTTTAATTTTTAAATCAGAAAGCATTTTTTCAACAATTTCAAGAGTTTTGGATTGGGAAGTTTGAAACTTAAATCTTTTGTCTTGACTGGGCAAAGTAATCAAAGGTTCCTTAGCCTTGACAGGAACATGTTTATATATATATAATTTTTGTAAATAGCTACAACGTACTATTAAATCCGCAACTCGAGCCATATTCCCTCTAGACTACAAGCATTTTGTACATAGAGAGGTGCTAAAAATTTTTCGAGAGAGATGCTAATTAAACTACAAAACTCTTGACTTTTAACAAACTAGTAAGTCGTCCATGCAATGCACATATAATTTTTTGATATTTTATGTAAGATGGTTTTAAATAATATTATACATATATTATAAAGTAAAAGTAAATTAAATTAGAGTAAAGAAACATAGTCAACTAATTTGTGTTGTGTTCGCATATTTTATACCATGAAATGAAAGTATGTCCAACTCTCTCACCATCTTCTACTCATCGACAGTGTGATATTAAGACATGATGTAAACAAGTGTGTATGCATGTATCTTATAAATGATTTAAAATTAAATTATGGTAGAATATGGCTTTACATTGTGCACAAAATATTCTTTCTACTTATATACCTAGAACAAAAACTATCTAACAAAATTACCTAAACCTAAATCATATTTAAGCCTCTAATTTATTATAAAAAAAAAAAAAAAATTATCTGTGGGGGTTTTGGCATCTTGATAGTAGTAGGAGGTCTGTATAATAGAGATGGTGACTCCTTAGATTCCTCTTTCTATCACTTTCAAATGTTTTGTCAGTCTTAAGTCTTTTGTGTTGGATATATATAGTGAAACAGTGCATTTTTCTGAACAATCCACAACATTTTTGTGTCTCTCTATCTCTCTTCAAGGTCTTACTGATTAGTTATTACTATTAGTCCTTAATTTTTTTTTAAAAAAAAAAATACTAAAACAATGGGTATGCTAAAAGACATGACGAATAGAGAAAAATGTAGTCAATTAATGAGACAATAATGAGATAATAGTAAAATAAGTTAATGTAAACATTTAGGTAACAGTATAAAAAAAATTAATAAAAGAAGTAAAAAAAAAAAAGGCTAAATGCAAAATTAGAGGGCTAAATGCAAAATTAGAGCGCTATTTGAGTTCAAGTTACATTTGATGTAACTCTAAGTAATATTACACCACCCAATAACTTCTTATTGAATTAATATTTTGAAAATCTAACCGTTGAATTATACGTTCTATATGTTCTTAACATGCATGCAAATTTTCATATCAATCGGATGATATTTACCATTTGATCTATAAACTCATATTTTATGCATTATTTTAAATTATAAAAATTTAAACTTTAACAATTGATTGATGATATGAGTATTAACTTTTGATCACCTTAAAATTTTGCAAGCATAAAGAATATACAAAAATAATGTAATCTAATAGCGAATTTGTTAGTATTCATGTCTAATTAAAAAATATTGAGTAGTAAACATTATTTAGAGTTATATTAGTTGTAACTCTCTCTCTCTCTCTCTCTCTCTCTATATATATATATATATATATATATTAATTAATTGATGTCATTAAATTTAAGTCAGATGTCACGTGGTCAAGCCTTTATCATCCTTTTATTGACTCACTTGGTGCCAAGAACGCCAGTCAAGGCACTGAGTCATACATCAATTATTGGTCATCTTGTATGCAGATCATTGGTTTCTTAAATCCCTCGAAGTCATGGATACTAAGGATGGTTCGGTACCATGAATTCTAGGGAGAATGGAAAAAAAACAAAAATGAGAGAAAATAAGGAGGAAATTTTTTTTGAAGGGTTTTGGTTGAAAGGAGTAGATAGGAAAATGAGGGTGTTTTTTGGGCTTAGACGTGAACTTTTTTATTTTTTGGATATGATATTTATTTTTTAAATAAATTTGGGTGATTGTATTTTTTTTTGGGTTGTTTGTCATTTTTTTTTTTAAATTGGGCATTAATTTTAATAAGAGTATATGAGTAAATTTATATAAACTTACTTTTTTCATCCCTCAACTTTTTCACTCCTAACTAAACAAAAATGAGAGAATTTAAAATTTTTTCTAACCTCCTACTTCCACCTCTTCAACCAAACGGACCCTAAGTCCATCCTTGGTAATTCCTACATTATTGTCAGGGATGGAGGGAAACATGAACTTGGGGGGGCAATGGCCCCCTCTATTTTTTTTTAATTAATATATATAATGATGTCGAAAAAATCACCAGTGAGCCACACGGTTCCAACACGCTCGATACTGGACCGCCCAACACGAGAAAAGACCTTACAAAAAGTACCGGTGTGATACCGGCCAAAGACCCTCCGAAGGTTAAGTCGGAATAGAGCTCCAACAATGTTAGAAACTATGAGGTTTATAGAAATTGTGCGTACCTTTTTCTTAAAGGTCTTTGGGTTTTTATAATCGCGTAGGGCCGGACTCCTTTGCTTGTGGAACAAGTCTTTTCCGTATGGGGAAGATACTCATTAATGCGTGTATATTCTAGAATTCTACTAATGTTGGGATTCTACAAACCAGGGCTAATCGTGTGTCGCAAGTATTTTCCAATTAAGGTTCCTTGGAGACCACATAATAAAGGGCTGGAGGCCATGTGGCCGTTCGGGTCTGCAGACATACCACACCTGTCCGTGCCACCTCCGCCCGGATATCTCTGTCATACATAATTTTTCCGCTTGATTTGCCCCCTTCACCCTATGGATTCGTGATCCCGGAGTGCAAGGACTCGTGGGGTGACGATTCGATTTGGATCTTGAGAGACTTGTCAGTCTTTGACAGGCTGGCTCGAAATTATTTATGGCGCGGGACTTAAATTTTGACCAAGGCCCTTTTGGGTGACATGGCTCATCTGTCCTCCCATAGGTAGGAAGACTTCAAATTTTCACCAAGGCACTCGTGGGCGACTTGGTTAGTCCTTCCACCCGTAGGAAGTACGACTAAAAATTTTCACCAAGGCACTCGTGAGTGACTTGGTTCGTCCTTCCACCCGTAGATAGAAGGACTTAAATTTCGACCAAGACAATCGTGAGTGACTTGGTTCATCTTTCCACCCACAGGTAGAAAGACTTAAATTTTGTACCAAGGCACTTGCTGGTGGCTTGGTTAGTCCTTCGACCCATAGGTAGTAGGACTTTAAACTTCGACCAAAGCACCCGTAGGTGACTTGGTTCGTCCTTCCACCCGTAGGTAGAAGGACTTAAATTTTTACCAAAACACTCAAGAGTGACTTGGTTCGTCTTTGAAGGACTTAAATCTTGTACCAAGGCACTTGTTGTGGCTTCGTTTGTCCTTCCACCCGAAGGTAGGAAGACTTAAATTTTGACCAAGGCACTCGTGAGTGACTTAGTTCATCATTCCACCTGTAGATAAAAGGACTTAAATTTCGACCAAGACAATCGTGAGTGACTTGGTTCATCCTTCCACCCGTAAGTAGAAGGACTTAAATTTTGTACCAAGGCACTAGTTGGTGGCTTGGTTCGTCCTTCCACCCGAAGGTAGGAAACTTAAATTTTGACCAAGGCACACGTGAGTGACTTGGTTCGTCCTTCCACCCGTAGGTAAAAGGACTTAAACTTTGACCAAGACACTTGTGAGCGACTTGGTTCGTCCTTCCACCCGTAGGTAGAAGGACATAAATTTTGAACCAAGGCACTTGCTGCTGGCTTGGTTCATCCTTCCACCCGAAGGTAGAACGACTTAAATTTTGACCAAGGCACTCGCGAGAGACTTGGTTCGTCCTTCCACCGGAAGGTAAAAGGACTTAAATTTCGACCAAGACACTCGTGAGTGACTTGGTTAGTCCTTCCATCTATAGGTAGAAGGATTTAAATTTTGTACCAGGGCACTCTCGGGTAGCTTGGTTAGTCCTTTCACCCGTAGGTAGTAGGACTTTAAACTTCGACTAAGGCACCCGTAAGTGACTCGGTTCATCCTTCCACTCGTAGGCGGAAGGACTTAAATTTCGACAAAGACACTCGTGAGTGACTTGGTTCCTCCTTCCACCAGTAGGTAGAGGGACTTCAATTTTGATCAAACACTTGTGAGTGACTTGGTTCGTCTTTCCACCCGTAGGTAGAAGGACTTTAATTTCGACCAAGACACTCGTGAGTGACTTGGTACGTCCTTCCACCCGTAGATAGACGGACTTAAATTTTGTACCAAGACACTTGTTGGTGGCTTGGTTAGTCCTTCCACCCATAGGAAGTAGGACTTAAACTACGACTAAGGCACCGTAGGTGACTTGGTTCGTCCCTCAACCCGTAGATAGAAAGACTTAAATTTTGTACCAAGGCACTTGCTGGTGACTTGGTTAGTCCATTCACCCGTAGGTAGTAGGATTTTAAACTTCGACCAAAGCACCCGTAAGTGACACGGTTCATCCATCCACCCGTAGGTAGAAGGAATTAAATTTCGACCAAGACACTCGTAAGTGACTTCGTTTGTCCTTCCACCCGTGGGTAGAGGGACTTAAATTTTGACCAAGCACTCGTGAGTGACTTGGTTCATCCTTCCACCCATAGGTAGGACTTAAATTTCGACAAAGACACTCGTGAGTGACTTGGTTCGTCCTTCCACCCGTAGGTAGACGAACTTAAATTTTGTACCAAGACACTTGCTGGTGGCTTGGTTAGTCCATCCACGCATAGGTAGTAGGACTTAAATTTTGACCAAGGCATCGTAGGTGACTTGGCTAGTCCTTCCACCCGTAGGTAGAAGAACTTAAATTTTGTACCAAGGCACTTGCTGGAGGCTTGGTTAATCCTTTCACCCGTAGGTAGTAGGACTTTAAACTTCGACCAAGGCACCCGTAAGTGACTCGGTTCATCCTTCCACCCGTAGGTAGAAGGAATTAAATTTCAACCAAGACACTCGTAAGTGACTTGGTTCGTCCTTCCACCTGTGGGTAGAGGGCCTTAAATTTTGACCAAGCACTCGTGCGTGATCGGGTTCATCCTTCCACCTGTAGGTAAAAGGACATAAATTTCAACCAAGACACTCGTGAGTGACTTGGTTCGTCCTTCCACACGTAGGTAGAAGGACATAAATTTTGTACCAAGGCACTTGTTGGTGGCTTGGTTAGTCCTTCCACCCATAGGTAGTAGGACAGTAAACTTCGACCAAGGCACCCGTAGGTGACTTGGTTCATCCTTTCACCCGTAGGTAGAAGGATTTAAATTTCGACCAACACACTCGTGAGTGACATGGTTCATCCTTCCACCCGTAGGTAGAAGTACTTAAATCTTGTACCAAGGCACCGGTTATGGCTTGGTTGGTCCTTCCACCCGAATGAAGGAAGACTTAAATTTTGACCAAGTTACTCGTGAGTGACTTGGTTCGTCCTTCCATCCGAAGGTTGAAAGAATTAAATTTCGACCAAGACACTCGTGAGTGACTTGGACGTCCTTCCACCCGTAGGTAGAAGGACTTAAATTTTGTACCAAGACACTTGTTGGTGGCTTGGTTAGTCCTTCCACCCATAGGTAGTAGGAATTAAACTACGACCAAGGCACCGTAGGTGACTTGGTTCGTCCCTCCACCCGTAGATAGAAGGACTTAAATTTTGTACCAAGGCACTTGCTGGTGGCTTCATTAGTCCATTCACCCGTAGGTAGTAGGATTTTAAGGTTCGACCAAGGCACTCGTAAGTGACACGGTTCATCCTTCCACCCAGTAGGTAGAAGGAATTAAATTTCGACCAAGACATTCATAAATGACTTCGTTCGTCCTTCCACCCGTGGGTAGAGGGACTTAAATTTTGACCAAGCACTCGTGGGTGACTTGGTTCATCCTTCCACCCGTAGGTAAAAGGACTTAAATTTCGACAAAGATACTCGTGAGTAACTTGGTTCGTCCTTCCACCCATAGGTAGACGGACTTAAATTTTGTACCAAGGCGATTCTTTGGTGGCTTGGTTTGTTCTTCCACCTATAGGTAGTAGGACTTAAATTTCGACCAAGGCATCGTAGGTAACTTGGTTCGTCCTTCCACCCGTAGGAAGAAAGACTAAATTTTTTTCCAAGGCACTCGAGAATGACTTGGTTCGTTCTTCCACCCGTAGGTAGAAGGACTTAAATTTTGACCAACACATTCGTGAGTGACTTGGTTCGTCCTTCCACCCGAGGTGGAAAGACTTAAATTTTGTACCAAGGCACTTGCTGGTGGCTTGATTAGTCCTTTCACCCATAGGTAGTAGAACTTTAAACTTCGACCAAGGTACCCGTAAGTGACTCGGTTCATCCTTCCACCTGTAGGTAGAAGGACTTCAATTTCGACCAAGACACTAGTCGGTGAGTTGGTTAGTCCTTCCACCCGCACGTAGAGGGACTTAAATTTTGACCAAGGCACTCGTGAGTGACTTGGTTCGTCTTTCCACCTATAAGTAGAAGGACTTAAATTTTGACCAAGACACTTGTAAGTGACTTGGTTCGTCCTTCCACCCGTAGGTAGAAAAACTGAAATTTTGTACCAAGGCACTTGCTGGTGGCTTGGTTAATCCTTTCAACCGTAGGTAGTAGGACTTTAAACTTCAACCAAGGCACCCGTAAGTGACTCGGTTCATCCTTCCGCCCGCAGGTAGAAGGAATTAAATTTCGACTAAGACACTCGTAAGTGACTTGGTTCGTCCTTCCACCCGTGGGTAGAGGGACTTAAATTTTGACCAAGCACTCGTGGGCGATTTGGTTCATCCTTCCACCCGTAGGTAAAAGGACATAAATTTCAACCAAGACACTCGTGAGTGACTTAGTTCGTCCTTCCACACGTAGGTAGAAGGACATAAATTTTGTACCGAGGCACTTGCTGGTGGCTTGGTTAGTCCTTCCACCCATAGGTAGTAGGACTTTAAACTTCGACCAAGGCACCCGTAGGTGACTTGGTTCGTCCTTCCATCCGTAGGTAGAAAGATGTAAATTTTGACCAACACACTCATGAGTGACATGGTTCGTCCTTCCACCCGTAGGTAGAAGTACTTAAATCTTGTACAAGGAACAGACTATGGCTTAGTTGGTCCTTCCACCTGAAGGTAGGAAGACTTAAATTTTGACCAAGGCACTCCTGAGTGACTTGGTTTGTCCTTCCATTTGTAGGTAGAAAGAATTAAATTTCGACCAAGACACTCGTGAGTGACTTGGATCGTCCTTCCACCCGTAGGTAGAAGGACTTAAATTTTGTACCAAGACACTTGTTGGTGGCTTGGTTAGTCCTTCCACCCATAGGTTGTAGGACTTAAACTATGACCAAGGCACCGTAGGTGACTTGGTTAAATCCCTCCACCCGTAGATAGAAGGACTTAAATTTTGTACCAAGGCACTTGCTGGTGGCTTGGTTAGTCCATTCACCTGTAGGTAGTAGGATATTAAACTTCAAACAAGGCACCCGTAAGTGATACTGTTCATCCTTCCACCCCGTAGGTAGAAGGGATTAAATTTCGACCAAGACACTCGTAAGTGACTTCGTTCTTCCTTCCACCCGTGGGTAGAGGGACTTAAATTTTGACGAAGGCACATGCTGGTGGCTTGGTTAGTCCATTCACCCGTAGGTAGTAGGATATTAAACTTCAACCAAGGCACCCATAAGTGACACGGTTCATCCTTCCACCCCGTAGGTAGAAGGAATTAAATTTCGACCAAGACACTCGTAAGTGACTTCGTTCTTCCTTCCACCCGTGGGTAGAGGGAATTAAATTTTGACCAAGCACTCGTGGGTGACTTGGTTCATCCTTTCACCCATAGGTAAAAGGACTTAAATTTCGACGAAGACACTCGTGAGTAACTTCGTTCGTCCTTCCACCCGTAGGTAGACGGACTTAAATTTTCTACCAAGGCACTTGCTAGTGGCTTTGTTTGTCCTTCCACCCACAGGTAGTAGGACTTAAATTTCCACCAAAGCATTGTAGGTGACTTGGTTCGTCCTTCCACCCGTAAGTAGAAAGACTAAAATTTTTTCCAAGGCACTAGTGAATGACTTGGTTCGTTCTTCCACCCATAGGTAGAAGAACTTAAATTTCGACCAAGACACTCGTGAGTGACTTGGATCGCCCTTCCACCCGTAGGTAGAAGGACTTAAATTTTGTACCAAGACACTTGTTGGTGGCTTGGTTAGTCCTTCCACCCATAGGTAGTAGGACTTAAACTACGACCAAGGCACCGTAGGTGACTTGGTTCATCCCTCCACCCGTAGATAGAAGGACTTAAATTTTGTACCATGGCACTTGCTGGTTGCTTAGTTAGTCCATTCACCCGTAGGTAGTTGGATTTTATATTTCGACTAAGGCACCCGTAAGTGACACGGTTCATCCTTCCACCCCGTAGGTAGAAGGAATTAAATTTCGACCAAGACACCCGTAAGTGACTTCGTTCGTCCTTCCACCCGTGTGTAGAGAGACTTAAATTTTGACCAAGCACTCGTGGGTGACTTGGTTCATCCTTCCACCCGTAGGTAGACGGACTTAAATTTTGTACCAAGGCACTTGTTGGTGGCTTGGTTTGTCCTTCCACCCATAGGTAGTAGGACTTAAATTTCGACCAAGGAATCGTAGGTGACTTGGTTCGCCCTTCCACCCGTAGGTAGACAGTCTAAAATTTTTTCCAAGGCACTAGTGAATGACTTGGTTCGTTCTTCCACCCGTAGGTAGAAGGATTTAAATTTCGACCAAGACACTCGTGAGTGACTTGGAACGTCCTTCCACCCGTAGGTAGAAGGACTTAAATTTCGTACCAAGACACTTGTTGGTGGCTTGGTTAGTCCTTCCACCCATAGGTAGTAGGACTTAAACTACGACTAAGGCACCGTAGGTGACTCTGGTCGTCCCACCACCCGTAGATAGAAGGACTTAAATTTTGTACCATGGCACTTGCTGGTTGCTTGGTTAGTCCATTCACCCGTAGGTAGTTGGATTTTATACTTCGACCAAGGCACCCGTAAGTGACACGATTCATCCTTCCACTCGTAGGTAAAAGGACTTAAATTTCTACCAAAACAGTCGTGAGTGACTTGGTTCGTCCTTCCACCGTACGTTGAGGGACTTAAATTTTGACCAAGACACTCGTGAGAGACTTGGTTCGTCCTTCCACCTATAAGTAAAAGGACTTAAATTTCGACCAAGACACTCGTGAGTGACTTGGTTCGTCCTTCCACCCCTAGGTAGAAGGAATTAAATTTTGTACCAAGGCACTTGCTGGTGGCTGGGTTCGTCCTTCCTCCCGTAGGTAGGAAGACTTAAATTTTGACCAAGGCACTCGTAAGTGACTTGGTTCGTCCTTCCACCCGTAGGTAGAAGGACTTAAATTTCGTCCAAGACACTCATGAGTGACTCGGTTCGTCCTACCATTCTTAGGTAGAGGGACTTAAATTTTGTACCAAGGCACTTGTCGGTGGCTTGGTTCGTCCGTCCACCTTAAGGTAGGAAGACTTAAATTTTGACCAAGGCACTCGTGAGTGACATGGTTTGTCCTTCCTCCCGTAGGTAGAAGGACTTAAATTTCGACCAAGACACTCGAGAGTGACTTGGTTCGTCCTTCCACCCGTAGGTAGAAGGGTTTAAATTTTGTTTCAAGGCACTTGCTGGTGGCTCGGTTAGTCCTTTCACCCGTAGGTAGTAGGACTTTAAACTTCGACCAAGGTACCCGTAAGTGACTTAGTTCATCCTTCCACCCGTAGGTAGAAGGACTTAAATTTCGACCAAAACACTCATGAGTGACTTGGTTCGTCCTTCCACCTTACGTTGAGGGACTTAAATTTCGACCAAGGCACTCGTGGGTGACTTGGTTCGTCCTTCCACCCGTAGGTAGACGGACTTAAATTTTGTACCAAGGCACTTGTTGGTGGCTTGGTTTGTCCTTCCACCCATAGGTAGTAGGACTTAAATTTCGACCAAGGCATCGTAGGTGACTTGGTTTGTCCTTCCACCCGTATGTAGAAAGACTAAAATTTTTTCGAAGGCACTCGTGAATGACTTGGTTCGTTCTTCCACCCGTAGGTAGAAGGACTTAAATTTCGACCAAGACACTCGTGAATGACTTGGTTCGTCCTTCCACCCGTAGGTAGAAAGACTTATATTTTGTACCAAGACACTTGCTGGTAGCTTGGTTAGTCCTTTCACCCATAGGTAGTAGGACTTTAAACATCGACCAAGGTACCTGTAAGTGACTCGGTTCATCCTTCCACCCGTAGGTAGAAGGACTTAAATTTCTACCAAAACACTCGTGAGTGACTTGGTTCGTCCTTCCACCGTACGTTGTGGGACTTAAATTTTGACCAAGACACTCGTGAGTGACTTGGTTCGTCCTTCCACCTATAAGTAAAAGGACTTAAATTTCGACCAAGACACTCGTGAGTGACTTGGTTCGTCCTTCCACCCCTAGGCAGAAGGAATTAAATTTTGTACCAAGGCACTTGTCGCTGGCTGGTTGGGTTCGTCCTTCCTCCTAACGGTAGGAAGACTTAAATTTTGACCAAGGCACTCGTGAGTGACTTGGTTCGTCCTTCCACCCGTAGGTAGAAGGACTTAAATTTCGACCAAGACACTCATGAGTGACTCGGTTCGTCCTTCCATCCTTAGGTAGAGGGACTTAAATTTTGTACCAAGAAACTTGCTGGTGGCTTGGTTCTTCCATCCACCCTAAGGTAGGAAGACTTAAATTTTGACCAAGGCACTCGTGAGTGACTTGGTTTGTCCTTCCTCTCGTAGGTAGAAGGACTTAAATTTCGACCAAGACACTCGAGAGTGACTTGGTTCATCCTTCCACCCGTAGGTAGAAGGGTTTAAATTTTGTTTCAAGGCACTTGCTAGTGGCTTGGTTAGTCCTTTCACCCGCACGTAGTAGGACTTTAAACTTCGACCAAGGTACCCGTAAGTGACTCGGTTCATCCTTCCACCCGTAGGTAGAAGGACTTAAATTTCGACCAAAACACTCATGAGTGACTTGGTTCGTCCTTCCACCTTACGTTGAGGGACTTAAATTTTGACCAAGACACTCATGAGTGACTTGGTTCGTCCTTCCACCTATAAGTAAAAGGACTTAAATTTCGACCAAGACACTCGTGAGTGACTTGGTTCGTCCTCCCACCCCTAGGTAGAAGGACTTAAATTTTGTACCAAGGCACTTGCTGGTAGCTGGGTTCGTCCTTCCTCCTAAAGGTAGGAGGACTTAAATTTTGACCAAGGCACTCGTGAGTGACTTGGTTCGTCGTTCCACGCGTAGGTAGAAGGACTTAAATTTCGACCAAGACACTCATGAGTGACTCGGTTCGTCCTTCCATCCTTAGGTAGAGGGACTTAAATTTTGTACCAAGAAACTTGCTGGTGGCTTGGTTCTTCCATCCACCCTAAGGTAGGAAGACTTAAATTTTGACCAAGGCACTCGTGAGTGACTTGGTTTGTCCTTCCTCCCGTAGGTAGAGGGACTTAAATTTCGACCAAGACACTCGTGAGTGACTTGTTTCATCCTTCCACTTGTAGGTAGAGGGACTTGAATTCTGACCATGGCACTCGTGAGTGACTTGGTTCGTCCTTCCACCTATAGGTAGAAGGACTTAAATTTCGACCAAGACACTCATGGGTGACTTGGTTCGTCTTTCCACCCGTAAGTAGAAGGACTTAAACTTTGTACCAAGGCACTTGCTTGTGGTTTGGTTCGTCCTTCCTCCGGAAGGTAGGAAGACTTAAATTTTGACCAAGGCACTCGGGAGTGACTTGGTTCGTCCTTCCACCCGTAGGTTGAGGGACTTAAATTTCTACCAAGACACTTGCCAGTGACTTGGTCATTCCTTCCACCCGTTGGTAGAAGGACTTAAACTTTTTACCAAGGCACTTGCTAGTGGCTTGGTTAATCCTTCCACCCTTAGGTAGTAGGACTTTAATTTTTGAACAAGGCACCCGTAAGTGACTTGGTTCGTCCTTCCACCCGTAGGTAGAAGGACTTTAATTTTTTACCAAGGCACTTGTGAGTGACTTGGTTCGTCCTCCCACCCATAGGTCGGAAGACTGAAATTTTGACAAAAGCGCTTGTTGGTGGCTTGGTTCGTCCTTCCATTCGTAGGTAGAAGGACTTAAATTTCAACAAAGGCACTCATGAGTGAATTGGTTCGTCCTTCCACTCGTAGGTAGAAGGACTTTAATTTTGACCAAGGCACTCATGAGTGACTTGGTTCATCCTTCCACCCGTAGGTAGAAGGACTTAAATTTTGTACCAAGTCTCTTGTGAGTGACTTGGTTCGTCCTTCCACCCGTAGGTAGAATGACTTAAATTTCGACCGAGACACTCATGAGTGGCTTGGTTAGTCCTTCCACCCGTAGGTAGAATGACTTAAATTTTGTACCAAGGCATTTGCTTGTGTCTTGGTTCGTCCTTCCACCCGTAGGTAGAAGGACTTAATTTTTTTATCAAGGCACTTGCTTGTGGCTTGATTTGTCCTTCCACCCGAAGGCACTCTTGAGTGACTTGGTTCGCCCTTCCACCTGTAGGTAGAAGGACTTAAGTTTCGACCAAGACACTCGCGAGTGACTTGGTCCGTCCTTCCACCCGTAGGTAGAAGAACTTAAATTTTGTACCAAGGCACTTGCTGGTGGCTTGGTTAGTCCTTCCACCCGTAGGTAGTAGGACTTTAATTTTGAATGAGAACTAGGTGCCTTTGGCATCCTTGATCTTCAATACCCTTGGTTGTCGATCTATCCCATTGGGATGAGGATTAGGTATCCGTCGGCTCCCTTTTTTAGTGTTTAGCCCCGAGGCTTGCTGTAGCTTTGGCATTGGTCGTATGCTTATACGTAGGATTGGGCATCCTTCGCACACGGTGAGGCCACCGATACACTGCCCCCGGGACGCGTGATTCCCGAACTTTCAACCTTCGGAATGCGTTGTAGTTTTCTATTAGCGTCCCATTCTTAAGGTATTTTGTTCGTCTACTTTGGGTCGTGGACTTTTTTGATGTAATCGAGTGTTACATCGTTGTCCACTTTGTTCTTGGACACGCATCGTCAATTTTTTTTTTTTTTTTTTGGTTGTGTTCGTCCACTTTTTTTTTTATCGACATGCATGTCCACTTTTTTCATGGACATGCATCTGTCCCTTTTTTTTTTTTTTTTTTTTTTTTTTTTTTTTTTTTTTTTTATGGACATGCATCTGTCCACTTTTCCTTATGGACATGCATCCATCCCCACCCCTTTTTTTTTTTTTTTTTTTTTGTGTCTGTCCACTTTTTTTCTTTTCATGGTCATGCATCCGTCCCCTCTTTTTTTTTTTCCTTTTTTTTTTTTTTTTTTTTTTTTGTGTCCCCACTTTTTGGGTTGTCATTTTTGGTCGCGGATTTGTTGAGGTGACAAAGTGTTACCTCGTCACCTTGTTGTTCGTTCGCTTGGGGTCGTGGACTTGTTGAGGTGACTAAATGTTACCTCGTCACCTTGTTAGTCGTCCACTTGGGGTCGTGGACTTGTTAAGGTGACTTAGTGTTAGCTCGTCACCTTGTTAGTCGTCCACCTTTGGTCGTGGATTTGTTGAGGTGATTAAGTGTTACCTCATCACCTTTTTGGTCGCCCACTTGGGGTCGTGGATTTGTTGAGGTGACTAAGTGTTACCTCGTCACCTTGTTGGACGTCCACCTTAGGTCGTGGACTTGTTGAGGTGACTAAGTGTTACCTCGTCACCTTGTTAGTTGTCCACCTTGGGTCGTGGATTTGTTGAGGTGATTATTACCTCGTCACCTTTTTGGTCGTCCACTTAGGGTTGTGGACTTATTGAGGTGACTAAGTATTACCTTGTTACCTTGTTGGTCGTTCACTTGGGGTCGTGGACTTATTGAGGTGACTAAGTGTTACCTTGTCACCTTGTTGGACGTCCACCTTGGGTCGTGGACTTGTTGAGGTGACTAAGTGTTACCTCATCACCTTGCTGGTCGTCCACTTGGGGTCATAGACTTGTTGAGGTGACTAAGTGTGGCGACCATCCACCCATAATCGACTTTGGTCATGCGTCTACCTATAGGTGACTTAGTGTAGTGATCGTCCATCCGTAGGCAACTTTGGCTACACGTCTACCCGAAGGTAACTTAGTATAGTGACCGTCCACTCGTAGGCGACTTTGGCCATGCATCTAGCCATAGGTAACTTAGTGTAGTGGCCGTCCACCCGTAGGCGACTTTGGCCATGCATCTACTCGTAGATAACTTAGTATAGTGACCGTCCACCCGTAGACAACTTTGGCCATGCGTCTACCCGTAGGTAACTTAGTATAGTGGCCGTCCACCCATAGGCAACTTTGGCCATGCGTCTACTCGTAGATAACTTAGTATAGTGACTATCCACCCAATGCGTTGTACAAATATTCCTTGTCTATTGCCTCCCCCCTTCCATGTTTACCTTCGCTACTTGAGTTGATCATCTCTTAGATTGTTCGTCACCTTGGCAACTTTGATGATCGGTACTACCTTGGAGATATTGTAGAAGGGTAGGCGGTATTGGTTCGTTTTTTTTTTTTTTTTAATCGCAAGTAGAGTAAATATTCTTCAGGCATTCGGTATTCTAAGGGGGAGATAGCTTTTGCCCATCAAGTCTCTCTTGTAGGGTGGTTGTCGTCCAAAAGGCGCCTTTTTCGTGGAGAATTGGTCTTCCGTCTTGCTAGGTTGCTCCGGTTCGCCGCAACATCCCTTAGCCTACAAGGATTTCCATTTGTTGTTTGAGATCATAACACTCCTTTGTGTCATGTCCATGTTCACGGTGGTAACGTCAATATTTGGTGCTTTGATCGCTTGCTTGGATCCCCATTCATCCTCCTCGACCATTCCAACATGGGTCGTCTTTAATAAGTGTAAGTATATGGTCGATAGGAGTGTTTAGTGGGGTGGAGCGAACGGGTCGATTGTTAGAGTGTCTAGGCCTCTTGCCTTCTTTTTGGCCAATCGTTCGTCATCCCAAAGTATTGTAGTCATCAGTCTTCTCTTCTATTTATTGTTCCCTTCTGTAATATTTCGAAGGTGTGGATAGTGATTATGACCTCTTCTACGTTGATCATGCGATAAGACTTGATGTTCTTGCAGATGCTTAATTTGCACTTCCAACGCTTGGTTTTGTAGCATAAGAGCTTTATTTTGTTGAGTAAGTCGCTCGATTGCAGCCGAGAGTATTTGTAGTTGCCATTCTACAACAAAGGGGGGATTTCTAGTTTCTTGGTTGGCTGATGCCATCGATCGAGTTTGGACTGTATGACCTTTTGTCTCAGGGATAAAGCAATGATCGATTACTTGTATTTCCCACAGACGGTGCCAATCGATGATGCCGAAAAAATCACCAGTGAGCCACACGGTTCCAACACGCTCGATACCAAACCCGCCCAACACAGAAAAAGACCTTACAGAGAGTACCGGTGTGGTACCGGTCAAAGACCCTCCGAAGATTAAGTCAGAATAGAGCTCCAACAATGTTAGAGAATATGAGCTTTAGAGAAATTATGCGTACCTTTTTCTTGAGGGTCTTTGGGTTTTTATAGTCGCGAGGGGCGGACTCCTTTGCTTGCGGAACAAGTCTTTTCCTTATGGGGAAGATACTCATTAATCTGTGTATATTCTAGAATTCTACTCATGTTGGGATTCTACAAACCAGGGCTAATCGTGTGTCACAAGTATTTTCCATTTAAGGTTACTTGGAGACCACATAATAAAGGGCTGCAGGCCACGTGGCCGTTCGGTATGTACATACTACACATGTCTGTGCCACCTCCGTCCGGATATCTCTGTCAAGCATAATTTTTCCTCTTCAATATATAAAGTCACCAATTTTAGTAATTTTGTTCTATAAAATCACACTTTGCCCCCTTAATATTATCATTGATTCTTTTAGGAGTACTACTCTAGCCACAAAATTTTCTATAACATGTTTACAAATTTTTGTGGGAGTAAACTTTTATTAGTTTGCATCTGGACCCATCACTTACATCACATTTTTACTTACTAAATAACCACTCACCACATTAATAATTTGTAAAAAAAAGTTTGTAATTCTAGCATTTTCCTCCTTTTAAAGACCGGATCTAAAATCTAAAGCAAAATAAACAAGTCCAAAAAAATTATTCAACAACAAAAATTACCAATAGTAAAGCTAAAAACAATTAAACTCAATCAACCAATTTTACCTAAAACAAACAACTTGACCCTTAAAAAAATTTTAAACAAAATAATTTTGTCCATACCTGAATGCACCCATAAAAAATAAAAATAAAATAAAATAAAAAAACTCATTAGCTGTTAAGCAACTAAGCTGGTAGCTAAAATCACCGCACACAACTAATAGCAAAATTGCCCCCCTTAACTTCAAATTCTGGCTTTATCCTTGATTATCGTGTCTTAAGTTGGAATTTCCTAAACAATTTAGAAACCAAGGTCGATTCAGGATCAACTAATAATATGTAATATAACAAAAATAAAATAAAAAATCAATGCTCAGTAATTAGTATTAGAAGTTGGTTTGTGTGTTTGGGGAGAGCATTAGAGGTCTGCATTCAAATCTCCCGTAATGAACCTCAAAGTTTTCACAATAATATAAGTTAATCTTGTCGTGTGATTAGTTTGCAAATCCAAATTAACTATGCACAACAAGTTAAAAATAGAAAAAGAACTATAATGAAGGAAAGAAGAAAAAGTATTTACTGAAAAACATTATTAATCAAAGAAAGAAAGTGAAAAAGAAAAATATTGATGAAACCGTAAATTTATATTTAATTTCGAGATTTTTACCGTTCAAATAATGTTGATGAAATAGACAACAATTTTCAAAAATAGTAAAATAATGTGACTTTGAAATGAGAGAACGATACATATACGTTTACAGAGTATCAAGTATAAACCAAGGTTTCAAAAAAAAAAAAAAAAATAAAAAGTATAAACCAAGGGATATACAGAAAAGGTCACATGAAGGCTTACAAGAAACCAAAAAAGTGTCTTTTTGGAGTGGGACGCAACTTCTTCTTCTGGCTAACATCTCATGTGTAAAAGGAGCAGCGCCCACCTTTCATATGAGCCACAAACTCAACTGGCAAACCACTCCAACGTTGCCCACCTTTACGTATTTATTATTCTCACCCAACTTAAAGCTTTCGCAAAAGCCAAAAATCTTCTCTGTTTTCTGTCTTAACTTTTTATCAGAAAGCATCTCCTATGACGTTTGCAACGAGAGATAATGAGTGATGAATCTTCAAAGTCACGAAAAATTGTGTGTAATAATAGCGTGTGTGGACCAATTATTATCCTAAAATATATAACTAGTGCCCTTTATAATCAATTTTTTTCTAAAACTTGATGATATATAGTAAGCTTTAATATAATCATTAAAAAAAAAAAAAAGTCTGTTTTCAAACATATTTAGAACCCTCTTACATATTTTATTATGTGATAATTGAAGAAACTATCACCAACATATAATTTTAGTCATAATTTTAGTTTTAAAGGTGTTTTAACCAAATATATATTATCCTTTTTAAAAGAGGGTAATTTCTTTCACACGGCGCACTTTCTATAACTAAAAACGTCGGTTTAACTCTCGTTTTGAGTCTATGGGTGTGTTTGGATAGAACTTATTTTCTTTAAATCTAAAAACTGAAAACCGAAAACACTATAGCAAACTAATTTTTAAATATGTAAATAGTCTTTGTGGGACCCATTTTTAATAAAAAAATTGATAAAAAATGAAATTTGTGGGTCTGTGAGCAGTGCATATGTGCACTGTTCACGTCAGAAAGTTCACTTTTGCGGTTACTGTTCACTGAATAGTAACCGCAATACTCAAAACGCGAAAAAAAAAAAAAAAAAAAAAAAAGAGGAAAACGCAGCAAAGAAACATGGACGTGAATAAGTCCAAGCAGCTATTGAAGACAACGAACATGAATAAGTCCAAGCAACTCATTTATGTTATCAATGGTCCTTTACGTGGGATCACCACGCAAGGTCTCGAACAGTTTAGTAATTAGCTTAGCTACTGTATATGCATTGAATTCTGCGGACTTTTCCTACATGTGCTTTGTTGTACGTACGTATTTTCATTTGGAATCTCTGGCAATTATGGATAAGGTCACATTGAGCACAACTGCACAACCGGCTTCAGCTTGTGCTCAATTTGGCCCTACATACTCATTATTACTATAATTAATTGCAAGAAGATATATAGAAGGATGCTTGCGCAGCTATCCCGCATAAAATGATAAGGTGATGAAGATGAACCATATTATATATATATGTTTAATAAGGAACAATTGTTGTGGGCACCCGGGCCAATATCATTATATATGGATCATCAAGTTTGCTCTGTTACACTTCTTAATAAATTTGTAAACTCAACTTTATAACCAGTAGGGGTCTCACTTATAATATAATCAAGGTGTTGACATGACTTATTACTATTTTGCAAGAAATGACCTTTGTGCTAATCAATAAATCCTGATTTTCATGAACATATAGTTGGTAATGAGTCCAGATCTCATAGAGAGCTACTTCATCTACCCCCTTTTTTAAGAGTAATATATTTGATTAAGATTTTTTCAAGATACTCACCCTCTTAAATATTACAAGATAAATGAACTTACATCATATGGACGAGTGACAAGATAAATGGTTTGAATTAGACAATGCATTTCTTATAGTCACTTAGGCCTTGTTTGGTTTTAAAAAAATGGTCACTCAATTTTTATCACCCATCACTCATCACTCATCACTCAGTTTTTATCACTCATCACTCATCACTCATCACTCAAACTCTATTTTTTTCCCTCACTCAAAATAAAACATGTTTGGTTTCATTTCTTGTTTTATGTAACTCAAAATTTTGCTGGGACCCATTTACTGTACTGGGTCAGACGGATATACTTGCCTACCCGCGTAAGTTCTTTCTCCTCTACTTTTTCTTTATTCCTCTCTTCACTTCTTTGCCTTTACTCTCCCTTGAGACCTAAAAATTTCGCCCCTCTCCTCTCTTTCACTCACTGAATCCACCACTTCTCTCCCCCGCATTCCTCAAATCAAAAGGAACAGAGAAATGGGAAGCTCCCTTGCCTCGTTAGGGATGTCCCAGCTCCGGCCATCTCTTCCTCCACTCGCCGTCAATCTCCCCTGTACTCTTCTCCCTTCAATTTTCTTTCTTTCTTTTCGTTTCTTTGGTTTTTTTTTTTTTTAGATCGGCGTGTTGATGTGTGGGTATAAATTGGTTTGCTGGGTTTCGTGTGGGTCAGATCGGTTTACTCCATTCGTCATCGATTTGCTGGGTTTTATGGGTCAGATCGGTTTCTTTGGGTTTTTTGTGTGGGTCAGATCGGTTTTTTGGGTTTTGTGTGGGTCAGATCGGTTTGCTCCAATCTTCCTCCACTCGTCGTCGGTTTGTTGGGTTTTATGGGTCAGATCGGTTTGTGGATAGTCGTGGCTTGTGGGTTATGGCCTGTGATATGTTGGTTGTGGCCTGTGATGGGTATTGTGGATGACCGTTGTTGAGGTGGGTTTGTGGTGGTGATAATTATTTTATTTTATTTTAATTTGAGTCGTGGTGGGCTGGTTGTGGTTGCGGCAGTGGGTGGTGGGTGGTTGTGATTGGGTTGGTTATGCTGATGGAGTTGACTGGGTTTGGGTGGGTCCGTGTTTGGCTTATTTGGGGTTACCGGGTTTGGGGTTATTGAGTTCGGTGGTGGAGCTAGCTCACCGGGATGAAGAGGGAAGTGAAAATGAAACAGAAGAGCTCCAACGGTAATAACTCAGCTTGTTCTCGATGTGACAATGCCATCGCGAAGGGGCCCACAACTTCATTAAATTTACCGGCTTGCCATCGAACTCGCTTTTTGAGTTTTGAAAACAGTGAAAACTGTTTTTGTTTTGGTCACTCACATCCGTTTTCCTGAGTGACAGAGTGATGAAAACGGTGACTCAAAATTAATCCAAACAAGTGCCGAGTTTTGAAAACAGGTGGGACCCACACGTTTTGGATGATGAAAACGGAAAATTGAGTGATATCACTCAAAACTCTCCTCATCCAAACAAGCTCTTATAGTCACCATATGATTGTTTTTCCATTGAACTTGGTTCTCAAGATCTCTTCATTCTCATACATGACTCATGACTTTTTGGGCTTTAGTCTTATTCACCCATGCAAACTCTAACTATTAACCAAGGTCTTTTCATCCTCGTACATGACTCATGACCTTTTTGGTTAAATTGATGCCCATGAGCATCCTTTTTTAATGAAAAGCCCACACTACACCGAATGGACTTGTAAGCAAATAATCACTTAACTCTTGAATTTGGGTCCAAATGTCCAGGGGCGTAGCCAGGAATAAATACTTGGGGGGGCCGGATTGTAACTGAGATATACTAAATATAATTCTTAAGTCTATTGGATACAAAATTATCAACTTTCATATATCATTATATACTTGAATATGTTGGGAATTCAATCGAAATTCCAAACCTGTGAGAAACAAAAAAATAGAGAAAACAAAATGCCAAAAGAAAAACAATCACACGCACAAGACAATATTTACGTGGTTCGGCAATTTGCCTACGTCCACAAAGTTGCAAGGATTTCACTATTATCAAAGAAAATCACAATAAACTATATTGCTTTAATTTATTTGTCATTAATTATACTGCTTTAATTTGTTATATTGTTTAGCCCCCTGTACATATTACATTAAAAGAGCCAAACATTATACATTCCATGTAAAGACAATAATTAAAGCAAAGTGTAATGTGCTGCACATTACATTGCTTTAATTATTGTTTTCCGGCCCCATGAGCCCATCTACCCCCTCCCCCACCCCACTCAAGGACAGACAATGACAAGCACAACATGCGCCCCAATCACAATAGCTAGCTACAATCGAAAAATTTCGCAATGCTAATCACAAATCACAACACACGTTACACTAAATGACAATCAATATTTCACCGACACCAACACAATGACCAACAAAAAGGGATAAGATAAAGCCAAATTTAAAAAAAAAAAAAAAAAAAAAAAACAGGAAAAAAGAAAAATCCAGCCAATAAGAGACTCACATTTCAAAAGAGAGAGAGACTTATCGAGATCGAGATAGGCTATTAAAGAATAAAGAGAGAGACTCGTTCATAAATTTCATTTCATTTTTTCATTCAGTGAGATAAAGAGAGAGAGACCGAGAGAGAGTCAGAGAGAAAAACCTTGAGGGAGGGCCAAAGCGCCGGAGGGAGCAACGAGCACCGCCGCACCGGAGTAGAGGCAGAGCGATCTGCGATCTCCGATGACCGATCTATGATCTGCAAAAATTTCATTTCATTTTTTCATTTCAGTGAGATAAAGAGAGAAAGACCGAGAGAGAGTCAGAGAGAAAAAGAGAGAAATACCTTGAGGGAGGGCTAGAGGGAGCATCGAGCACCGGAGCAGAGGCAGAGTGATTTGCGATCTGCGATGAGGGGCGAGCGACGACGACAACTACGAGCGAGCAGCGACGACGTGACCGTGGGTTACCGGGTTTGGTTTGCTAGGGTTTGGTTTTGGTTTGTGTATTGGGGATTTTTTTTTTTTTTTTTTTTTTAGATAAACACCTCTGTGTTTGGTTTACTAGAGTTTGTTTTGCTTTTGCTCTGTATAGACAAGATTGGGGTTTGATTTCTCTGCCGGCGACGTGATGGGTTTCATTTCTGATTCTCTATATTGATTTTTTTTTTTTTTTTTTTGGTTGAGGAACTGTGGGCTTGCCGTGAGCGAGCTACCTCTGTAATCTATTGGGCTCGCCGTGGGCTTGGCTTGCCGTGGGCTTGGCTCTGTTACATTTTTTTTTTTTTTTTGCTTAAAAGTAGAACAGATAGTTTTTTTTTAAAATTTAAGGGTGTTCCTAATTTTTGATTGAGGGCTGGGAGAATGGGTGAGAAATGGGTAGGGGGGACCGGTTGTCTAATGTTGGGGGGGCCCATTTATTTTTTCTTCATAGTCTAATGGGAAATTTTTTTTTTTTTTTTTGGCAGGGGCCACGGCCCCCCCAAGCCACTATGTGGCTCCACCCCCGCAAATATCTAAAACTCCCTTACCAAACAAATCAAGTTTAGAAGGCATGTATTTTCTCTATCAAAGTCGTAGACCCTTTAACTAAATGAAATGGGCTATAGGAAGAAAAATCTTCACTCAAGAGCCTTTTAAGCTATTCAAATTGGCTAGCGCAAGTTTTAATTAGTACCACCCTGAAGAAGGATTGAGACAACCCAACCCATCAAGTAACAATAAAGCAAAACAAGAGAGAAAGTAAAGAAGAAAGAAAGGCAACTAGCTACCGGATTTATATCTGACTAGCTAAAAGAATCAGCCAACAGTTGGACCGCTTACCTTAGAAGATAAAATTAAAGGAGCTAATGACAGGAGAGAAAGACCCGTGTCCAAGAAATTCCAATCCCTTTTTTTGAGTAACTTCTTGTTGTTGGATTGTTTCCAGGGATTAGATTTCATTTCATTGTCTCCCTAACTCTGTTCTCTATCATTTCCCTTTCTTGATTTCAATAAGAACCAATAGAAGAAACACTACAAGAAAAACAAGCGGTTGTGGCGGGTGCAAAAACAGCCGCTATAGGTCGCCTATTGCGGCGCGTTTTGGGCCTACCACCGTACATAAGATCTCTCACAAGGCGGGCCAATAGCCTGCCGCAATAGTTATAGTATTTGCGGCATGCTACGGCGGCAGGCCAATGACCCGCCATAATATACCTGTTTCAACGGCCCCAAGCTTAGATATAGCGGCGGGTCAATTGCCCTTACATTTCCCCCACCTGGACCTAAATTTTCCCTCTGTTTTTTTTTTTTTGTCCCTGTTCATTTTTAGCACCTTTTCATTTTTAGCTAGTCTCCCACACACACATACACTCTCTCTCTCTTTCTCTCAAACACCGAAAATCTCCTCACTGTCTCATCTCTACCACTACCCACAAACCCACGTGCCCACCCCACCACCACCACCACCACCTAACCCCCAACCACAGCCACCACCACCACCAAAAATCAAGCCTAGTTAGGTCCAAAAATAAATGGGTCAGGTCCAGCCCGACCCATTTCTCTTATCATTTCTAACCCTAACGGTTCATGCCCCTAATCTAGAACCTTTCCTCTTTGTTTGAGTAACTTCTTGTTGTTGGATTGTTTCCAAGGATTAGATTTCATTTCATTGTCTTCCTAACTCTGTTCTCTATCATTTCCCTTTCTTGATTTCAATAAGAACCAATAGAAGAAATTAACCTTGTGTAGTGGAAGTAAACAAAAGCAAGCCCCTTCCCATTCCTCTTCTAGCCCCCACTTTTCAATCCCCCAAACCAAACAAAGCCTAAGATTTTTATCCTTATGGGCTACCCACACACACAATACCTTAATTGTTCTTTTCTAGTAACTCTCCCTAGCAGTGAATGGTACAAAAATGAAGGTTGCACTAGTTTTACAGCTCAGGTGATTCTAAAATGATCAAATCTTAGATCCCACATAATTATCAAAATGGTACAAATACAAAACACCACATTAATTCCGCAGCCGAGATAATTCTAAAATTATTGATGATATCCATTTTTGCGACAAATTTTCTACAAGTCCGATTCGGCCAAGCCCAAGTTCCTTGTGAATCGAATTTATATATTCTAATTTACTTTATTACTTTAAACATGATCCAGACCCATGTAACATAAGGGAATTTGAAGGAATATGGTTTGGAGGG
The DNA here is from genome assembly GCA_028216015.1 of Quercus dentata. NCBI lineage: Eukaryota > Viridiplantae > Streptophyta > Magnoliopsida > Fagales > Fagaceae > Quercus > Quercus dentata. Next base: position 56,411,507 of record CP116447.1, read on the forward strand.
TATGAATAGACCTTTTTTTTTTTTTTTTTTGAGAGAGAGTTTCAACCTATGGCGTCCACTCCTGATAATGGCTCTTTATTATCAAACCAAGACACCAATCAGTTTTGGTGTGGGCGGGGATTGAACCCCAAATCTCTTCTACAACCATCAGAGACTTTACCAGTTGGGCCAATCGGAACCCACATGTATGAATAGACTTGTTTTAGGTGTTTTGCATGAACCCAAATCATGCGTGTTGCATAATGCATTGAGGATATTTGCAACATTTAAGGCTCATAGAAAGGGTCTGGTATCCAAAATTTTCACTCAATTGGAGGCTTCTAACTCTTACTATATGTGGCTAAACATTTTGACCAACCCATTTTAGCCCCTAGTGCTTAGCTAGCACCCTTAGCTATTGAACACCACTAAGTGTGCGTTTGACTCCAAATTAAAAAGCCAGCTTATTTTACTATTTAGCTTATTTTTGCTACTATTCATGGGCTCCATTGTACTTTTTGATACTATTTATAGGTCTCACAAGACTATTTTAGCTAACTTTTACTTTTATTTATAGTACTTTTAGTAAAAAAATTTCAGTTTCAGCAAAATAAGCAAATCTCAAACAGACCCTAAGACTAGCTTCACAATGCTCTAAATTAGCTAAAAGAGTAGCCATGCAATGGCCTTGGGACAAAGATTTTCCCAAATTATGCTAAAAGAAAAATCACCGCTTTACCTAAACAAAAGCTAACTGAAAATTACCATTTGCCTAATAGCTTAGGGGTTTAAAGCCTCGTATATTGATCAAAATCAATTACTAAAAACATTCAAAACTTAAGGTTTGTTTTGATTGAGGGGAGGGAGAGGGAGAGTAGAGTAAAGTTGGCTAATTCCTCCCTCCTCCTCAATCCAAACGAACCATTAGTATAAAAGCCCTTCATTCATATCAAACAAGGCAAGCTATGTTTTACCATTAGAATTCCAACTTCAAAACAAAATCCTATACAACCATGAATGAGCAACACAATTTTGATGCCTAGAGGTGAAAATAGTGGTATCAAAGAGTCTTCTCTCTCTCTCCCTCACCACCTCTCTCCAATTCCTTTTCTTGCTGTATGTGCAAAAAAGTTCCAAATTTATTGTGTTATGCATATTTCCCTTCTCTTTGTTATTTTATACTTTGATTTCTTTCTTGTGATGCACCACTAATCTTTATTTATTGAATATTTAAATTTTGGGCTTGAATTTCTCTATTTAATCAAATTTAAATGAACTCAAAAGAGAGTTTTGGGCTCATTATATCAATTCAATCTTTGTCACAAAAACGTTTTTAACAATAATCAAATGATTTAAATCTTAGAGCCTATGTAGTCATCAAAATGGTGCAGAACAAAAGACTGCACTACTTCTACCATTAAGGTAATTCTAAAATGATCAAATCTTAGATCTCACATAATTATCAAATTCTATATTTTGTAGAGAAATAAAAATATCAGAGAGAGAAGATCATCTTTAGTTAATTTTTTTTTCGAACATTACATAATTACTAACTAGTTATTACTAATTTAAAAGTTTAAAAAAAAAAAATACTCTCTCTGTCCCATTTGTTTGTCTTATTTCAAAAATTATATTTTTAAGAAAATATCATTTATTATTTTGTTTACTGTATAAAAATGTATGCTACCTTTAAATAAATTTATCAAAAATGGTTTGGGAAATAAAGTATGAGCATAATAGGAACATTAACAAATTAATAGTTTTTAATTTTAGAAATATGACAATATTTTAGGACATTCCAAGATGAAATAGAGGACAAACAAATTGAAATGAAAGTAAATAAAATAAAAATAAAACCAGAATGATAAACTTTTAATTTCAAATAGTTTATATATGGGCCAAAAAAATTGCCTTATGTCCACGGATAGTGGTTGGATTGGACCTCAACTAGTCATCCTCTCTATATCACATTTACCCACCTTTTTCGGCCGTAAAAAAGATGAAGAAAAATTTAGCTGCCTTGGAATAATTATTGTTGTATATATAGGTATATAATATGATATGATGTAATAATAATGATGTTTGAATTTGAAAAATATTGTTTCATAAAGTTGTTAAAGTGAAAATTCAAGTTCTGAAATTTCTAAGTAAAAGTTTGAAATATAGTGTGGGGCCCAACAATAGATGGGCCAGGCCCACCTATTCACGGGAAGCCTTAAGGCCCAAGCCGAAGAAGGTGGTAGTCCAAGCTCAATAGCACCAAGCACAAATGGGCCCAGAGAAGCAGCTGAGGACGGTGCAGCCCTCTACTGGCCCAAAATTCCACTAAGAAAAGGGGCAAAAGCGGCATAGGGACAATCTTGAAAGAAAATCTCAAATATCTAGGAAAGGCTGCCCTTACTACCTTTCCCAGACAGAGCTTTGCACCTAATGTGAGCCGTGTTCTTTAGCTTTATCAACTACTCCCAACGACTTTGGGTCCGGGACCGATGGGACAAGTATCGGTCTTGGAAAGGTCGACCCTACACGTGAACGAAGGAAATTGAACGCATGCTAGTATAAAAGAAAAATATGCAACCTAAAGAGCCCCCAGTCCCTCTCCCGGAAAAAGGACTCAAAGGTGAATACCTCTAAACCATGCATGAACAACTTAACAAAACGACCGCCGAGTAATCACGACTTAGCCTTTCGAGCCCACTCTCTACAAATGATATTGTCGGGGCCCATTCACGTGCGGACCCAACCACTGCTGCGGTTCGTTTCGGAACGTGTCCCTACAATTGGCGCCGTTTGTGGGGAAGGCTTACGCGTGAGCTCGAGCGGCGATGGAGTTGAGTTTCTGTTGAACAAGGGTCTACGAGGACGCCTTTATGACCGGCAACACCTTGTCGTTGTTCCGATACTGGTTCCCACCAGGGGCCACGCCTCATAATGCAAGTGGCATGGCAAGTCTAGGGGCTTCAAACATCAAGATCGCTTCCCCCGCTTTATTCGATGAGCTAACCTTTAAGAAGCGGATAAACGGACAAAAGAATGCAAGTTTTGGACAGAATCAAGGCCTTGTATGGTCCTCGGACCCAAGCCTCCGGGGAAACCAACTACTTACAAAAAGAATGCAAGTTTTGGACAGAACCAAGGCCTTGTATGGTCCTCGGACCCAAGCCTCCGGGGAAACCAACTACTTACAAAAAGAATACAAGTTTTGGACAGAACCAAGGTCTTGTATGGTCCTCGGACCCAAGCCTCTGGGGAAACCAACTACTTACAACAAGAATACAAGTTTTGGACAGAACCAAGGCCTTGTATGATCCTCGGACCCAAGCCTCTGGGGAAACCAACTACTTACAAAAAGAATACAAGTTTTGGGATGAACCAAGGCCTTGTATGGTCCTCGGACCCAAGCCTGCGGGGAAACCAACTACTTACAAAAGAATACAAGTTTTGGATGAGAACCAAGGCCTTGTATGGTCCTCGGACCCAAGCCTCTGGGGAAACCAACTACTTACAAAAAGAATGCAAGTTTTGGGCAGAACCAAGGCCTTGTATGGTCCTCGGACCCAAGCCTCTGGGGAAACCAACTACTTACAAAAGAATGCAAGTTTTGGACAGAACCAAGGCCTTGTATGGTCCTCGGACCCAAGCCTCTGGGGAAATCAACTACTTACAAAAAGAATACAAGTTTTGGACAGAACCAAGGCCTTGTATGGTCCTCGGACCCAAGCCTGGGGAAACCAACTACTTACAAAAAGAATGCAAGTTTTGGGACAGAACCAAGGCCTTGTATGGTCCTCGGACCCAAGCCTCTGGGGAAACCAACTACTTACAAAAGAATGCAAGTTTTGGACAGAACCAAGGCCTTGTATGGACCTCGGACCCAAGCCTCTAGGGAAACCAACTACTTACAAAAAGAATACAAGTTTTGGACAGAACCAAGGCCTTGTATGGTCCTCGGACCCAAGCCTCTGGGGAAACCAACTACTTAAAAAAAGAATACAAGTTTTGGACAGAACCAAGGCCTTGTATGGTCCTCGGACCCAAGCCTCTGGGGAAACCAACTACTTACAAAAAGAATACAAGTTTTGGACAGAACCAAGGCCTTGTATGGTCCTCGGACCCAAGCCTCTGGGGAAACCAACTACTTACAAAGAGAACTACGTTATGTGGATCTTAGAATCTCCCCGAGGAAAACTTTCCATTAACAATTGGGTTAATTCTTGATCTACATGGATTCTCTAGTTTGCCCTCGGACCCTCAACGCCAAAGGGGCCGAGACGGAATGGAGCAACATGTTTCCAAAAACATAATCAAGTCGCCGATGCTCGGTCACCCCCTCGGGTGAAGTATTTAGAGTTTATCGTTCTCGAAAGCATTCTCGCACATATCACGTAACGTTCAACCGTTATCTCGGTTAGTTTCCTAAGTTTAACTTACTATCAATTATTATTATTACGCCTGGTATTATAGGTAAATTAGAACTAGTTGAATCGTGTTTCAAGGGGCTCTTGCCCTAAGTATCGTCGAGGAAAAACACATGCAGGGAGCACACTTATTCACGAAGTGGTGTTGCCAAAAGAACAATACCCAAAACAAGTAGATGAATTTCTATTTTTATTAAAACAAAGAAGTAGTACAACGTATAATGAAAAGCTGGAATCAACCTACGTCAAAGCTCACTACATAAGCAAAAAAAGAAAGATACAAGAAAGTTAGAGAAAGCCGAGGAGGTAGGTCAGAGGATAGGTTGGCTACAGCCCCAAGACCTTATTCTTCTCCCGTGCTTTTACATGCCCATGGCTCAGCAAAGAAAAAGAAACCCAACTTGAACCCGACACCGTTGAAGGAAAGGTGCAGAGAGTGAGAAGTTGAGGGGCTTTCTCTAAATATTCGCCTGCCGCAAGGCAGAGGCGATAATGGCGGAGAAGCTTTCTTCCGACACACCAAAATTCTGGCATGAGCGTAACCCGCTTCGGATTTTGGCTAAAAGAGGGAGAGACACCCTTCCCCCTCAGTTGAAATGGAGTACTCTCCTGGACTTATGCTTCCCGTGCTCATACCTTACTATTCTGAGTCTCATGAGGACACGGCGCTTTTGTGGTCGAGAGAGTTCTTTCTTCCCAAACCTCACCTCAAACATGTTATGCTAAGGGAGGATAGCACCAGATATGGGATTTATGATGTGGGAGAAAACTAAAGGGTTGGTGCGTATATAAAGCAACTCTCTCTCTCCCTCCTATTTATTTGAAAAGACAAGGTGGTGGCAGTCAGCTCACGCGACGTCCCAAGGAACGCTACAGACAAAATGGTTCTCGCTCAACTTCCAACGTCAATCGCAACCACAAGATTAAAGAAGCCTCTTAAAGGCGCACCTCGATCATTGGGACGTCGGAGAGCATCTGCGTGGCCGAGGTTGCAGAAATATCTCTTAATTCGTGGGCTAATTGAATTCACGGCTCAAGGCCCGCTTTGCGTGAGGGCCCGTGGACTCGTGGCCCCCACCGAGAAATAGCCATTGCCGAGGACAACCCCTGCTCGGCACCTCGGGAAATGCCTGATGAAAGGGAGAACCCGAACTCAAAGAGTTTTGGACAGAACCTAGGACTTGCATGGTCCTCGGACTCAAGCCTATGGGGAAACCAAGTACGGAGAAAAACATAAGTCTTGGACAGAACCTAGGACTTGCATGGTCCTCGGACTCAAGCCTATGGTGAAACCAAGTACATAAAAGAAAAAAGCATAAGTCCTAAACAAAACCCAAGCTTTGCGCATGATCCTCTGACTCAGGCTTTTGGGAAATCAATTGCTCGGACGGAGAAGTTTCTCGGCTCAAATACTGGAAAAGGTTAAGGCCAGCGTGTCATGGAGATGGCGAAACGACCTAGTGATTATCAGCCTAAGGAAACTGTTTATCCGGAGGGTGACATGTCCTCGGATAACTACTTCTTACACCTTATCGAGCATAGTTCCCATCTCGGCTCATTTTTAGATAAGTCTCGTTCCTCACCGGTCGGATTGTTATGTCGAATAATAATTTTGTTAAAGTTATGATGGCATCTTTTTATTAACAAATATTTTAACGTAGGTTGTTATTGATTCCAAAGTTATTAATACCGTTTCGGAGCCCGTTTCGGTTTGTCCGATGGAACGGAATATTTCGGCACCGGCCGATTTCGGCATACCGTTTCAGGGTGTTTCGGGGTTCCTAAAAAATAATTTATATATATTCTTGTAGAACATAAAATTGTCAATTCTAATAAATAAATAACTAAATATCAAATAATACAAATCATTTAATCTTAACTCTTAAGTCTTAAACATCAACATAACATCAATTCAACATAACTTTAGTCTTAAGTCTTAAACATCAATTCAACATAACATCAATTCAACATACACTTAGTCTTAAGTCTTAAACATCAATTCAACATAACATCAATTCAACATACACTTAGTCTTAAGTCTTAAGTCTTAAACAAATATAGTATCACACAATAAAAACATTTAAGATTAATTTAACATAATATTCCTACTCCTCCTCCTCATCATCCATGAAAAATGGATCAAATTCATCATCAAAAGAACTCCCACAAGAACTACTAGCACCCATTGGAAGATTTGTCAAGACATGTTCATTGTTGTTGTCATCATCATCATCGTCATCAACATCAATAGTTTCAAATTCAGCATCCTCTTCCACATTCACTTCATTAAGGCAATCCCAATTTATGTCATCCGGATTAAGAAGTGTAGGTTCTTGACCACCCAATCTCCCATCAAGTCAATGTTATCCAAGCTTATAGGATCCATTGCATATTTATTCCTTTGAATGTTCCTACCAATGAAAATATTAAACATTAGTAACATTTTATAAATTATAATTACATGAAAGTACATTTTATTTACATATGAGTAACGATTATAAATTTACCTTTCTCGAAGCCTCAAATTATAATGGACAAAGACCAAATCATTTACTCGTTTATGTTCCAATCTATTTCTCTTCTTTGAGTGAACATACTCAAATGTGCTCCAATTTCTCTCACAACCGGTTGCACTACAACATTGACTTAGCACACGAATGGCAAATGATTGTAAGTCCGGAGCTCCAAGTCCAAATTGCTCCCACCATGAAACTATAATAACAAATAAAAATGTAAAATAAGCATTGCTCATGTAATCTTACAATAACAACTATAAAGAATAAATAGACATATTGAAAGGAAATACTATTAAATTATTAATGTTTACCTGGATTTAGTCTCTCTCGTTGGCGGATTGCTAGTGATGTGCCAAAGTCACCAATTGATTTTTTGTACTCATCAAGTTGTGAACTTATTTTGTCTTGAATGTCAGGATCGGGAACCAACCTCATTAGAGTGCTTAGCAACCCTCTTTGAACTTCATTTTGCCTTTTAAATGAAGGCCTAAAGTATATTGCGGGGTTAAGAAAGCAACCTGCTGCATGCAGAGGACTATGAAGTTGTTTGTCCCATCTAGTATCAATAACTCTAACATAATGTCCATACAAAGAAACTTTGTTCTTCAACCTTCTTTTTATTTCCTCTTTTGCTTTGTCCATTGCTTCATACAAATACCCCATAGCAGGTTTCTCATCCCCATCAACAAGACGAAGTACTCTAACTAAAGGCTCACTAACTTTCACTATGTGCTTGCATTGAGACCAAAATGCATAATCTTCCAAAACAATTTTACTTATCTCCTTCCCAACGGCGGTCTTAGCATGAGGGCATGAAAGCCATTTATCACAAGTGAACATTTGTCTAAGCTCTTTTTTGAACCTTAGCATGCTTTGTAGACTTAAGAAGTTAGTGGCAAACCTTGTAATTGCAGGACGACATAACTCTCTTCCATTTGTAAAGTCTTGCCTCATCAAGTCTAAAACAACTCCATGGTTGTAAATGAACTTTGTTATCTTTTTTGCCTTTTTAATTGCTTCATCAATAAGAGGGAACCACCTAGGATTAGCAATATTCTCCAACATCAAGTCTATGCAATGAGCTGCACAAGGAGACCAAAACAAAGTACCATACTTCTGCTGTAATTTTTTCCAGCTTTTTTATATAGCGAAGCATTATCTCGTAATCAATTGCACAATATATTCCACACCAATTTCTTGAACAACAGAATCAAATATATTAAACAAAGTATCAGCATCCTTTGTAAGGCCTGAAGTGTCAATTGATTTTAAGAACATGGCTCCCCTTGGACAATACACCAAAAATTCATTATTGGTTGTTGCTTTTGATTTGTCCACCCATCGACATCGGTGAACAACCATATACTTTCCAATCATTTTTTATATCTAACAAAAAATCATTAACTTCATGAACAGCATTTTTCAAAAGGGGTCCCCTCAACTCATAAAAAGAAGGCCCCTTAAATCCCGGCCCAATAGCAAAGAACGGAATCAATCATAGGTTGATAATAAGGTGACTGAGATGCATAAAAGGGTACATTAGAATGATACCACCATCTTGCCACACTCATTTTTGCATTATCAATCATTGCTTTTGTAGCCAAAGCACTTCTTATAGAGGGTTGAGCACCGGGGTTGTTCTAGGAGCAAAATAACTCTTAATTTTCTTCTTTCCTCTTACTTGACTCACATCATTGTCAACATCCTTTCCCCTAGATTTTCGTTTACCTAATGTTTGAGGGGGACTCTTTTCAACAACCCTAACCTCATCATCCTCCTCCTCCTCATCATCCTCCTCATCAATATCATATGGGTTCCCAATTTCTAATTGAATCCTCTTTTTAGTTTGTTTAGATTTTTTCAAGTCTTCAATCATTTGTTTCATTTGAAACCTAATATCGATGAAGCCTTTTTACATGGTTCAACTTGACCCCTAATCCCAGCAAGATGATACTTAAGTCTAGTAATACCACCCCCTTTAATCAACTTATTACAATGCAAACATATAGTGTTATTTTTTGCATTAGGCACTCGCACGAGCATGAGCCCAAGCGGGATCATCCGATCTTGCAGGGGCAGAGGCCACGAAGCGAGAGGAAGCACCTGCACGGGCATGAGCCCATGCGGGATCCCCCGAACTTTGATGAGCCATAATTTACTGTTCAATGAAATGAAATGAAATTCAATCAAATGCATGAACAGCCATATGTAGTTAACGAACAAATAAATCAAGTTAAGAAAAAAACTAAACATGGTTTAACTAATTTATGCAGTTTACCCAATTTATGCAGTTTACCCAATTTGTTCAATCACATAACTTAACAAACAAATCACATATCTAATATTAAATCTTAAGTCTTAAGTTCATAGTAGTAGCATAGTGTATCACATTATAAAACACCATTAACAATTAAGTTCACAAACCACAACCCATATAAGAAATTAAGGTTTGACCCGCAAAATATTCATCAGTGACAATTATAGATCCAAAATAGAATAAACAAAACGCTTGAATTCAATTACAAAAATTCTAAAATAGAACTCAAGTTCACAGAGCTCTCTCACAAGAGATTGTAGAACACATTATTTCATTATAAAGGAAAATAAAACAAAAAACGCATATATTATTTTCTTTGTTTGTGGTTGGTAAACTAAAACTCTTAACCACAAAGCAAATCATAAGGAAAAAAAAAAATTTGGCTGAAGCTGAACTCAAGGTTGAATCCAAGAGAGTGAGAGTAGAGAAAGAATACCTTGGTACATTCAAGGAGACCGAGTGAGACCGTGAGAGAGTCGAGACAGTGAGCAACAACGCACAGTTGATGAGGATGACGGCGGTGGGACGAGACGACGGCAGTGGGGACGACAAAGTGGGATGAGGGCGACAGCAGTGAGGATTTGAGAGTGAGAGTGAAGTGAGAGTGAAGTGAGAGTGAACGAATGAAAGAAGAAAAGGGTCCGAGCTAGGTATTTTACCCAAGTCCAAAACGGCGTCGTTTGGACCTTTTTTTTTTTTTTTTTTTTTTTTTACTCAGAATCACGCACCGGCCGAAATTTTCGTACCGGCCGAAATTGGCCGGAATCGGCCGGAACGGCCGAAACGGGCGAAACACCCCGAAATCTGGCCCGAGGTGGAACGGGGGTTTCAGTTCGGTCTTCATGCCGGCACGAAAAATTCCGTCCGTTCCGGCCGGAACGGAACGGAATTAATAACAATGATTGATTCAAATGCTATATTATTGTGCCGAGCAGCGTTTGTAAACTTATAAAAACATAAATATAGAACATACGAAATAAATAAACAGCAACTTTTATTAATATGGAAAATTGTTACAACATACAATGAAGGGCTTAAACAAGCCTATACAAAAGGTGAATCTGCCAAGCAACAATAACAACTACAATCCGATAAGTAAACATTCAGGTGTCTTTTGGACTCGTCTTCAAAGTCTCTCCGATCTCTCGACTCAAGATTACTCATATTGAGAGAAGAACTTTCTTTAGAAAAGATGAAGGACAAGGAAGAAAAATTTGAAGGAGAAGGAAGAAGAATTGGAAGATGGAGGAGATGAATGAAGAAGATGGAGGACATGAGCAAGAGAAGGAGGAGAAGAAGAGGGAAGAAATGAAAAGAAGGGGAAATGAGCAAAAGAGGGAAAAAGAAAAGTACCAGGATGGAGCTGGTGGTGGAAAGAAGAAGAAAGAAAAGTAAAGGGTGGCGCCCGTGAACGAAGAGAGGAAGAAGCGGGGGCATTTAGTCCCGCGCCCTGGGCCTCCGACTCCTAGCACACCGGTACCACATTAGATATGCTCATGAGAGAGCGGGTGGTGATGATGTGTGTGTCCTCGGCTCGATCCCACGCCGAAGGTGCGACGTGACGAGTTCCTGCGCTCGGATTTTGGCTGAAAGGAAGGCGAGACAAATCTTGAGTCTCCGCCATCCTTGCCCCGACCGAGCCATCTCGAGCTTGGTCGAACGAGGTATTTACGGGAGGGAAAAGGTTTCTTCCTCACCAATGATGGCGTGGCGAACGATTACGGGTCGAGGTATAATCAGAGGGTAAATGTAAATTCGGGAGGAATCTAAGGACTTGATTTTACTGGGGATTAAGGGATTCACATATGGAAGAAACAACTCATGTCCACCCTCTTTATATAAGGGACGAAGAGGATGACATTACATGTGTTCAGATCTTCAAGGAAATCTGCTAGCAAGAGTGCGCCTGTTCCGCTCCCCCACATCATCAGTAGCCGTTGAATTTTGAGAGGTCTCGTGAAGGGAAAACATTAAAGACCTACCGGGTAGCCAAACGGACGTAACGTATCAAGGCTAAATCAAGAAGGATATCTCGTAGATCGGAGCGTTTCCTGGGCATTCAGAGAATTGCCAACGCCAGGGAGGGGTCGAATTTAATGAGCCGTAGTAAATGCTCGGAGTTATCAAAACCCCCCTCTCCAACCAAGAGGTCGGACAGCAGGATTTTGAGGGGCTATTGTAGGGCCCAACAATAGATGGGCCAGGCCCACCTATTCACGGGAAGCCTTAAGGCCCAAGCCGAAGAAGGTGGTAGTCCAAGCTCAATAGCGCCAAGCACAAATGGGCCCAGAGAAGCAAATGAGGACGGTGCAGCCCTCGGCTGGCCCAAAATTCCACTAAGAAAAAGGGCAAAAGCGGCATAGGGACAATCTTGAAAGAAAATCAAATATCTAGGAAAGGCTGCCCTTACTACCTTTCCCCAGACAGAGCTTTGCACCTAATGTGAGCCGTGTTCTTTAGCTTTATCAACTACTCCCAACGACTTGGGTCCGGGACTGATGAGACAAGTATCAGTCTTGGAAAGGTCGACCCTACACGTGGACGAAGGAAATTGAACGCATGCTAGTATAAAAGAAAAATATGCAACCTAAAGAGCCCCCCCAGTCCCTCCGGGAAAAAGGACTCAAAGGTGAATACCTCTAAACCATGCATGAACAACTTGACAAAACGACCGCCGAGTAATCACGACTTAGCCTTTCGAGCCCACTCTCTACAAATGATATTGTCGGGGCCCATTCACGTGCGGACCCAACCATTGTTGCGGTTCGTTTCGGAACGTGTCCCTACATATAGCATTTTCGATAGGTTGAAATTTTGGCTCGATCGATCGAAATGGTAAATAAAAAATTCTCGAGTCTCTAGATGTCTCGATCGCTACTCGATTCCTGTTTAACCGATCGAAAAGAACACTCGACCGATTGAAAGTAACTTTCGACTAATCGAAAATCGTGAAATGGGATTTTTCTACAAAATTTTTTGGTGACTATTTAGAGAGTTTGAAGATGTTTCAAATCTTATAAACGGTTTTATGAAACATTTTAACTTTCTATATGTGTCTTTTAATGAAATATAACTCCACAAAATAGTAAGTTAGAGGAAATACAAGAAATAATGTGGTCATCTATTCTCTAGAATTATTATCGATAGAACCCAACATCTTAGTTATATCTTAAAAACAAATTTATGATAACCCTTTAGCAACAAAAATGTAAGAAACAAATATTCTCCTACTAAAACACGATAGTGGACCTCCAAATTATTTATATCCTATTTGTTTTTTTGGGTTAATCTCTCCCTTCCATTGGGTCCGTTTAGATTGAGCTTATTGTTCCGAAATCGAAAAATCGAAAACTAAAAACTAAAAACACTGTAGCAAAATAATTTTTAAATGTGTGAAAAGTACCGTGGGACCCATTTTTAATATTTTTTTTAATACGTGAACAGTGTTGCTACAATACATGAACAAGATCTTTGCTACGAGTGTAAAACAGTAATTTTTGTCCAGAAAGTCAACATATGTGGGCAAAAAAAAAAAAAAAAAAAAAAAAAACAAAGAAAACGCAGTGATCAAAACGTGGACGCAGAAAACGTGAGATCCAAACAATTATAACAATGAAAAGAAAGATAAAAAAGCCGTCTTGACCTTTGTCCTTAGTACCTGTTTGCATATCGCGTTTGCTGTGTTTGCTCCATTTCTGCGTTTTCTACTTTTTTTTTTTTTTCCACGCTTTTTTCCTCCTCTGGCTGGCAAGCGGCCACTGTTCATGTACGGTATATGAACAAGAGTCGCAATATTTTGACTTTTTTTTTCATGAACAAAGTGCATCCGCAATCGCTCACTTTCACGGACCCACAAATTTCATTTTTTATTAATTTTTTCATTAAAAACGGATCCCACGGTACTATTCACACATTTAAAAATTATTTTGCTATAGTGTTTTCAGTTTTTGATTTCAGCAAAATAAGTTCTATCCAAACAGACCCTTAGAGATGAATACAAAAAAAGAAAAGTCACCTTGACTAACCAAAACCATCAATCACAAGATTCCAAATCAAAATTAATAAATCGCTGGTTATGGAATAATTTCCAATTCGAAGACGTATATGTACATGACATGACATCAGAGCTTACGTAAATGGATGGGACCTCATGTAAATATTTCATCAAATTTTAATTTTATTTCCAAACCATCCTTGTACTTTGGAAATTTGCATTCTGTATTGTTAATTTGTTTACACCCTATTTTGTTGATGTGGAATTTTCAATTCATTGAAGGGGACGACACACAGAAAAATTAAGAAAAATACTCAAACATATTAAACCTTCACATAAAGAATAGTTCAACATGCCAAAACGGGAAAAAAAAAAATTAATTATAGCAGCTTTGGTTTTAAGGACAAAATGTCTATTTGTCTAAAGACAAAATTTAGTTACAAATTTTTTTTTGTAATTTAAGCCTACAAACTCACTCAATAAAATAAATATTACTACATATTTTAAAAATTTAACCGTTGAATTACATGTTCTTTATGTTCTTAATACTTATATTAAATTTTGTGTTAATCGGATATTATTTACTATATGATCTATAAGCTTATATTACATAATTTAATAACAAAAACTTGTAATTTAAATAATTTATTGATGACATAGTTATCGATTTTTAATTTTCTCGAAATCATGTAAGCATGGAGGATATAAGAAAAGATGTAATCCAATGGTGGATTTGTCAAAATTCACCTCCAATAAAAAGATATTGAATAAAGTTGTAACATAAAATTACAACTAATTTTGTAACTAAACTTTGTCCTTTGTCTAAAACAAGTGGAAAACTTTTTTGCTCAAAACATTTTTTAAAATGTTTGTTTTGTTCCCCTTCCCCCTCTCCCCCGCATTGTCCGGACAACAAATTTTACGTTAACTAGAATTTTCTACTTTATGAAATACCAGTAAATAGAGAAAATATTAAAATTCAAGTGATAATCCATCGATAATAACATATTTTATAATGCTCATTATTTGTGGTTCAAAACCCACCTCCCTCTCCGCCTCCCCATTATCTTTTTTTTTTTTTTTTTTTTTTTTTTTTTATACAAGATAGAATTCTACTCTAGCCTAATCTAAGTGTATATGTGTGTGAAACTCCCTCCTGGAGATTTGAACCCCGGCCCTTGCCCCCACACCCCACAAGCACTTATACGTGTGGAGTGACCATCGCATCAAGGGTATGCGGTGGTACCTCCCCATTATCTACCTTTCAAAATGAGTGCAAATTGTGTCCGGATGTGGCGTAAAGCATGAGATTTACGCAATTATGCCCTCCAATAAAAGAGCTCCACAACAGCATTTTTCCTAAAACGTTAATACAACTGGCCACACCCAATGACTACTCGGTTAAATCATGCCATTGACACCTCTCTCATCCATACTCCCTTCCACGGACCAAGAGTAAGCGCCACAAAGACCGCTGCCCCAATTTCCCCCTCATTCTAGCAACGGCAACCCACAGACCAAACGGCAAAACTAGTACAACTTTAGAGATGCTTGACCGAGAGGAGACCCAAAAAATTCCTTAAAATGTACGGACCACCAACAACTATTGCTACTTCGCTTTCCCCCTCATTCCGGTGACAGCGAATGACGAATCCAACAGATAAGACCCAAAAATTTCCTTCCCACGACAACTAAAACTCACAAATCTAAAGAAAAATTTCTCTTTTTCCTTTCACATCTTCCACTTCCCACACCCCTCTTCTACTCTCTTAAGTCAGCATATAGGAAAAACAACAAACAGTTATGAAGAAAAATGAGTAATTATATTTCATAGCAAACGTGAATATCTCTTGAATCATCCATCATTACAATAAATCAAATCCACACCAACAAATCTTATAAAAAGAAACCACCAAAACAATCTTAAAATGTTATTCTTTATAATAGTTTTTCTACACTTCGTCAAACGGTGGCTCCGCCCTTTTTTCTACACTAGTGGTATCTCTAGCAGTTAGAGGTTGAAGGATTTGTTTCTCAGTTGTGTGTGGAAGCTAGGCTTTTGGGTTTTTGTGAAATTGGGTTTTAGGAAGAATGATTGTGTGTGATAGGTTTATTTCATTGTCCAGTGAAATGCTGATATGGCTTTTTATTATTAGAGGGCGTAAAGTGTGAGATTTACGCCAAGACCGGACAGAATGTTATTTCTTTCAATATATGTATTAAACCATCTAGACTCTATTTCTCCTCTTGCCATTTAATTAATTCATGTGCTTTTCCATCCAATCATAGATGAAATTGCATATATGCATATATTAACTACTATGTAGTTGCAATTTATTTTGGATTCGTAGTGGTAGAGTCAAATTTTTATTTTTATTTTTATTTATAAGAGGACCAATATATATATATATATATATATAATACAGTAAAAAATATATTATTGGTTACGTAGTTGTAATATAATTTTTTATTTAAATCCAGGGCAGGGGGGGAGACATTGGTGAAATATATTATTATTCATATTTCTTATATATAAATTATATTTGTAACATGATTTAATATAAGTTAGGCGAAAAACACATTTTGGTCCCTACATTTTCAGCCGATTTCCGTTTTAGTCCCTAAGTTTTTTTTTTACCGCTTTTAGTCCCTCTCTTGAAAAACGCTTCCATTTTAGTCCCCTGCCGTTACATCAGAAACGGATATTACAGACATGGCAAACGGCAAAGTTAAATAATAATAAACTAATGTCCACGTGGCCTAAATTAATAATAAAAAATATTTTTTAATGCCACATCAGCATCTAAATTAAAAAAATAAATTTATTAATTTTAACTAAATAAAAAAAATTAAAAACAGAATTAAAAACTAAAAATCTTATGAATTAAGATCTAAGTGTGCCTTGAACAAGAACAACAAGAACATAAATCCAGATCCAAGAACACAAACCCAGAAATTATTTAAAAAAAAAAAAAAAAAAAAAAAAAACTAACCAAAGCCAAAAATTCCGATCTCAAAGCCAACCCACAACCACCAAAATAAAACCCACAACAACCCAGGCCAAGAAAATCAACCCACAGCAACAAACCCACTAAAAATTGAAAAGCTTTTTCGTTTTACACGCCGAAAATGGCTTCAAAGCCACGAAACCCACATCATTTGCTCTGCAAGCGCTTCTTGTACCTCCGCCTCAACGAGTTACGGTGGGTGGGATAAGCCGAAACTCGTCAGTGACTCGGAGCGCTCCGGTGAGTCGGATCGGTTTCGTAATTTTCTGGTTTCGTAGGGATCGATGATAGAAAGCACATATTTGAAGCATCGATTGGTTGTTCCGGGTTTTGCTCGCTTGGGTATTGGATTTAGATAGATGCTTCTATGCTTGTTCTAGGTTATTCTGGGTTTTGAAAACCGATGCTTGAAGATTGGTTGTTTTGGGTTGGTTTAGAACCAATGCTCTAAGATTGGTTGTTCTGGGTTTCGAATCGATGCTTATTTCATTGTTGCTCCGCCACCGCCGCCGCTCAACCCAACACTCTAACCCCTCTACCCATTTTTCCCTTCACACTTTCTCTCTCACGAACTCAGATTTGCTCTCTCTTTTTCAACCGAAACCAGCCAAGACAAAGAAAAAAAAAAAAAATAAAAAACAAAAATCCATAACAATATCCACGAACCCAAATTTGCTAACAATATCCATCAGCTCCTAAGAAATTGTTTTTCTTGTCTTTTATTATTATTTTTTCTTTGTCTTTTGGTTTAGATTTGAGTGTTGACATTTTTTTTTTTTTTTTGGTTTGTGGTCTGTGGGTTGATTTTCTTGGTTTGGGTTGTTGTGGGTTTTATTTTGGTGGTTGTGGGTTGGCTTTGAGATCGGAATTTCTGACTTTGGTTAGTTTTTTTTTTTTTTTTAAATAATTTCTGGGTTTGTGTTCTTGGATCTGGGTTTGTGTTCTTGTTGTTCTTGTTCAAGGCACACTTAGATCTCAATTCATAAGATTTTTAGTTTTTAATTCTGATTTTAATTTTTTTTATTTAGTTAAAATTAATAAATTAATTTTTTAATTTAGATGCTGATGTGGCATTAAAAATATTTTTATTATTAATTTAGGCCACGTGGACATTAGTTTATTATTATTTAACTTTGCCGCTTTTGCCACGTCGCAATATCCGTTTCTAATGTAACGGCAGGGACTAAAATGGAAGCGTTTTTCAGGAGAGTGACTAAAAGCGTAAAAAAAAAAACTTAGGGACTAAAACGGAAATCGGCTAAAAATATAGGAACCAAAATGTGTTTTTCGCCTATAAGTTATTTTCTCATTGTGGGGGTGACAAACCAGGGAGCCCATACTAATGTATGTGTTGGGCCAGAGGCCTAGCCTAAAGAACAACTCCTCCTCGGCCAGGTAAGGTCGAGGACAAAGAGAACGGTTTGTCATTGAGAGTGACACTCCGGACCATTCCACGGAAGAGGATAAGTATTAAAAAAGAAAAGGACAAAGGAAGGCCTGGAAATATCTAAGAGAAAGCTGCTACTATTGCATTAAGTACTCTGCAACTAAACTAAACCCTGCTTTTCAGCCTTTACAACCACTCCCAACGACTTTGGGGAGGGGCTAATGGGACAAGTATCATAACTATCAATCTAAATCTACACGTGGACGGTGGAAATGGGAAGAAGATAGTATAAAATAGGGGGGAAGGACTAAAAAAAGGGGGAGGACGAACAATATATATGAAGAATGAGTCTCCTCGGATAAAATATGAGGACGTCTCTTCCTAGTAAATTTATGTCATCTTTCTTTCTTTATCATCCAAACTTGTTGGTCGATCGTCCGATTCGCTAAGGTTCAAGTTTCCAACCCATTCTCTACAAATTCATTGTATTTGGCTCATTAGACCAAGACTCCATACAATTTGGGCTTGGGCTCCAAAATTGTGAACCTACAATTGGCGCTGTCTGTGGGGACCTAGTTCTAAACGAGTTGAACACTCAACCTACCGAGGCAACACAAACGATATATCGACCATTGGTGGAGGAGACCATTTTTGGGTGGCGCATGCCATGCAGAAGATTGCTGCACGGAACTATATTGGGAGCTTTTAATATCAAATATATATTTCGTGCCCCCATTATGGGGCAGGTTCTCACGGACCAGATGGCGGTATAGCTGAACCTTCGCGAGTTGAAATGACAAGCACAAAGACATAGATGGAAAATTAGTTGGTACGGTCTTGCTGCATGGAATCCTTTGCCCGTAACGACGCATGTTGATAGCATTACAAATCAAAAGATGATCCGAAGTGGGGGTAGCTATGACATCTCTATAATGTGTTTAAACAGAACCCAATGCATGCCTGAATCCTCGGACCGGATGTTAGGGGGAAATTAACACTATGACAACTTTGTAAAGTGCTTAAATAGAACCCAACACATGCCCGAGTCCTCGGACTAGATGTTAGGGGGAAATTAACACTATGACATCTCTGTAAAGTGCTTAAATAGAACCCAACGCATGCCCGAGTCCTCAAACCAGATGTTTGGGGGAAATTAATATTATGACATCTCTATAAAGTGCTTAAACAGAACCCAACGCATGCCCGAGTCCTCGGACCAGATACTAGGGGGAAGTTAACACTATGACATCTCCGTAAAGTGCTTAAACAGAACCCAACGCATGCTTGAGTCCTCGGACCGGATGCTTGGGTAAATTAACACTATGACAACTCTATAAAGTGCTTAAATGTAACCCAACGCATGCCCGAGTCCTCGGACTAGATGCTAGGGGGAAACTAACATTATGACATCTCTGTAGAGTGCTTAAACAAAATAGAGGAAATTAATCTTGTGACATCTCTATAAAGTGCTTAAACAGAACCCAACGCATGTCCGAGTCCTCGGGCCGGATGCTAGGGGGAAATTAACACTATGACATCTCTGTAAAGTACTTAAACAGAACCCAACGCATGCCTAAGTCCTTGGACCATATGTTTAGGGAAAATTAACACTATGACATCTCTATAAAGTGCTTAAACAGAACCCAACGCATGCCCGAGTCCTCGGACCAGATGCTTGGGGGAAATTAACACTATAACATCATCATAAATGTTGAACAGAACCTTAGTACACGATGGTTCCCTCGGATCACTTACTTTAAATTCCACATTCTTTGATGGTTGCACTGTTTATGATAGAGCACACAGTTATTTTCCTGATTAGTCTTACATAGTTAACTTATTTAAAGTTAGTGGTCGGGTGCCACCGTCGGTTTTGATAAAGTCAGGGTGACAACTTGTTATTACCATCAACAGTATCAATTCTAAGCCCTATACCAACACACACATTCATGAAATGATTATTGCAAAAAAGGAAAGACTTATAAAATAAAAATGTAGTTCTCTTTTTATTAAATAAAGGGAAAGTACATCATACACAAAATGGTTTAGGCAAGACTGTTTCAAAAGCTAAAAAAAAAAAAAAAAAAAAAAAGCTCATAGGAATGGTAGATCCACAATCTTGTTCTAGTAGCAACCGAGCCAGTATGGATGGTACTGGTGATGAGAAAGAAGAAGTAACGGAGATGCTAGATCCACAATCTTGTTCTAGCAGCAATCAAGCCAGTATGGATGGTACCGGCAATGAGAAAGAAGAAGAGGTGTGAACGCTTGATGGACCCCTCTTCTCCTAGCTACAGGATGTTTTGCTATCAAGGCCGAGAAACGGGTAGGACTCAAACTTTGTCGCACCAAAAATCTGATGCGATCTATACCGCTTCGAGTCTTGACTGAAAGAGGAGGGATTTCTTTCTTGCTCGGTTGAGAGGAAGGAACGTCTTTGGCCTCTGCTTCCCTTGCTTTAACTGCGTTATCCTGGATCTTGGCGGCATCCTTGATTTCCGAGGAGGGCTTGGTTTCCTTGCCCTCACCTTTATCCTTAGCCACCTCATTCCCTAGACTTTAATCACCATCTTGGTGGGATCCCCGGGAATGCCTAAAAGATTAAGAACTTGAGGTTCATGCAAAACTCAAGGATCTGTAAATGAGGAAGAATGATTCCCCCAAAGGTGTCTTATATAGAAGGCGAAATCTGGTGGAAATTAATTCTTTGAGTTTCAAAAAAGAGAGTTACGAGTGAAATAAATTTTGCTCAATTTCCAAAAAAGTTTTTAACTGTTGGATCTACGTCACTTCGTAAAGACCTTAATGAAGGCGCGCCTTGTGTACCGAAACGTCGGGAACATAACTTGGGTAAACTAAAAATGTCTTGCAATTAGAAATGGTGTAAAATGGGCGTGAAGGGGCTTTTATCACATCGAGATCCTCCTTTCCTCCTAGGGAGAAGAAAAGAAGAATCCCGAGGGGCTAATGTGGGGGTGACAAACCAAGGAGCCCATACCAATGTATGTGTTGGGTGGGGGCCCAGCCCAAAGAAGAACTCCTCCTCGCCTAGGCAAGGTCGAGGACAAAGGGGATGGTCTATCATTGAGAGTGACACTCTGGACCATTTCACAGAAAAGGATAAGTATTAAGAAAGAAAAGGACAAAGGAAGGTCTAGAAATATCTAATAGAAAATTGCTACTATTGCATTAAGTGCTCTACAACTAAACTGAACCCTGCTTTTCAGCCTTTACAACCACTCCCAATGACTTTGGGGAAGGGCTGGTAAGACAAGTATCATCACTATCAACCTAAATCTATAAGTGGACGATGGAAATGGGAAGAAAATAATATAAAATAGGGGGGAAAGACTAGAAAAAATGGGGAGGACGAACAATATATATGAAGAATGAGTCTCCTCAGATAAAATTCGAGGACATCTCTTCCTAGTAAATCTATGTCATCTTCCTTTCTTTATCATCCGGACCTGTTAGTCGATCGTCTGATTCGCTAAGGTCCAAGTTTCCAACCCATTCTCTACAAATTTATTGTATTGGGCTCATTAGACGAAGACTCTGTACAATTTGGGCTTGGGCTCCAAAAGCGTGACCCTACACTCATGTATAACTATATATTGTTACAAGCTACAAGCATACTTGAGGACAATAGTAAGCATAAAATGAGTTTTGTATAATACAAGAGTAATAAGAGAGGGGAAAAAAGAATTATTCACTTCCATAATTGTAACATAATTTTTTACATAGTTGTAAAAAAGCATTATTCACTTATACACACACACACACACACACAATTAACAACCCTCATGAGATTTGGGTTAATGCTAGCTAGATTTAAGACTTTTCATAATTGACCAACTTGATTCCTGAATTATTACTCATTTTCCTCCTCTTATGAATAGGAACTAAGTTTGTTAGTTTTTAAATATCTTGAACTTAATTGGTATTAGTTAAAATCTCACGATTGTTGACCGGATTTTACCAAAATCTTAAAAAAAATGTTTTTGCTCTAAATAAAGTAAGGATACAATTGAAACTAAATGCATGCCCAACTGTTCTTTTAGGGTTTGTTTGGTTTGTGTTGAGGTTGTATTCATTTTCCATTTTGATTTTCTGTACTCATTTTCTATACTAAAATCTTGTACTCATTTTTGTTTCCATCTATTTTTTTTTTGTTTGGTATCATTTTCTACTTTATCTTCCCCTTCACTTATTTTATTTTATTTTTTTATGACAACCACCACCAAGAGAGAGAGAGAGAGAGAGAGAGAGAGAGAGAGAGAGAGAGAGAGAGAGTTCTTTAATTTGACAAGTCAGTGATAGTGGCACCCACATATTTATTTATTTTTTTAATGAAAATACTACTATATTCATTTTCAAGAAAATAAAAACACTAAAAAATTGTATTTAGTTTTTGTATTCAAATCCTATTTTTTTGGATACTAAAAATAAAAAATGAAAACTGAATACAAATATAAATCCAAACAAGTATTTTAGTAATGTGTCACATAAAAACTGAAACCAAATACAAAATACACCATCTTTTTGCTCAGGCCAAACAGTCCCTTACCTTATTGATCTGTGCCCTTAATATATTACGGCAAAACTTTAGAGCACTGGCGAGATTCTGCCATTTTTAATGGTTCAATTACAAATAGAGTAAATTATAGGGATGTTATCCAAATTCCACAAGAAAATGCCTTTATAATGGCCTCATCAGCTATGGTAACAGCAAATCAACTCATAATAATGGCAGAACTGAAGCTCTTCAGAACTTGGTCAAGTCCCTTTGCTTTAAGGGTCGTTTGGGCACTAGACTTGAAGGGCATTCAATATGATACCATATTTGAAGATCTCTCCAACAAGAGCTCTTTACTTCTTCAGTATAATCCTATCTACAAGAAGGTACCAGTGCTTGTTCACAATGGAAAACCATTACTGGAGTCACTTGTAATTCTTGAATACATCGATGAGACATGGAAGCAGACTCCATTACTGCCTGAAGATCCTTCTGAAAGAGCCACGGCACGCTTTTGGGCCAAATTTGGAGATGATAAGGTAAAGTAACCACTGGTCCTCCATTTAAGACTCAATTAATCAGTTATTTATGTTGTTATTTCTTAGTAGTCACAGTTTAAAGGTAAGAAAGTAATTTTATTAGAAAAATTATATATATATATATATATATATATTGCATTAAATAATAGCAAATATATTTTGTTGAAAAATTTGACTCAGTTAATTTAGTGGTTTTCCTGATAATTAGATATTTTGTTCATGTATTGAATATATATGGTCATCATGCTCCAATAAGCTCAATTAATAAAATTTATTGTCATTGAATAAAACATTAAAACATTTTGACTTGAATTTAAGGAAGTCAATTTTCCATCATATGAATTGGTATGACTAGTAGTTGTCGTACCAGTAACTTAGCCGGTGCAAAAACATAGCAATTTTGTGTTGGTTTAAAGTAGAGAGAGCTTATAATTAGTTAGAAGCGTGTATGAAAATAGGAAAAGTGGGAAAAAAGAGTGTTGGAAGTTGTGAGAAATTGAAACTATTAGGATGGATGGAAGTTGTGAGAATTTAAAAAACACAGGCTGTTTTCTAAAAAAAACACAAGGGAAAAGAAGAACGCAGCCTATTTGGTTTTATTATCCACAGTCCAATTGTTTAAATGATTTAGTGCTTCTTGTACACCGAACCGATGAGATGTTGTAATGGGATAATTTTTAAATACATGGCCAACATATTGGGTGGAGTGCACAAGATACTGGACTCAAGTCGATCCTTAATCCACTACTTCCTCCCACCCCCTCTTTACTTCTAGTAGTCCTCATTAAATTTATTTTTTATTATTATTATGCTTCTTCCAGCTTATAAATTTAAGGGTCCATTTGAAGACAATTGAAAATGAAAAATACTGTAGTAAAATAAATTTAAATAATAATTTTTAAATATGTAAATAGTAACGTAAGTTTCATTTTTAATGAAAATAAAAAAGTTATTAAAAAGTAAAGTTTGTGAGTCTTGTGAACTGCACACCGCACTATTTACGGGAGAAAAATCAACAATCATAGTAAAAAAAAAAAAAGTGGTCATGAGAAGCGCAAAACGCGCTTCCTAAAAGCACACTAAGTTCGGAAAAAAAAATTCTCAAAAAAAAAAAAAAAAAAGTTCTCTAGTCCTATAAATATGTTGTTGGGCTGTAATTGGGCTTTAGACTTTTCTTTTTTTGTCTTTTTGTTTTATGAAATGGATTAGGTAGAAACTTGTATTTGTAAATGTCCATAAAAATCTACATGGGCTTTTACAAAACCATCAAAGTCATGTACATGCAAATAATATATACTAGTCTCGTCACACACGTTACACAAGCGATGAGGATTTTTTTATTTTTTATTTTTATCATTTTGAGTTTAATATAATTTTTCAATTTGAATTTATTTATTGTTAGTGAGGTTACACGGAATGAATTTTTAAGAAAGTAAAATTTTGGATCTAAAAAGAAGTAACTGTTGGGTTTAATGTGTGCTAGTTTTTAGGGAAAATATGTATCAAACGTGCATGAGATATATATTCAAATAGAGACTGTGTTAATTTTTTCGAAAAAAAAGTTTATCTAGTAGTTTTTTTTTTTTTTTCCTTTTCTTTTAGAATTTTGTTGAATTACAATTTTAAACCTATTTTTATTTTTTAATAATAAAGATTATCTAATTAGACTAGGGGTATTTTTGACATTTTATAAAGTTATAACTAACTTTGTGAATCTTATTAATATATAGATATAGAAGAAGATATATACACACACACACTAACCTCTGAGCACGCTCACACGTGTGTGCTCAGAGGCTCTTCTATATTTTTTTGGAATAAAAGTTAATAATTAATAAATTATAATTTGAGATTAATATATTTTTCAACACAAAAAAATCTAGGTGTGTGATGAGTGTTAAGTGTTTGTGGTGAAATAAATTTATGTGATGTGAGTAGTTTTTTTATTTTTTATTTTTTATGGAATTATTTATTTATTTATTTATTTTTAATAATTTTTATTTATTGGAACCATTGGTAGTTTTTTTAACAGGAATTGTGGGTGGGTAGTCTTTTTTTCTTATTTTTGGTTAGAAACATGGGGTAATGAGGCTAAAAGTGGGAAGTGTGAGGGTAGTGGGAAAGTTTTAGTTGATTTACCATTTTAACCTTATTTCTCTTTTTAATAAATAAAAATAGATTAATTAAATTAAGGATATTTTTGACAGTTAAAAATGTAATAACTAACTTTCTAAATTATTTTAATATATATAGATATACACTTTTTTTTTTAACAGTAATCTCAAAACAGTACACCTTTATTTGTTGATACCGAAATAGTCTATTAAATTTCTAGATGAATCTGCCTATACTAGAAATTGGACTGTGATCCTAATGAGCAAAATTTATGATGTGGATATTATAGGGTTTAAATCCTATCAAATTAAATCTACAAAAATAAAAATTCATCACCCGTAAATCTGATATAGTTGTTTTGCTAAAATTTTGGAACTAATTTTTATGTTATGTTCATGCAAAACTGCTGTTCCATCCTAAATACTTGTTAGTATGACTATATATTTTATTGAGTACCAATGTAGGTTTTGCCATCAATATGGAATGTTTTTATCAAGCAAGGGAAGGATCAAGAGGAAGCTATCGTTACAGCCCAGGAGAACTTGGGATTTGTAGAAAGACAGCTTACTGGAAAAAAATTCTTCAATGGAGAGACAATTGGACTTGTAGACCTTGCTTTTGGTTGGCTTGCTAATTTGCTAAGTGTGTTGGAGGAGGTATGTGGTGCGACCTTGATAGATCATGAAAAATTTCCCTTGTTATTAGAATGGATCCAGAATTTCGCAGATGCTCCAATAATTAAAGAAAGCTGGCCCCCTCGAGACAAACTGATCACCAAATACCAAGCTCATCATGAAGTTTACACTTCAAAAGAGGCACCAAAATGAATGTGATTTATAATTTCAAGGCCTTCTCTCGAAGTTCAATGTGAAAAGATTTCATATTTGTTTTGAGTCTTTGGATAAGCACAGTGCTTATCCTTATCAATTAGGAAGTCTTTGAATAAGAGTTGATAGGCATGGTGCTTATCCTTTAGTATTGCTTGGGTTGCTTGGTTCTTTTTTTCAGTAGTCTGTAAGTCTCTAAATGACTGAATGCTTTGCAAAATAATATCACTGAGAGAATTATAATGGACGTTAGTCTTTTGAGAGCTCAAGGGCCTATTTGTTTGGAGGATTTTTGTTTTGGTTTTCAAAATAATATAAAAACAATTTTCAAAAAAATTGAACTTGAAACTAGTTTTTAGATAAAAATTTTAATATTTTACGTGTTTGCTCTCACTTTTAAGAATAATTTTTAAAATACAAAAAAAAAAAAAAAAAAAATTGTTTGTGAGACCATTTCTATTTTTGAGATTTAAAAAAAAATTACAAAAAATAATGTGTAGAATTTGTACATTACTTTTTAATTTTTTTTTGGTGGATAATAATAAGGAAATAGAGTTTATCGTGTACTTTTTTTTTTAATGATAAGTTTCAAATTTAAAGAATGTGAATTTTTTTTGGGATAAAGATAAACTCTTTAATTTAAAAGATAAAAGAGTTATGTGAGATCCATTATTTTTAATTTATTTAACTCTATGTTATTAAAAATATTTTTTGTATCTTAAAAACATTCTTTTAGCTGTTTTTAAAATCATGTTCTAAATTATAAAAGTAGGATACAATTTTATGAAAACTAAATTTAGAAAATATTAGCTAAACAATAAATTTAAGTGTGAGACCCACCATTTTATGGATTGCAAAACAAAAAACTATATTTAAATACTCTTACCAAACAAGTTTCATTGAATTAAAACCAAAACATGTTGCTTTGGCCAAGAAAGTTACAACTATAACATAATCAAAGATACTTTCCGGAGGCCGTGGGAATGTCTAGATCCACATGATTTATCTCGTTTGGGTATCAAACCCCTTGAATTTCTGGTTTAAGTCAAAATGACCAATATGCCCTCTAGTCGACCGAGAGTTGACCGAATGTAAAATTTGCTCAAAACTTCACCAAAATACAAAACTTCCTATTTCTATATCAAAAAAAATGTTTTTAGGATTTTTTTTATTTATTAACTTTGACCAAATTTGACCTAGTTTAACTTGGAGTTTGACCACAGTTTGAACTGAGATCTAACTATTTGATTGGGATAAATCCATAAAAACAACTTTGGGTTCATTAGTCCACTTCCAAAGCTTACAACTTTTTGATTGGTGGCCTGATCTTCATAAATTTAGAAGTTTTAGAAACTAGACATACATATTTTTCTAAGGAGATGGGTTTAAGTTACACTTAATGTAACTCTAAAGAGTTACATATTTTTTAAACCGTTGGATATAAGTAAATCTAACGGTTAAAAAAAGACCCTCATTATTACAAATATTCTTATTAGGATCTCATTAATTACCCTTATTTATTACATTCTAAACCTATCTCTAAATCCAAAAACATTTGACGACTCTCTCTCTCTCTCTCTCTCTCTCTCTCTCTCTCTCTTCCACCATTGCTTCTCCACCATTGTTCCACCTCTACATGTTGCCAGGAAAAAAAAAAAAAAAAAAACCAAGCCGAACACTAAAAAAAAAAAAACCATTCCCATATAAGTCTATTTCTAAAAGAAAATTAAAGCTTTTAATAAAATATAACCAATAATAATTCCGTATTAGCAAAAAGTGAGAATTTTTCTCAATGCATTAGATTTAGTTCAATGAATTGTCAGTTCTTTCCATGATTGATTGGCTAGAGTTGAGCATTACGGAAAAACTTGTTGTGGAAACCAAACTAAAAACATACCTAACTTTCCTTGAGTCATTTCTTAAAAGATCTTCCAATTCTTAAAAAAATTTGTATTGTGATAATGTGGAATTTCCATTATTGAAGAAATTTAGCATAAACAATTGCCCTAAATTGAAGACATTTGCATTCAGACATGCTAGTTCAAATATGGAGGTTCATAAAGGACTCGTGGAAATAAATTCTGAGGACAATTGTCATACAACTTCACAATCACACATCAATGAAAGCGTAGATATTTTTTAAACTTTCCCCCTTCTCTTATTTTTGAGTTTTTTAAAATGCTAAATGTACGGCACCTAACGTCCAAGTTCATTTGGGCCTTGGGCCATGAACTAATGATATGGGCCGGGGGTCCAAACTTTCCACCGACAAAAGCCCCGACCCAAACTCATAATAACTACTAGTATAAATTGGGTGTTGTCTGGGTACTTGGAAAGCGGACTGCAGACGCCCCGCTAGCAAGTTGCCCGGGAAGCCATTTTCGGAAACTATACACATGACCGGTCACTGCCGAACACATTTGCTGCAATGGGAACCGTTTCCAAAGCCACTCATACCTAAAAATCCACTTAAGTTTATCGACATTGGACCTCTCTTTGCACTAAGGGAGAAGATAATGATTATCACCCCATTAACAATGGTTATAAATAGAAGAAACGAATAAAGAGAAAGGGGACGCAATTTTGCGAGGAGAAAAGAGGGAGAAAGAGAGAGAGAGAGCCCGAGAGAAAGAAAACGTAGGAAAAGAGAAAAAAGTGGTCTCATTGAGTCCCTAAACTTAGAACAACCCAAAGTAGGATACCCAAACCCACTATACAAATAAGTTGTGAGCCCAATTCACAGTTTGGCCCGATAAACCCATCTTTGGCGCGCACAATTGGCGACCACCGTGGGCCTCTCCTACGACGCTGTGGTTCTAGAGGGATTTGAGCTCGGGAAAAATGTCCGAAAGGCATTCGGGGGGTCATGTAGAAAGCGGGTCCGTGGGGTCTTCTCGGGGGTTAAGGTGGCGAGAGCGCAGATGAATGAACGAGAAGATAGAGAGCGCGACCAACAAAAAGAAATGTCCGGCATGGGAGAAGGGTCGTAGCAGACCCAATGAACAGTTTCCGATGCTACGGGACGTAGGTAGGGGGAGGAGCAAGATGAAGAGCTTGAACGACTATGCGGACTTGTCAGGGGTTTGGATTTGGAGGTAAGGGGTAGGCGTTGAAGGGGAGACAAAAATGACCAGCAGTAGGAGGTCGGTAACCGGGGAAATAGACATGGGGAGGGATCTAATCAGTCTGGATCTCGGCTACCGCGAAGTCGTTCACATTCCCGGGAATCCCATTAATACCGAGACCGTTCATATTCACGGGGATCTCGAAGATATAAGAACCGGTCCCCGTCCCGGGAATCGGGGCAACGCTGAGATCGCTCACATTCTTAGGAGAACCAAATTAGGAACTCGGTCTCCTCGGAGGAGAGACAGCCTCAAAATGCCGCCATGGACGCTATGGGTTATGCTTTACGAAAGGCAACTCAGTCCTCATTTTCGGACGAAATCGAGCTGGCCGGAATGCCGAACAGGTTTATCCGCCCACCGTTCAATTGCTACGATGGAAAAACTTATCCGGTAGAACACATAAGTCATTACATTCGGATGATGTCTTTGCATACTCATAACGATGCATTGATGTGCAAGGTATTTCCTTGATGCGGGACCAACTGCTTTAAGGTGGTTTAACGGGCTACGAAGAGGATCCATACGTAGCTTTTTCGAGCTAATCTAGGAGTTCGGCGTTAGGTTTGTGACCTACAGCCGAGTACCTCACCTGGTAGATGCGCTTCTATCAATGAAAATAAGGGCGGGAGAGACCCTTTATAGTTACGCTTGATCGGTATTAGAAGCTGTACAATGAGATAGGTGGGGATAACGAAAGGGTCGCGGCCAAGACATTCAGGATGGGGTTGCCCGAGGATTTCGGGTTACGAGAGTCGTTGACTAAGAAGCCTCCCAAAGGCATGCGGTAGCTCATAAGACGTATTGAGGAGTATAAACGATTAAAGGATGATCGGCCGCAGAGCAAAGGTAAAGCACCAATAATGAACCGTCCCCAAAAAACTGGTTTCCCATTCAAAACTCGAGGGGGTCTAATGATTCAAGAACCAACTGTGTAGATGGGAGAAGTGAATGTGACGTTTAAGGGACCAGTACACAAAATTATTGACCGGATCAAACACGAGCCGTATTTTAGGTGGCTGAACAAGATGGGAGGGGACCCGTCTAGGAGGAATCTTAATCTGTCTCGCACTTATCACTAGGATAAAGGACACACTACCTAACAGTCCGGGTTACGAAGGATCATCTCGGGCAATTAGTCAAGGCCAGGCATTTAAAGGATTTCGTCTTTGGACTCGGGGACAGAAGTGCAGGGCAAGACACTCGGCAAAGGGGAAACCCCCTCCCACTACCCGTAGGGGTGATTGAAGTTATCCACGTCGCACCGGGAAAGCCCATTTCGGGGAGGAGGAAAGGGGTATTGAAAATAGTATCGGTAGAGGATAATCCGGACCTACAATTGCCGGGTAAGAAAATGAAGTTTGCACTGGAGCCTATCTCATTCGGCGATGACGATTTGGAGGGGACGATCCAACCACATGATAACGCATTAGTGGTCACAGCTAGGATAAATGACTTTTTAGTAAAAAGGGTAATGGTAGACCAAGGGAGTGGGGCCAACATGATGTATCCGGACCTGTTTAGGGGCTTGGGTGAAGAATGAGGACACGATGAAGCATACCTCACCCTTGGTTGGGTTCGACGGCAAAGTAGTAAACCCTAAAGGGAAAATTTCACTTCCCGTGATTATGGGGGGAAAGGAGGTGGCAGTGACATTTGCAATAGTAGATTCATTTTCCCCATATACGGCCATTCTGGGGAAGCCATGGATCTATTCAATGGTGGCCATTCCGTCTACCCTACATGTGAAGATCAAATTCCCAACCGAGCAGTGTGTCACCGTGATAAGAGGAGACCAGCAAGCTGCTAGATAGTGTCTTATAGCCGTAGTTAATTGGAAGCGGGGGAGTTAAGTCGGTCAAGGAAAAGCAAGCAGACAACTAGAAAGAGACAAGGGAATCGGGCAATCCGAACAGGAGTAGGTTGAGCAGGAAGATGCATCCCGGAATGCCTCTTTATAGCAATCACAAGGGCCCCCTGGAGAAAAGGGGGTTGGCTGCGCCGAGGAGCTAGTAAAGGTAAAGATATTACTGGACACTAATAAATATTTTCAGGTTGGAGCGAGCATGAATAACGAGGAAAGGGTCTAAGTATTGCTTTTTCTGACTCAAAACATAGATGTCTTCGCTTGGAACCTATGAAGTTCTCGGGGTTGATCCCGGGTTTATCATCCACAAGCTCAACGTAGACCCCACGTATCCCCCGAAGAAGCAGAAGCCGAGAAGATCCGCCAAAGACCATGTTAAGGCGGTAAGGCAGGAGGTAGAAGGGTTGAAGGAGGCCGGAGCAATAAAGGAAACCTTTTTCCCGGAGTGGTTGGCAAACACCATGGTCGTCGGGAAGAAGAACGGCAAATGGAGGGTCCGTGTAGATTTCACGGACTTGAACCGAGCATGTCCAAAGGATTCATTCCCCATGCCGAAGATTGATCAATTAGTGGACGCCACATACAGGCACCCGAGGATGAGTTTCCTAGATGCTTATCAAGGGTACCACCAGATTGCCCTGGCCATTGAAGACCAGGAGAAAACGATGTTCATATCCCCCGATGCTAATTATCATTACACTGTGATGCCCTTTGGGCTAAAGAATGCCAGAGCGACATACCGGCGGATGATGACGAGGATGTTTCAGGATAAAATGGGGCATATGGTACGTGAGTTGCCTTGCACGGCACTTCTTAAGAACTTGAATTATATTGAGGTCAAAACATTACTAGACTCCAAGAACAACCTTTACTCCTTGGTGACTTGATCCTTTGGTAATTTGTATGTCTAATTGGTGATCTTTGTTTATTTATTTGTAGATTATATGCCACCTAACCTTCTTAATAAATTTTAATCATTAAAAACTTTAAATTGCATGTTTGATCGTTAACCTAATATTTCACAAAATCGAGACCACTTTGATGACAAACCATAAATTCTATTTGCTATGTTAACATTTTCCAGGAATGATAAGTACATTTTTAAAACAATTTTGAAAATATAAGAACTAAAGTATAACATTTAAAATTAAGTGTAAAGACGAATTTCATTGTGAGGTGGAGAAAGTAAGATGTAGCAGCCACTATATCTCCGCAATAAAGACATATAAAGCAAGGACTACGTTTGAAGTGTTTAGTCACAGATTTCTACTGAGTTAGTGGAGTTTAAGCTTATTCTATCCTTAAAACTTCGCCTAATTTTGGGAATTGGAAGCGTTGAATTATGTACGATTAGAATGCCACAAGGGTTGTGTAGAGAAGAGAAACAATACAAATGATATACATACATATATATATATATATATATATATATGTATATAATTTTTGTAAATAGCTACAACGTACTATTAAATCCGCAACTCGAGCCATATTCCCTCTAGATTACAAGCACTTTGTACATAGAGAGGTGCTAAATTTTTTTTGAGAGAGATGCTAATTAAACTACAAAACTCTTGACTTTTAACAAACTAGTAAGTCGTCCATGCAATGCACATATAATTTTTTGATATTTTATGTAAGATGGTTTTAAATAATGTTATACATATATTATAAAGTAAAAATAAACTAAATTAGAGTAAAGAAACATATATATTTTGAGAAATTAAAAATTAGTTTAATAGTTTTACTGTATATTTGTAATCTTTTCAAGGTAAAATTATTTTTTTTTTTTAAATCATGATGTAACCAAAGATAAACGCAAAAGAGTAACGGGACCATGAAAATCAACTAATTTGTATTGTGTTTGCATATTTTATACCATAAAATGAAAGTATGTCCAACTCTCTCACCATCTTCCACTCATTGATAGTGTGATATTAAAACATGATGTAGACAAATGTGTATGCATGTATCTTATAGATGTTTTAAAATTAAATTATGGTAGAATATGGCTTTACATTGTGCACAAAATATTCTTTCTACTTCTATACCTAAAACAAAAACTATCTAACAAAATTACCCAAACCTAAATCATATTTAAGCCCCTAATTAAAAAAAAAAAAAATTATTTGTAGGGGTTTCGGCATCTTGATAGTAGTAGGAGACCAATATAACAGAGGTGGTGACTCCTTAAATTCCTCTTTCTATCACTTTCAAATGTTTTGTTAGTCTTAGGTCTTTTGTGTTGGATATATATAGTGAAACAGTGCATTTTATTGAACAATCCACAACATTTTTGTATCTCTCTATCTCTCTTCAGGATCTTACTGATTAGTTATTACTATTAGTCCTTAATTAAAAAAAAAAAATACTAAAACGATGGGTATGCTAAAAGACATGACGAATAGAGAAAAATGTAGTCAATTAATGAGACAATAATGAGATAATAGTAAAATAAGTTAATGTAAACATTTAGGTAACAGTATAAAAAAAATTAATAAAAGAGGTAAAAAAAAAGGCTAAATGCAAAATTAGAGCTCTACTTGGGTTCAAGTTACATTTAGTGTAACTCTAAATAATATTACACCACCCAATAACCTGTTATTGAATTAATATTTTGAAAATCTAACCATTGAATTACATGTTCTATATATTTTTAACATGCATGCAAATTTTCATATCAATCGGATGATATTTACTATTTGATCTATAAACTCATATTTTATACATTATTTTAAACTACAAAAATTTAAATTTTAACAATTGATTGATGATATGAGTATTAGTTTTTAATCACCTTAAAATTTTGCAAGCATAAAGAATATACAAAAATAATGTAATCTAATAGCGAATTTGTTAGTATTTGTATTCAATTAAAAAATATTGAGTAGAGTAACATTATTTAGAGTTATATCAAGTATAACTCTCTCTCTCTCTCTCTCTCTCTCTCTCTCTCTCTCTCTCTATATATATATATATATATATATATATATATATATATATATATATATATATATATATATATATATATATCATCCTTTTATTGACTCATTTGGTGCCAAGAATGCCAGTCAAGGCAATGAGTCATACATTAATTATTGGTCATCTTGTATGTAGATCATTGGTTTCTTAAATCCCTCGAAGTCATGGATACTAAGGATGGTCCAGTACCATGAATTTTAGGGATGATGGAAAAAAATGTGAGAAAATAAGGAGGAAATTTTTTTTGAAGGGTTTTGGTTGAAAGGAGTAGATGGGAAAATGAGGGTGTTTTTCGAGCTTAGACGTGATTTTTTTTTTTGGATATGATATTTATTTTTTAAAATAAATTTAGGTGATTGTACTTTTTTTTGGCTTGTTTGTCATTTTTTTTTTTTAATTGGGCATCAATTTTAATAAGAGTATGAGTAAATTTATATAAACTTACTTTTTTTCATCCCTCAACTTTTTCACTCCCAACTAAACAAAAATGAAAGAAATTAAAATCTTTTCTATCCTCCTATTTTTCCACCTTTTCAACCAAATGGACCCTAAGTCCATCCTTGGTAATTCCTGCATTATCGTCAGGGATGGAGGGAAACTTGGACTTGGGGGGCAATGCCCCCCCCCCCCCCTCCTTTTTTTTAATTAATATATATAAAATACCAATTTTAGCAATTTTGTTCTATAAAATCACACTTTGTCCTCTTAATATTATCATTAATTCTTTTAGGAGTATTAAGCTTACTACTAAAACTTGATAATATATAACTAGTAAGCTTTAATATAATCATTAAAAAAAAAAAAGTATGTTTTCAAACATATTTAGAACCACCTTACTTATTTTATTATGTGATAATTGAAGAAACTATCATCAATATATAATTTTAGTCATAATTTTAGTTTTAAAGGTTTTTAACCAAATATATATTATCCTTTTTAAAAGAGGGTAATTTCTTTCACACGGCGCACTTTCTATAACTAAAAACGTCGGTTTATGTGACACTGACAGCAGAAGACAACGAATATGGATAAGTCCAAGCAACTCATTTATGTTATCAATGGTCCTTTACGTGGGATCACCACGCAAGGTCTCGAACAGTTTAGTAATTAGCTTAGCTACTGTATATGCATTGAATTCTGTGGACTTTCCTACATGTGCTTTGTTGTACGTACGTATTTGCATTTGGAATCTCTGGCAATTATGGATAAGGTCACATTGAGCACAACTGCACAACCGGCTCCAGCTTGTGCTCAATTTGGCCCTACATACTCATTATTACTATAATTAATTGCAAGAAGATATAGAGAAGGATGCTTGCGCAGCTATCCCGCATAAAAATGATAAGGTGATGAAGATGAACTATATTATATATATATTTAATAAGGAACAATTGTTGTGGGCACCCGGGCCAATATCATTATATATGGATCATCAAGTTTGCTCTGTTACACTTCTTAATAAATTTGTAAACTCAACTTTATAACCAGTAGGGGTCTCACTTATAATATAATCAAGGTGTTGACATGACTTATTACTATTTTGCAAGAAATGACCTTTGTGCTAATTAATCCTGATTTTCATGAACATATAGCTGGTAATGAGTCCAAATCTCATAGAGAGCTACTTCATCTACCCCCTTTTTTAAGAGTTATATATTTGATTAAGATTTTTTCAAGATACTCACCCTCTTAAATATTACAAGATAAATGCACTTACATCATATGGATGAGTGACAAGATAAATGGTTTGAATTAGACAATGCATTTCTTATAGTCACTTATAGTCACCATATGATTGTTTTTCCATTGAACTTGGTTCTCAAGATCTCTTCATTCTCATACATGACTCATGACTTTTTGGGCTTTAGTCTTATTCACCTATGCAGACTCTTAACTATTAACCAATGTCTTTTCATCCTCGTACATGACTTATGACCTTTTGGGTTAAATTGATGCCCATGAGCATCCTTTTTTAATGAAAAGCCCACACTACACCGAATGGACTTGTAAGCAG
This sequence comes from Quercus dentata, assembly GCA_028216015.1. Lineage (NCBI taxonomy): Eukaryota > Viridiplantae > Streptophyta > Magnoliopsida > Fagales > Fagaceae > Quercus > Quercus dentata. Next base: position 56,447,108 of record CP116447.1, read on the forward strand.
ATAATCACTTAACTCTTGAATTTGGGTCCAAATGTCCAAAACTCTCTTACCAAACAAATCAAGTTTAGAAGGCATGGCTTTTCTCTATCAAAGTCGTAGACCCTTTAACTAAATGAAATGGGCTATAGGAAGAAAAATCTTCACTCAGGAGCCTTTTAAGCTATTTAAATTGGCTGGCGCAAGTTTTAATTAGTACCAGCCTGAAGAAGGATTGAGACAACCCAACCCATCATGTAAGAAGAAAGAAAGGCGACTAGCTACTGGATTTATATCTGACTAACTAAAAGAATCAGCCAACAGTTGGACCAGTTACCTTAGAAGATAAAATTAAAGGAGCTAATGACAGGAGAGCAAGACTTGTGTCCAAGAAATTCCAATCCCATTTTTTGAGTAACTTCTTGTTGTTGGATTGTTTCCAGGGATTAGATTTCATTTTATTGTCTCCCTAACTCCGTTCTCCGTCATTTCCTTCAATAAGAACCAATAGAAGAAACCTTGTGTAGTGGAAGTAAACAAAAGCAAGCCCCTTCCGATTCCTCTTCTAGCCCTCACTTGTCATCCCCCAAACCAAACAAAGCTACCTTAATTGTTCTTTTCTAGTAACTCTCCCTAGCAGTGAATGGTACAAAACAGAAGGCTGCACTAGTTTTACAGCTCAGGTGATTCTAAAATGATCAAATCTTAGATCTCACATAATTATCAAAATGGTACAAATACAGAACACCACATTAATTCCGCAGGCAAGATAATTTTAAAATTATTGATGATATCCATTTTTGTGACAAATTTTCTACAAATCCGATTTGGCCAAGCCCGACTTCCTTGTAAGTCAAATTTATATATTCTAATTTACTTTATTACTTTAAACATGATCCAAACCCATGTAAGAGCATCCACAGCAATGGATCTATATTTTTAGCTTTTTAGCTATACAAAAAGTCACTTTATCTATTTTAGCTTCACACATGCTACAAAGAGATGGATCTATTTTAGTTTCAAACCCAATAAAATAATATAAATATCCCAATAAAATAATATAACTACTACAATAAAATAATATATCTCACTACAAAAAAAACCTCCACACCATCATCCACAACCACCTCCATCATCAGCCACACCCACAACCACCACCACCACCACCACCACCACCACCACCACCACCGGCCACAACCACCATCTACTTTGACAATCACAACAGAACACAAAAAAAAAAAAAAAAAAAACAAAAAAACCACAACCACATTCACAAATTCCACAAACACCATTTCTATTCTCAATTCATTGAATCAATCACTTCTAAACAACGATTCCAGGCACCGAGCTCTCGCCCTGAGTTGTGGGACCCAGATTCTTGATCTTAACCGTGGCGGAGGAGCTCAGATTCTCCGTCTTGATCTGCGTGTTTCAAGCCGAGCCGAATCGGAGCCTCCACCCGCGTTAGCGGCGTCGAGGCGAACCGTGGTGAAGGTGCGAATGGAGGAGTTGTCTTCATCGGAGTTTCGGTGTTTTGCGGCGTCGGGGCTTCCTCGTCGGAATCGTCGTCGAGAATCAATGTGGGCGATGGGGCTTGGGGTGGGTCGAGCGAGCTGAGTCGGTGGAACAGATCGACGATGAGGGAGTTGGCCGGCGAGAAATGAGGGATGAGGGAGATGAGGGAGCTGGCCGACGAGAAAGAGAGAAAAAAAATTGAGGAAGAAAGAAAAAACAATTGAGGAAGAAAGAAGAAAGAGAGAAGCCGGAGAGAGAGAGAGAGAGAGAGAGAGAGAGAGAGAGAGAAAATAGGAAATGTATATTTAATTGGAGAGGAGAGAGAATTGTAATAAAAAAGTATTTTTTTTTTTTTTTGTGTGAGCTACAGTGCACATCTAAAAATAGATGTGCATTGTAGCCGAGGAGCTCCACCGCCGCATGGTGTTTTTTGTGATAAAAAGCTAAAAAAATACCATTATACCTATATAGCTCCACCGCTGCAAATGCTCTAACATAAGGGAATTTGAAGGAATATGGTTTGGAGAGTATGAATAGACTTGTTTTAGGTGTTTTGCATGAACCCAAATCATGCGTGTTGCATAATGCGTTGAGATTTGAGAATACTTGCAACATTTAAGGCTCATGGAAATGGTCTAGTACTCAAAATTTTCACTCAATTGGAGGCTTCTAACTCTTACTATATGTGGCTGAACATTTTGACCAACCCATTTTAGCCCCTAGTGCTTAGCTAGCTATTGAACACCACTAAGTGTGCGTTTGACTCTAAATTAAAAAACTAGTTTATTTTACTATTTTGTTTATTTTTGCTACTATTTATGGGCTCCATTATACTTTTTGTTACTATTTATGAGTCCCGCAATACTATTTTTGATTAACTTTTACCTTTATTTACAGTACTTTCAATAAAAAAAAAATTTAGTTCCAGAAAAATAAGCATATCCCAAACAAACCCTAAGACTAGCTTCACAGTGCTCTAAATAAGCTAAAAGAGCAGCCATGCAATGGCCTTAGGACAAAGATTTTCCCAAATTATGCTAAAAGACAAATCATTGCTTTACCTAAACAAAAGCTAACTGAAAATTACCTTTTGCCTGACAGCTCAAGGGTCCAAAGCCTCATATATTGATCAAAATCAATTACTAAAAACATTCAAAACTTAAGGTTTGTTTGGATTGAAGGGAGGGAGAGGGAGAGTAGAGTAAAGTTGGCTAATTCCTCCCTCCTCCTCAATCCAAACGAAGCATTAGTATAAAAGCCCTTCATTCATATCAAAAAAGGCAAGCTATGTTTTGAACACTACCTCTCTCCAATTCCTCTTCTTGCTGTATGTGCAAAAAAGCTCCAGATTTAATGTGTTATGCATATTTTCCTTCTCTTTGTTATTTTATACTTTGATTTCTTTCTTGTGATGGACCACTAACCTTTATTTATTGAATATTTAAATTTTGGGCTTAAATTTCTCTATTTAATCACAATTTAAATGAACCCAAAAGGGAGTTTTGGGCTCATTATATCAATTCAATCATTGTCACAAAAACGTCTGTAACAATAATCAAATGATTTAAATCTTAGATCCTATGTAGTCATCAATAGGGCTGTCCACAGGTCAGTTCAAGTCGAGTTTGTGTCTAACCCGGAACCGACCCATTAGAATCGGGTGGAAAAAAAAATGCACCCACCGCCGACCCATCCGAGTAATTGGGTCGAGCGGTTCAAACCATCAACGAGTGGCGGGCGGGTCGGTCGGAGTCATAGATCCGAGAAGATGGTGAGAAAACAATGAAAAAAACATAGATCCACGCGAAGAAACCCAGATTCCAACAATAGTTCTCCAGATTCCGATGATATTTCCCTTAAATTCGATGATATTTTGCTAGATCCCGCAAAAAACTCATCGGATTTGATGAGATTTCGCTAGATCCAATCAAAATCTCGCCGGATCTAAAGGAAATATCGCCGAAATTTAGGTTTCTTCGCCAAATTCTAGAAATTTTGGCGGGAATCTAGAAATCTTTCGGTCGGTTCGGGTTTTTCAGGTTTTAGGGGAGGAAAACTGAAATCGACCGTCAGGTGGTTTCTGGTGGTGAAGACTTGCCGCCGATCCACTGAAGTAGTCGGGTCGATCGGATTCGGGTCAGATCCGGTCGGTTCTTCAGGTGGGTCGAGTTACCGATCAATCTGGACAGCCCTAGAACAAAAGACTGCACTACTTCTACCATTGAGGTAATTCTAAATGATCAAATCTTGGATCTCACATAATTATCAAATTCTATATTTTGTAGAGAAATAAAAATATCAGAGAGAGAAGATCATCTTTGGTTAAATTTTTTCGAACATTACATAATTACTAACTAAATTTAAAAGTTTAAAAAAAATACTCTCTTTGTCCCAATTTGTTTGTCCTATTTCAAAAATTAAAATTTTTAAGAAAATATCACATTAATAAAGTAGAAGTATAATAGGAACATTAATAAATTAATAGTTTTTAATTTTAGAAATATGACAATATTTTGAAACATTCCAAGATGAAATAGAGGACAAACAAATTGAAACGGAAGTAAATAAAATAAAAATAAAACCAGAATGATAAACTCTTAATTTCAAATAGTTTATATATGGGCCAAAGAATTGCCAAATTTCAACGGATAGTGGTTGGACTAGACCTCAACTAGTCATCCTCTCTGTATCGCATTTACCCACATCTTTGGCCAATAAAAAAGATGAAGAAAAAAAATTAGACGCCTTGGAATAATTATTGTTGTATATATAGGTATATATAAGAATAGAATATAATAATAATGATGTTTGAATTTGGAAAATATTATTTTATAAAGTTGTTAAAGTGAAAATTCAAGTTTTGGAATTTCTAAGTGAAAATTTGAAATACAACATTTTCGATTGGTTGAAACTTTGACTTGATCGATCGAAATGGTAAAAAAAAAAATCCTGGGATCTTTGGATGTCTCGATTGCTACTTAATTCCTGTTTAATCAATCAAAAAGAGAACTCGATTGATCGAAAGTAACTTTCAACCGACCGAAAATCGTGAAACGGATTTTTTTTGCAGAATTTTTTGGTGATTGTTCAGAGAGTTTGAAGTGGTTTCAAGTTTTGTGAACGGTTTTATGAAATATTTTAACTTTCCATACGTGTCTTTTGATGAAATATAACTCCACAAAATAGTAAGTTAGAGGAAATACAAGAAATCTTGTGGTTATCCATTCTTCAGAATTTTTATCTGTAGAACCCGACATCTTGGTTGTATCATGGAGATAAATTTGCGATAATACTTTAATTAACAACAATATTGTAGAGGGCAAATATTCTCTAAAGAAAACGATCGATCGAAAAGAGCACTTGATCGCTCAAAAGTAACTTTCGGTCGATCGAAAATCATGAAATGAGATTTTTCTGCAGAATTTTTTGGTGATTGTTTAAAGAGTTTGAAGAGGTTTCAAGTTTTGTGAATGGTTTTATGGAATATTTTAATTTTCCATATGTGTCTTTTAATGAAATATAACTCCACAAAATAATAAGTTAGAGGAAATACAAGAAATCCTGTGGATATCCATTCTTCATAATTGTTATCTGTAGAACCTAACATCTTTGTTGTATTATGAATACAAATTTACGACAATACTTTAACAACAATAGTATAGAGGGCAAATATTCTCTAAAGAAAACGATATTTTACCTTTAAATTATCCAATTTCTTTTTTTTTTTTATTAATTTTATCATTCTAGTATTACTTTAGCGCCGTCTGGATTTGCGTTGGCGTTTGCATTTTGCTCCCTTCCTTTTTTATTTTATTTTTTCACGCGTTCAGCTTTTAGAGACAAATTTTACTGTTCATGGACTATTTATCACTATTCATATACTGTTTACATATTTAAAAATATTAAAAATAGGTCATACGGTACTATTTACACATTTAAAAATTATTTTATTATAGTATTTTCAGTTTTCAGTTTTTAATTTTAACAAAAATAAATTATATCTAAACTAACGTGATATAATATCCTAAGAGCACCCACAGTAGATGTGGGATATGTGCCAAGTGCTAAATATTTGGCACATATCTCACACCAAACCCGATTTAAGCCCATTTATCGGATGTTGTAAATGTTAAATTTTTTAAAACTTGCTACAGTAAAATCACAAATATACAACTATGCGGAACGCTGTGGTATATTGGTTTATTAATTTTTTATTTCTCTTTCAACCCTCATATCTCTTTCATTTCTTCTTGAGCTCATCGCCTCCATCTCCATCTCCACTCTCCCATTATTTTTCTTCTTCCCTCTTTCCCGTTGCTCTATTGTCTTCCCGTTCATGAATATGAGCCACCATCAATTTCGTTTCTACCATCACTAATCTAACCATATAAATCCGGTTTTTTTCCCCCTTTTGGTTCGCTCTGTCCTTTGTTCTACCGGTGTCGGTCTGGTTCATTTGTCTCCGTTTTGGTTGTGATTTCCGATTGTGGGTCTGGTTTTATTTTCCGATTGTGATCGGCATGGGCGAAGGCCTTTGAGTTGTGGGTCTCTCCTCTCTGTTTTTTTTTTCCCCTTTTGGTTCGCTTCCTCTTTGTTCTATCGGCGTTGGTCTGGTTGTTTTTGTCTCTGTTTTGGTTGTGATTTCCGATTGTGGGTCTGGTTTTATTTTCCGATTGTGATCGGCGTGGGCGTAGGCCTTTGGGTTGTGGGTCTCTCCTCTCTATTTTTTTCCCCTTTTGGTTCGCTTCCTCTCTGTTCTATCAGCTCCGGTCTGGTTATTTTTGTCTCCGTTTTGGTTGTGATTTCCGATTGTGGGTCTGGTTGTGGGTCTGGTTTTATTTTTCGATTGTGATCGGCGTGGGCATAGGCCTTTGGGTTGTGGGTCTCTCCCTCTGTTTTTTTTTCCCCCTTTGGTTCGCTTCCTCTCTGTTCTATCGGCACCGATCTAGTTGTTTTTGTCTCCGTTTTGGTTGTGATTTCCGATTGTGGGTCTGGTTTTATTTTCCGATTGTGATCGGCGTGGGCGTAGGCCTTTGGGTTGTGGGTCTCTCCTCTCTGTTCTATATCCCGGTGAGATTTGAAAGAAAATGAAAATGTTACCGTTAGAACAAATAATAAAGAAATGATAAAATAAGAATTAAAAAATAATATTTAAATGAAGTGGTAAAAATATAGAACATCCGATAAATAAGATATTGTAAAATAATATGATAAAATAATAAAATAGACTTTTGATGTGATAAAATGACATAATATTTTACAACGGCTGCTACGGATGCTCTAACAATTATAACAATGAAAAGAAAGATAAAAAAGCTGCCTTGACCTTTGTCCTTAGCGAAGAATATAAAAATGAAAAGTAACCTTGACTGACCAAAACCATCAATCACAAGATTCCAAATCAAAATTAATAAAACGTTGGTTATGGGTAATTTCCAATTCGAAGACTTATATGTACATGACATGACATCAGAGCTTACGTAAAAGGATGGGACCTCAAGTAAATATTTCATCAAATTTTAATTTTATTTCCAAACCATCCTTGTACTTTGGAAATTTGCATTCTGTATTTTTAATTTGTTATACCCTATTTTGTTGATGTGGAACTTTCAATTCATTGAAGGGGACGACACACAGACAAATTAAGAAAAATACTCGAACATATTAAACCTTCGCCATAAAGAATAGTTCAACATGCCAAAACGGGAAAAAAAAATTTTAATTATAGCAGCTTGGTTTTAAGGATAAAGAATGTCTGTATGCCTAAAGACAAAATTTAGCTATAAAATTTTTTTTGTAATTTAAGGTTACAAACTCAATAAAATAAATATTACTACATATTTTGAAAATTTAATCGTTGAATTACATGTTCTTTATGTTTTTAATAGTTATAACAAATTTTGTGTCAATCAGATATTATTTATTATATGATCAATAAGCTTATATTGCATAATTTAATAACAAAAACTTGCAATTTAAATAATTTATTTATAATATAGTTATCAATCTTTAATTTTCTTGAAATTTTGCAAGTATGGAGGATATAAGAAAAGATGTAATCCAATAGTGGATTTGTCAAAGTTTACCTCTAACAAAAAGATATTGAGTAAAGTTGTAGTATAAAACTACAACTAATTTTGTAATTAAACTTTGTCCTTTGTCTAAAACAAATAGAAAACTTTTTTGCTTAAAATATTTTTTAAAATGTTTGTTTTGTTCCCCTTCCCCCTTTCCCCTACATTGTCCAGACAACAAATTTTACATTAACTAGAATTTTCTACTTGATGAAATACCAATAAATTGAGAAAATATTAAAATTCAAGTGATAATCCAACGTATTTTATAATGCTCATTATTTGTGGTTCAAAACCCACCTCCCTCTCTGTCTCCCCATTATCTACCTTTCAATATATGTATTAAACCATCTAGAATCTATTTCTCCTCTTGCCATTTAATTAAATCATGTGCTTTTCCATCCAATCAAAGATGAAATTGCATATATGCATATATTAACTACCATGTAGTTGCAATTTATTTTGGATTCGTAGTGGTAGAGTCAAATTTTTATTATTATTTTTTTTATAAGAGGACCGATATATATATATATATAATACAGTAAAAAATATATTATTGTTGAAATTCCTTATATATATTATTATTCACTTACGTAGTTGTAATATAATTTTTTATTTAAATCTTGGGTGGGGTGGGGGGGACATTGGTGAAATATATTATTGTTCATATTTCTTATATATAAATTATATTTGTAACATGATTTAATATAAGTTATTTTCTCATGTATTACTATATAATGTTACAAGCTACAAGCATACTTGAAGACAATAGTAAGCATAAAATGAGTTTTGTATAATACAAGAGTAATAAGAGAGGGAAAAAAAGAATTTTTCACTTCCATAATTGTAACATAATTTTTTATATAATAGTAAAAAAGCATTATTCACTTATATATATACACACACAATTAACAACCCTCATGAGATTTGCTAGATTTAAAACTTTTCAAAATTGACCAACTTGATTCCTAAATTTTTACTCATTTTCCTCCCCTTATGAATAGGAACTAAGTTTATTAGTTTTTAAATATCTTGAACCTAATTGGTATTAGTTAAAATCTCACGATTGTTGACCGGATTTTACCAAAATCTTAAAAAAATGTTTTTGCTCTAAATAAAGTAAGGATACAATTGAAACTAAATGCATGTCCAACTGTTCTTTTAGGGTCTGTTTGGTTTGTGTTGAGGTTGTCTTCATTTTCCATTTTGATTTTCTGTACTCATTTTCTATACTAAAATCTTGTACTCATTTTTTGTTTCCATCTATTTTTTTTGTTTGGTATCATTTTCTACTTTATCTTCTCCTTCACTTTTTTATTTTTTTTTTATTCTCTCTCACTTTTTTATTAGAGAGAGAGAGTTCTTTGATTTGACAAGTCAGTGATAGTGGAACCCACAAATTTATTTATTTATTTTTTACGAAAATACTACTATATTCATTTTCAAGAAAATAAAAACAATAAAAAGTTGTATTTAGTTTTTGTATTCAAATCCTATTTTTTTGGATACTAAAAATAAAAAATGAAAACTGAATACAAATATAAATCCAAACAAGTATTTTAGTAATGTGTCACATAAAAAACTGAAACCAAATACAAAATACACCATCTTTTTTGCTCAGACCAAACAGTCCCTTACCTTATTGATCTGTGCCCTTAATATATTACGGCAAAACTTTAGAGCACTGGCGAGATTCTGCCATTTTTTAATGGTTCAATTACAAATAGAGTAAATTATAGGGATGTTATCCAAATTCCACAAGAAAATGCCTTTATAACGGCCTCATCAGCTATGGTAACAGCAAATCAACTCATAATAATGGCAGAACTGAAGCTCTTCAGAACTTGGTCAAGTCGCTTTGCTTTAAGGGTCGTTTGGGCACTAGACTTGAAGGGCATTCAATATGATACCATATTTGAAGATCTCTCCAACAAGAGCTCTTTACTTCTTCAGTATAATCCTATCTACAAGAAGGTACCAGTGCTTGTTCACAATGGAAAACCATTACTGGAGTCACTTGTAATTCTTGAATACATCGATGAGACATGGAAGCAGACTCCATTACTGCCTGAAGATCCTTCTGAACGAGCCACGGCACGCTTTTGGGCCAAATTTGGAGATGATAAGGTAAAGTAACCACTGATCCTCCATTTAAGACTCAATTAATCAGTTATTTATGTTGTTATTTCTTAGTAGTCAAAGTTTAAAGGTAAGAAAGTAATTTTATTAGAAAAATTATAGATATATATATATATATATTGCATTAAATAATAGCAAATATATTTTGTTGAAAAATTTGACTGAGTTAATTTAGTGGTTTTTCTGATAATTAGATTTTTTGTTCATGTATTGAATATATATGGTCATCATGCTCCAATAAGCTCAATTAATAAAATTTATTGTAGACATTAAAACATTTAGGCTTGAATTTAAGGAAGTCCATTTCGCATCATATGAATTGGTATGACTAGTAGTTGTCGTACCAGTAGCTTCGCCGGTACAAAAACATAGCAATTTTGTGTTGGTTTAAAGTAGAGAGAGCTTATAATTAGTTAGAAGCGTGTATGAAAATAGGAAAAGTGGGAAAAAAGAGTTTTGGAAGTTGTGAGAAATTGAAACAATTAGGATGTATGGAAGTTGTGAGAATTTAAAAAACACAAGGCAAAAGAAGAACGCAGCCTATTTGGTTTTATTATCCACAGTCCAATTGTTTAAATGATTCAGTGCTTCTTGTACACCGAACCGATGAGATGTTGTCATGGGATAATTTTTAAATACATGGCCAACATATTGGGTGGAGTGCACAAGATACTGGACTCAGGTCGATCCTTAATCCACTACTTCCTCCCACCCCCTCTTCACAAAGTGAAGTTTGCGAGCCTCATGAACTGTATATATGTGCACTATTTATGGAAAAAAAGTCAACAATCACAGCTTAAACAAAGAAAAAGTGGTTATGGATAGCGCAAAACATGCTTCCCAAACGCACGCCAAGTTCGGAAAAAAAAATTTTCTCTCGTCATATAAATATGTTGTTGGGCTGTAATTGGGCTTTAGACTTTTCTTTTTTTGTCTTTTTGTTTTATGAAATGGATTATGTAGAAACTTGTAATTGTAAATGCCCATAAAAATCTACATGGGCTTTTACAAAACTATTAAAGTCATGCACATGTAAATAATATATACGTCACACACGCTACACGGGTGATGAGGATTTTTTTTTTTTAATCATTTTGAGTTTAATATAATTTTTCAATTTGAGTTTATTTATTGTTAGTGAGGTTACAAAGAAAGTAAAATTTTGGATCTGAAAAGAAGTAGACTGCTGGGTTTAATGTGTGTTAGTTTTTAGGGAAAAAATGTATCAAACGTGTATGAGATATATTCAAATAGGGAATGTGTTAATTTTTTGAAAAAATTTTATCTAGTTTTTTTTTTTTTTTTTTTTTTTGAGTTTTGTTGAATTACAATTTTAAACCTATTTTTATTTTTTAATAATAAAGATTATCTAATTAGACTAGGGGTATTTTTGACATTTTATAAAGTCATAATTAACTTTGTGAATCTTCTTAATATATAGATATAAAAGAAGATATATACACACACACACTAACCTCTGAGCACGCGCTCACGCATGTGCTCAGAGGCTATTTTATTTTATTTTTTTTGGATAAAAGTTAATAATTAATAAATTATAATTTGAGATTAATATATTTTTCAATTACAAAAAAACCTAGGTGTGTGATGAGTGTTAAGCGTTTGTGGTGAAATAATTTTATGTGATGCTGAGTAGTTTTTTTATTTTTTATTTTTTATGGAATTTTTTATTTATTTATTTTTAATAATTTTATTTATTGGAACCATTGGTAGTTTTTTTTTTTTTTGGAATTGTGGGTGGGTAGTCTTTTTTTCTTATTTTTGGTTAGAAACATGGGGTAATGAGCAATGTTGTTGATACTGCATACCCGCACCGCCGGTACGGTCGGAATATACCGCACCCGCCGGTGATCCGGCACGGTTAACCCCTACGTTTTCGCATCGGTAAAAATAAATACCGGCCGTGCCGGCCAATACCGGGCAATCCGGGCGATGCAGAATTTTATTTATTTTTATTTTTTAAAGTTTTGTAATTTTTGAATTTTTGTTAGGAAAGAATGGTAACTTATTTGCATTAACTTATTAGTATTATTTGTTTTTTTAGTATGCAACGGTAACTTTTAAGCTTTCTATTTTATTTTTTTAATTTTTTTCCTTTTAATTGATACTAAAGTTTAAAACCATGAATAATTAGTTTTGAATTGAGGAAATGTTTTATGGTAAACTTTTATATTTATTATAATATATATATATATATATATATATATTTATAAATATAAAAAATAGCGGTAAACCGAAAGCGGTACACACCGGTATTGACCGGTATCCGAAATATATCGCACCGGTAGCCAAACCGGTACGGCCTCCGGCACGGTATTGACATCCTTGGTAATGAGGCTAGAAGTGGGAAGTGTGAGGGTAGTGGGAAAGTTTTAGTTGATTTACCATTTTAACCTTATTTCTCTTTTTAATAAATAAGAATAAATTAATTAAATTAGAGATATTTTTGACAGTTAAAAATGTAATTACTAACTTTCTAAATTATTTTAATATATATAGATATACACATTTTTTTTTTAACGATAATCTCAAAACAGTACACCTTTATTTTTTGATACCGAAATAGTCTATTAAATTTCTAGATGAATCTGCCTATACTAGAAATTGGACTGTGATCCTAATGAGAAAAATTTATGATGTGGATATTATAGGGTTTAAATCCTATCAAATTAAATCTACAAAAATAAAAATTCATCACCCATAAATCTGATATAGTTGTTTTGCTAAAATTTTGGAACTAATTTTTATGTTATGTTCATGCAAAACTGCTGTTCCATCCTAAATACTTGTTAGTATGACTATATATTTTATTGAGTACCGATGTAGGTTTTGCCATCAATATGGAATGTTTTTATCAAGCAAGGGAAGGATCAAGAGGAAGCTATCGTTACAGCCCAGGAGAACTTGGGATTTGTAGAAAGACAGCTTACTGGAAAAAAATTCTTCAATGGAGAGACAATTGGACTTGTAGACCTTGCTTTTGGTTGGCTTGCTAATTTGCTAAGTGTGTGGGAGGAGGTATGTGGTGCGACCTTGATAGATCATGAAAAATTTCCCTTGTTATTAGAATGGATCCAGAATTTCGCAGATGCTCCAATAATTAAAGAAAGATGGCCCCCTCGAGACAAACTGATCACCAAATACCAAGCTCATCATGAAGTTTACACTTCAAAAGGGGCACCAAAATGAATGTGATTTATAATTTCAAGGCCTTGTCTCGAAGTTCAATGTGAAAAGATTTCATATTTGTTTTGAGTCTTTGGATAAGCACGGTGCTTATCCTTATCAATTAGGAAGTCTTTGAATAAGAGTTGATAAGCATAGTTCTTATCCTTAAGTATTGCTTGGGTTGCTTGGTTCTTTTTTTCAGTAGTCTGTACGTCTCTAAATGACCGAATGCTTTGCAAAATAATATCACTGAGAGAATTATAATGGACGTTAGTCTTTTGAGAGCTCAAGGGCCTATTTGGTAGGAGGATTTTTGTTTTTGTTTTCAAAACAATATAAAAACTATTTTCAAAAAAATTGAACTTGAAACTAGTTTTTAGATAAAAATTTTAATATTTTACGTGTTTGCTCTCACTTTTAAGAACAATTTTCAAAATACTAAAAAAAAAAAAAAATTTGTTTGGGAGGCCATTTCTATTTTTGAGATTTAAAATAAAAAAACAAGAAGTAATGTGTAGAATTTGTACATTACTTTTTAAATTTTTTTTGGTGGATAATGATAAGGAAATAGAGTTTATTGTGTACTTTTTTTTTTTTTTAATGATAAGTTTCAAATTTAAAGGGTATGAATTCTTTTTGGGATAAAGATAAACTCTTTAATTTAAAAGATAAAAGAGTTATGGGAGGTCCATTATTTTCAATTTATTTACAACTATATTATTAAAAATATTTTTTGTATCTTGAAAACATTCTTTTAACTGTTTTCAAAATCATGTTCTAAATTATAAAAATACGATACAATTTTATGAAAACTAAATTTAGAAAATATTAGCCGAACAATAAATTGAAGTGTGAGACCCACTATTTTATGGATTGCAAAACAAAAAACTATATTTAAATACTCTTATCAAACAAGTTTCATTGAATTAAAACCAAAACATGTTGCTTTGACCAAGAAAGTTACAACTGTAACATAATCAAAGATACTTACTGGAGGTCGTGGGAATGTCTAGATCCACATGATTTATCTTGTTTGGGTATCAAACCCCTTGAATTTCTGGTTTAAGTCAAAATGACCAATATGCCCTTTGGTCCACCGTGAGTTGACCGAATGTAAAATTTGCTCAAAACTTCACCAAAATACAAAACTTCATGTTTCTATATCAAAAATGATGATTTTAGGATTTTTTTTTTTATCAACTTTGACCAAATTTGACTTAGTTTAACTTGGAGTTTGACTACTGATTTGAGCGAGATCTAACTGTTTGATTGGGATAAATCCATAAAAACAACTTTGGGTTCATTATTTCGCTTCCAGAGCTTACAACTTTTTGGTCAATGGCACGATCTTCATAAATTCAGAAGTTTTGGAAACTAGACACATATTTTTCTAAGGAGATGGGTTCAAGTTATACCTAATGTAACTTTAAAGAGTTACATCTTTTTTAAACCGTTGAATTTAAGTAAATTTAACGGTTAGAAAAAGACCCTCATTATTACAAATATTCTTATTAGGATCTCCTTAATTACTCTCATTTATTACATTCTAAACTTATCTCTAAATCCAAAAACGTTTGACGACTCTCTCTTTCTATGTTTCTCTCTCTCTCTCTCTTCTACCATTGCTTCTCCACCATTGTTCCACCTCTACATGTTTCTAGGAAAAAAAAAAAAAAAAAAACCCAAGCCGAACACTTAAAAAAAAAAAAAAAAAAAAACCATTCCCATATAAGTCTATTTCTAAAAGAAAATTAAAGCTTTTAATAAAATATAACCAATAATAATTCCATATTAGCAAAAAGTGAGAAATTTTTCTCAATGAATTAGATTTAGTTCCAATGAATTGTCAGTTCTTTCCATGATTGATTGGCTAGAGTTGAGCATTACGGAAAAACTTGTTGTGGAAACCAAACTAAAAACATACCTAACTTTCCTTGAGTCATTTCTTAAAAGATCTTCCAATTCTTAAAAAATTCTATATTGACAGTAATGTGGAATTTCCATTATTGAAGAAATTTAGCATAAACAATTTCCCTAAATTGAAGACATTTGCATTCAGACATGCTAGTTCAAACATGGAGGTTCGTAAAGGACTCGTAGAAATAAATTCTGAGGACAATCGTCATACAACTTCACAATCACACATCAATGAAAGCGTAGATATTTTTTAAACTTTCCCCCTTCTCTTATTTTTGAGTTTTTTAAAATGCGAAATGTAAGGCACCTAACGTCCAAGTTCATTTGGGCCATGGGCCATGAACTAATGATATCAGCCGGGGGTCCAAACTTTCCACCGACAAAAGCCCCGGCCCAAACTTACAATAACTACTAGTATAAATTGGGTGTTGTTTTGGTACTTGGAAAGCGGACTGCAGATGCCCCGCTAGCATCTTTGCCGGGAAGCCATTTCTGGACTCTGTACACATGACCGATCACGTCGCTATTTAAGTGCTCGGCAGAACCTTAGGAAACTCTGCTGCCGAACACATTTGCTGCAATGGGAACCGTTTCTAAAGCCACTCGTACCTAAAAATCCACTTAAGTTTATCGACATTGGACCTTTCTTTGCACTAAGGGTGAAGATAATGATGATCACCCCATTAACAAGGGCTATAAATAGGAGAAACGAATAAAGGGAAAGGGGATGCAATTTTGAGAGGAGAAAGGGAGAAAGAGAGAGAGAGAGAGCCCGAGAGAAAGAAAACGTAGGAAAAGAGAAAAAAATGGTCTCATTGAGTCCCTAAACCTAGAACAACCCAAAGTAGGATACCCGGACCCACTATACAAATAAGTTATGAGCCCAAGTAACGGTTTGGCCCAATAAACCCGTCTTTGGCGTGCATAATTGGCGCCCACCGTGGGGCTCTCCTATGACACTGTGGTTCTAGAGGGATTTGAGCTCCGGAAAAATGTTTGAAAGGCATTCGTGGGGTCATGTAGAAAGCAGGTCTGTGAGTTCTTCTCGGGGGTCAAGGCGGCAAGAGCGCGATGCATGAATGAACGAGAAGATAGAGAGCGTGATCAACAAGAAGAAATGTTCGGCATGGGAGAAGGGTCGTACCAAACCCAACGAATAGTTTCCAGTGCTACGGGATGTAGGCAGAGGGAGGAGCAAGATGAAGAGCTTGAACGACCGGGCGGACTAGTCAGGGGTTTAGAGTTGGAGGTAAGGGGTAGGCGTTGGAGGGGAGACAGAAATGACTAGCAGCAGGAGGTCGGTAACCGGGGAAATAGACATGGGGAAGGATCTAATCAATCTGGATCTTGGCTACGGCGAAGTTGATCACATTCTCGGGAATCCTATCAATACCGAGACCGTTCACATTCATAGGGATCTCGAAGATATAAGAACCGGTCCCCCGTCCCGGGAATCAGGGCAACGCCGAGATCACTCACGTTCTTGGGAGAACCAAATTAGGAACTCCGTCTCCCCGGAGGAGAGACGGCCTCGAAATGCCACCATGGACGCTATGAGTTGCGCTTTATGAAAGGCAATTCGATCCCCATTTTCGGACGAAATCGAGTTGGCCGGAATGTTTATTTAGGTTTACCCACCCATCGTTCAATTGATACGATGGAAAAATTGATTCGGTAGAGCAAGTAAGTCATTACATTCAAATGATGTCTTTGCATACTCATAATGATGCGCTGATGTGCAAGGTATTTCCTTCAAGTCTGGGACCAACTGCTTTGAGGTGGTTTAACGGGCTACGAAAAGGATCCATACGTAGCTTTTCCGAGCTAATTTAGGAATTCGGCATTCGGTTTGTGACTTGTAGCTGAGTACCTCAACCGGTAGATGCGCTTCTGTCAATGAAAATGAGGGCGGGAGAGACCCTCTATAGTTAAGCCAGTCGGTATTGGGAATTGTACAATGAGATAGGTGGGGGTAACGAAAGGGTTGCGGCCAGCACATTCAAGATGGGGTTGCCCGAGGATTCCAGGTTACGAGAGTCATTGCCCAAGAAGCCTCTCGAAGGCATGCGGCGACTTATGAGATGTATTAAGGAGTATAAGCAATTAGAGGATGATCGGTTGCAGAACAAAGGTAAAGCACCAATAATGAACCATCCCTGGCAAACTGGTTTCCCGTTCAAAACTCGAGGGGGTCTGACGATTCAAGAACCAACTGCGCAGATGGGAGAAGTGAATGTGACGTTTAAGGAACCGGTATACAAGATTATTGACCGGATCAAACACGAGCCGTATTTTAGGTGGTTGAATAAGATGGGAGGGGACCCGTCCAGGAGGAATCAGAATCTATCCTGCACTTATCACCGGGATAAAGGACACATTACTAAATAGTGCCGGGTTTTGAAGGATCACCTCGGGCAATTAGTCAAGGCTGGGCATTTAAAGGATTTCGTGCAGGACTCGGGGGACAGAAGTGCAGGGCAAGACACTCGGCAAAGGGGAAATCCCCTCCCACCACTTGTGGGGGTGATTGAAGTTATCCACGTCGCACTAGGAAAGCCCATTTCCGGGAGGAGGAAAGGGGTATTGACAATAGTACCGGTGGAGGATAATCCAGACCTACGATTTGCGGGTAAGAAAATGAAGTTTGCACGGGAGCCTATCTCATTCAACGATGACGATTTGGAGGGGATGATCCAACCACATGATGACGCATTAGTGGTCACGGCTAAGATAAATGGCTTTTTAGTAAAGAGGGTAATGGTAGACTAAGGGAGTGGGGCCGATGTGATGTATCCGGACTTGTTTAGCGAGCTCGGACTAAAGAATGAGGACTTGATGAAGCATACCTCGCCCCTGGTTGGGTTCGACGGCAAAGTAGTAATCCCCGAAAGGCAAATTTCACTTCCCGTGATTATGGGGGGAAAGGAGGTGGCAGTGACATTTACAATAGTAGATTCATTTTCCACATATACGGCCATTCTGGGGAGGCCGTGGATCCATTCAATGGCGGCCATTACGTCTACCCTATATATGAAGATCAAATTCCCAATCGAAAGGGGTGTCATCGTGATAAGAGGAGACCAGCAAGCGGCTAGATAGTGTCTTATAGCCGTAGTTAATTGAAAGCGGGGGAGTCAAGTCGGTCAGGGAGAAACAGGCAGATAACTAGAAAGAGACAAAGGAACTGGGCAATCCGAACAGAGCAAAGTTGAGCGGGAAGATGCATCTCGGAACGCCCCTTTATAGCAATCACGGGGCTCCTGTGAGAAAAGGGGGCTGGCTGCGCCGAGGAGCTAGTAAAGGTAAAGATATTACTGGACACTAATAAATATTTTCATGTTGAAGCGAGCATGAATAATGAGGAAAGGGTCCAAGTATTGCTTTTTCTAACTCAAAACATAGATGTCTTCGCTTGGAACCCCTATGAAGTTCCCGGGGTTGATCTTGGGTTTATCGTCCACAAGCTCAACGTAGACCCCACGTATCCCCCGAAGAAGCAGAAGTCGAGAAGATCCGCCAAAGACCATGTTGAGGCGGTAAGGTAGGAGGTAGAAAAGTTAAAGAAGGCCGGAGCGATAAAGGAAACCTTTTTTCCGGAGTGGGTGGCAAACACCGTGGTCGTCGGGAAGAAGAACGACAAATGGAAGGTCTGTGTGGATTTCATGGACTTGAATTGAGCATGTCCAAAGGATCCGTTCTCCATGCTGAAGATTGATCAATTAGTGGACACCATATACGGGCACCTGAGGATGAGTTTCCTGGATGTTTATCAAGGGTACCATCAGATTGCCTTGGCGGTGAAGACCGAAGAAAACAGCGTTCATATCCCCCGATGCTAATTATCATTACTCCGTGATGCCCTTTGGGCTAAAGAATGCGGAAGCGACATACCAGCGGATGATGACGAGGATGTGTCAGGATAAAATAGGGCATACGATTGAAGTATATATTGATGACTTGGTGGTAAAGAGCAAGCAAGAAGTTCGGCATGTGAAGGACCTTTAGGGGGTGTTTGAGGTGTTGCAGAAGCATAGATTACGCCTTAATGTGGAAAAGTATGCCTTTGGAGTGGGGCTAGCAAATTTTTGGGTTACTTAATCACCAAGCGAGGGATAGAGGTTAATCCCGACCAGATAGAAGCCATGAAGCGTCTTTGGTCGTTGAGTAATTTGAAAGAAGTGCAGGTGTTGACCGGGATGCTAGCCGCTTTTTGTCGATTCAACTCAAAATTTTTGGATCGTTGTCGTCCATTTTTTCAGCTTTTAAAGAAGTGGAAGAGATTTCGGTGGGATGATGAATGTGAAAAAGCTTTCCACGACCTTAAGGAGTACCTAATGCGGGCGCCGATCCGATCGCACCAAAGCCCAGAGAAGAGCTATTTATGTACCTCTCGGTGTTCGATCATGCTGTAAGTGCCGTGCTTTTGAGAGACCGGGGAATCCAACAACCTGTGTATTATATCAGTAAGACCCTAGTCGACGCCGAGACTCGATATTTGCCTCTAGAGAAATTGGTGCTGGCCGTAGTACATGCTACTAGGAAATTGTCTCAAGATTTTCGTGCTCAGGCTCATACCGTATATGTGTTGACCGAATACCCCCTACAGTCATTATTGAAGAGATCTGATTTCACGGGGCGAATAGCCAAATGGGGGACACGGCTCGGGGCATTTGACGTAAGGTATAAGTCGAGAAGTTCAATAAAGGGGCAAGTATTAGCGGATTTTGTGGCAGAATTCTCTCCTAAAGGGGAAATGGTCTGTCGGTTGGAACATCGCCCATGGAAGGTACATGTGGATGGGGCTTCCAACGGTAAAGGGGCTAGAGCCGGGATAGTCATAATTACCTCGGAGGGTATTCTGTTGGAGCATTCGTTCAGATTGGGGTTTAACGCCTCCAACAACGGCCAGAATATGAAGCTTTGCTTGCGGGATTGGCGATCTCAAGGTTAGAAGCCCGAGTCAACCAGGTGCGGGGAAGTTTTAAGGCTCGAGATCCTCGGACGAAAGCATACTTAGAATTGGTGAGTCAGGCCATTGGTAAGTTTTGTACAGTGAAGGTGATTCAGGTGTCCCGAGTACAGAACAAACATGTCGACTCTCTCGCCACTCTGGCATCGTCAATTGCCAAGGACATTCCCCGACTAATCAGAGTGGAACTCATCCCCGAGCCTAGCATTATGGTGATGGGAGATGAGGGGGCTGCAAGGGTCAAAGTCACAATAGTCACAACACTTGGGGCCGAGCTGGATGGATCCCATCGTTGATTTCTTGGCCGATGATCGAATCCTGGACAACGAGAAGGAGGCTAACAAGATCCGCAAGGTAGCCTCTCGGTATTGGTTGTCCAGAGACTAGAAGCTCTATCGTAGGTCATTTGGGGGACCGTATCTTTTGTGCTTACACCCATAGAAAGTAGGCGAACTCTTGTCCGAGCTGTATGAGGGGATATGTGGCAGCCATGTAGGGGGACGATCATTGGCACATTGGGCAATGACCCAGGGATTTTGATGGCCCCGGATGCAGAAGGACGCCGTGGAATACATTTGAAAGTGTGAGCAATGCGAAGAAGCATGCCTCTCTGATACACCAGCCCGTCGAGCATTTGAACCCGATCAGTAGTCCTTAACCCTTCGCATAATGGGGGCTGGACATACTCAGACCTTTTCCTCGAGCAATGGGTAGAGGGAGAGGCTCTGGCCAATATCCAGGACGTAGATGTGAGGAAATTTGTATGGAAGAATATAATCACTAGGTTTGGGGTCCTGGATTCCCTTATATCGCATAACAAAGGCTACAATTTGTGGTGAGCTTTCCATGAATTTTGCAGCAACCTCGGTATCGGGAATAGGTATTCTTCTCCAACGTATCCCCAGGGCAACGGCCAGGCCGAGACCATGAATAAGGTAATCATGAACGACTTGAAGAAAAGACTGGAAAATGCTAAAGGCAAATGGGCCGTGGAACTACCCAATGTTTTGTGGGCATACCGGACAACTCCTCGGAGATCCACAAGAGAGACCCCATTCTCTCTCACATACGGGGCGGAGGTCGTGATACCAGCCGAGGTTAATTTATGCGGTGCGTGAATTTTAGGATTCAACTCGCCCCAGAATGACGGTCAGGTGACAAAGTGTCTAGATTTACTTGAAAAATATTGGGACACAAGGACTATAAGACTGGCAAAGTATTAGCAAAAACTTTCCCGGCGATACAACCGAGATGTAAGGGTGAGAGAATTCACCGCAAAGTGACACGGTGCTAAGGAGAGCGAGAGGGAGCATGCGAGATACAAATGCCGGGAAGCTAGCCCGAACTTGGGAAGGACTGTACTGAGTTATAGCCATTGCGGGTGTAGGAGCGTATTATCTAGAAGACATGAACAAAATACCATTGCCCCGACCTTGGAATGCTTATAATCTTAAGAAGTTTTATCATTGACCGTCCATGCATGGAAAAATGTATGTTGTACGAACCTATGTGATAAAAATGTAACCAGTTCGTGTAGGCCCATCTTCTAATGCCAATTCTTTTTATTCACTATGTTCGGTTGATAGCCATGGGGGAAGCTAAGGGAATTCAAGCAGTTAAAAAATTTTCTAAGGACGAAGCAGCCGCTTATCGGTTCGATCCCTATCACCGAAGCGGTGGAAACCTTAGTAAAAATTCTCTAAGGACAGAAACTTGCTTCTCAGTTTTATCCTTATCGCCGAAAGCGGTGGAAACCTTAGTAAAAATTCTCTAAGGATAGAAGCCTGCTTCTCAATTTGATCCCTATCACCGAGCAGGTGAAAACCTTACTAAAAATTTTCTAAGGACAAAAGCTTGCTTCTCGGTTTGATCCCTATCACCGAAGCGGTGGAAACCTTAGTAAAAATTCTCTAAGGACAGAAGCCTACTTCTCAATTTGATCCCTATCACCGGGCAAATGGAAACCTTACTAAAAATTTTCTAAGGACAGAAGCTTGCTTCTCGGTTCGATCCTTATCACCGAGCAGGTAGAGACCTTACGTGGAATCTCCAAAGAGCATAATCTAACTTCTCGATTCGATCCCTATCACCGAACGAGGGAAAACTTTATTCGAAACTCTCTAAGGGCAGAAGTATTACGAAAATATGTTATATATCAAGTCGGGAACACACCCTGTACATTAGTGATACATGCATGCTCGGAAACTTTAAAGCATACACAAGCAGGTTAAGATATACATGCATAGTCACAAAAACGATTGAGGAAACTGATCAACAAATAAAACTAAATCAAAACTAAGCATATTAAATCAATTACTTCATCACCAAAACCCGGTGACATTAAGTTCAAATCTAGAAATTAAATAGCTATTTAGTAAAAAAGAAAAAAGAAAAAAAAAACCAGAAAATAACCGTTTTGTTGCCACAACTCGGTGACATGGGCAAACCAACTCAAAACAAAAAGTTGTCAAACAAAAGCAAAATAAAGGTAAAGTAGAACCAGTTTGGCAGTCGAGATGAAAGGTCCACAGGTTACGTCTCGGAGGTCATCTCGGAGGAGTGGTGCTCGGTGCACGGAGGTGGGGTTGAACATCTTCACCAAGAAGGCCATCAATAGTAGGGTTGCTGGTTGCTTCTATCTCGATCATCTCTGCGTGGGCATCAATCCGCTCCACTAGCTCCCTCAAACTATCCGTCTCCTCCCGATCGTTTGGACCAGCTAGGATACGAGCGGCGGCAGCAGTGGCGGAATGGGAATGGGAATCTGGCTAGGGTCCTAAAAGGAGAGTCCTCGGGCACCCCTAAGGCCTGTAGAGCAGCTATCTAGCCCTTTCGGAAGGATAGTTGTCAAGCTTGCAACACTACCAACTCCATGCCCTTCTCTGCATCAGCGAACCCCTCATCATACCATTTACTCTCACAAGCTTCGAGGGCCGCCCATAAATCAGCAACTTCTTCGGACGGGATAAAGTTCAGGCTTGCTCGCCGGCCGCCTTCACTTCCGTCTCATTCTGCCACGTCACCAGCTCCACCGATCTCTTCTCCGCCGAGGCCTAGGATTTCTCCGCAGCGGCTGCACTCTTCTCGGCTAATTCAGTAGTTTTTGTTTTCTCCTTAGCCGTTTTTACGGCCTCTTCCCTACCAGTTTTCTCGAGATCAACCTCCTCGGTAAGGTCCTTCACCCTCTCGTTTAGGATATGGGCTAGCTGAGCAGACTGTTAAAGACAACATTATTCACACACGGTAACTTGAAGGAACAATGAACACGGAAAAAAATAAGAATGTGCGCAAAAGAAAAAATAAGAGTGCAAAGGAAGAGAGCTTACCGCAATAGTGTGCCATTGGAGTCTTCTCCCTATGGACTCATCGGTCCCATCAGTAAACGCACTCATGTCCTTGGGTAAAAGGAGACCGTGGACCAAGCTTTGAGCAACACGGCCCCCTTTACCTTTCTCCCATGCCTGGATGCATGCACTAGCCGGGAGGGGCGTGCCATCTAGCTCGAACGTTGGTTGCCACAGCTACGCCGGTCTGAAGGATGAGGCCACATTTGTTCCCACCTAGACCGGGGATTCCCGAATAGTGATGCCCCAAGAAGGTTGGTGGGAATTTTGGACTTGACCCTCTCCCGGGCCGGTAGAGGATAGATCGGCAACCTTTTGTCTCTTATGTTGCCACCTGGAAGGGGGAGGAGGTGGAGGATGAGTGGGAGGAGTCGGGACGCGCCCTTGAGGTGGTGGCTCTTTGTTCTTTGAGTGGCCTGGCTTGCTCCAAGAATGAAACGGCTGACAGTCGGGGTCCTTCTAGTCACCATGTCTTCGAGAACGGAGTGTGTCCGGGTCACTAGATTTTGCAGCTTCTTGTACAGCTACTTGAACTAGATTCTCGGGCTTGGCTAGTACAACTTCACATTGAACGGCCTCGTGAGTGCGTTCCTGGAGATATTTGGAGGTTGCTTCGGCTAATTCGTCCCTTATAGGTGCAAGTTCATCCGAACAGGTGCACCGCGGGCCGAGGTCTCGGGCTTCGCCTACAGTGAAGTTGGGAGGAAGGAAGTTCGCGTGTCGAACATCTATAAAAGAAAGGACCGGACTATCAATGATGAGGGCTTGGCTGAAAGGTTGCCAAGTGGAGTACACCGAATCAATGCCGAGAATGAGGTGAGATGCACGGAGTTGTCCGTCCCGGTGCACAAAGATTTCGGACCTTAGTACAAAATTCAGGTCCTGAACATAAACAATTCTTATATCCTGGGTGAACACCGAACTGTTTGTAGCAAAAGAGAATGAGTCAGAGTTAGAGTAAATAAAGTAGTTACGAATGGAAGGGATATAAAAATTAAAGGTTAAAACGAACCAACTTCGCGACGTGACAAAGGGGAAGGGATGTCACTAGCAAACCAATTGCCATGCACCCGGATATATTCCCCGGTGGAATTCCTATTAGAGTTCGGCAAACATGAAATCAACCGTACCCTTGTATCTCTAGTCTTTAAGTAGTAATTTGATTTATTCTTTCCACAAAGGCTGTACATGTGGTTTACGTCATGGTGGTCTAGTTGCAAACCAAATGTTTGGTTTAGCCTATCCACACAACTCACTACCCAGTAAAAGTTTGGGGAAGTTGGTCGGGACTCAATCCGTAATATCTAAGGGTAAGTAAGAGTGGGTCTATGGGAAACCTAACCCCGCCCTCAAGAACCGACATCAATGGGAAAAAGGCCGTGCCCGCCCCTCCGTGGAGGGCGATCTCACTTTCATGGCAATACGCCATCTCCACATAATTAGGGACACTAAATTTTTGCCTAAAAGTGACTAAGGGTGCTCTAGCATTCAGAAGATAAGCAAAACCCATCCTAAGTCTAGAAATTAGAAAGAGCTCTGGGGAAGGAAATAAAAGCAAAGGAAAGGGGAAGAAGACTTATTTCTAGCTCTAAGGGAGAGGAGGATTCTAGGTTAATGGACTGGAACGTAGGAGAATGCTCAGCAAAGAGAAATTTCAGAAGAAGAGAGAATGAAAAGTGAGAAAATGGATTATGAAGGACTATTTATAATAGCTAAGGAAAAGCATTGCTTATTGAGCAATAATTAACATTAATTAGCAATGATGAAGTAAAAGGGAGTAACCTTAGAAATACCCAGAGCAATCAACACACGCGCCTCGATTTGCGAACTGTTATGTAATAATGACGGTAGAAACAGAAGGTCTGAAGCAATGCGCCTTTTGAGAAGCGCATATGTGGACCGCTGGAACCACACAAAACGCACCAGTTGGATTTCTCGGGCAAATCACTACCTCTTTGACTTCTTGATTTGTCCCCGGGAGTCGAGGACGAATCAAGGGGGGGCTATTGTACGGCACCTAACGTCCAAGTTCATTTGAGCCTTGGGCCATGAACTAATGATATGGGCCGGGGGTCCAAACTTCCCACCGACAAAAGGCCTGACCCAAACTCACAATAACTACTAGTCTAAATTGGGTGTTGTCCGGGTACTTGGAAAGCGGACTGCAGACGCCCCGCTAGCATGCTGCCCGGGAAGCCATTTCCGGACTCTATATACATGACCGGCCACGTTGCTATTTAAGTGCTTGGCAGAACCTTAGGAAACTCATTTGCCGAACACATTTGCTGTAGTGGGAAAGTTTCCAAAGTCACTCGTACCTAAAAATCCACTTAAGTTTATCGACATTGGGCCTCTCTTTGCACTAAGGAGAAGATAATGATGATCACCCCATTAACAAGGGTTATAAATAGGAGAAACGAATAAAGGGAAAGGGGATGCAATTTTGAGAGGAGAAAAGAAGGAGAAAGAGAGAGAGAGAGAGCCCGAGAGAAAGAAAACGTAGGAAAAGAGAGAATAGTGGTCCCATTGAGTCCCTAAACCTAGAACAACCCAAAGTAGGATACCCGGACCCACCATACAAATAAGTTGTGAGCCCAAGTCACGGTTTGACCCAATAAACCCGTCTTTGGCGTTCACACTAAAATTAAAAATCTTTTAGCCTATTTAACTTGTACATATGTTTGTGAGGATTTGAGTTTGTAAGAGTTGAGAAAGAATTTATTATTGCTGCAGATTGTGCTCGCCAACTTGGAAAGTCCGGAGCAGTCCTTAATAGACTTGGAAGAGAAACAGCAAAACCAACATTGGGCAAGGTCCTTTTGCAAAAACAAACATGCATTGAGAGAAATTTTTACTTTCTGCTAATACGGAATTATTATTGGTTATATTTTATTAAAAGCTTTAATTATCTTTTAGAAAGAGACTTATATGGGAATGGTTTTTTTTTTTTTTTTTTGGTTCTACGGCAACTTTGTAGAAGTGGAACAGTGGTGGAGAAGCAATGGTGGAGGAGAGAGAGAGAGAGAGAGAGAGAGTTATATGTCAAATATTTTTGGGTTTAGAGATAAGTTTAGAATGTAATAAATGAGAGTAATTAATGAGATTCTAATAAGAATATTTGTAATAATAAGGATATTTTTTTAACCATTAGATCTACTTAAATCCAACAGTTTAAAAAAAGTGTAACTCTAAAAAGTTACACCAAGTATAACTTGAATTCATCTCTTTTCTAAGAATTAGTCCAATTGGAGTTCGAGAAAGCCTTCAAGTCATAGTAAAGATGGGATCACTGTTGGTGTGAAAAAATCAAAATTTGTGGCTGTGAAGGAAGAATGATACATATTAACATATGGTATTTTATTGATTGAATAAAAAGGCACACTTTTCCCTGCACGCACATATCTTCATAGGGGAAGGGGAGAGGAATATCATACACTAAATTTAATTTGATGACATAAGATTTTGGATAATATCATATCATATACTATATAATAAAAGTTGGGTTTAGAAATCGTGATTATACCAAGTGGCTTCACCAAATTGCAGAAATATATATATATATATATAATTTTTTTTTAAATAGATATAATTTTTTTAGTCTTATCTTCGTGCTAATGCTATCTCACCAAATTTTAAAGTTATAAGATTAAAAAAAAAAAAAAACCAACGTGCATAGTTAGGAAAAGTTAGACATGTGCATGAGTTGGACAGTTATAACCTATATCTATTTGATTATTGAGATAAAACCAATCTTTATTGTGATTTTTTACTCTTCATACATGGTTACTTTTTTTTTCTCTTCCTTTTTTCATGAATAGAGGGAGTTACACATGCATTGGAATATACATACACATCCAAGTCTACTTGGTAACCCCATAAAGTCATTTATTTATTTATAATAAAAAAATATAAATTTATTACCCGATTTTTTTTTTGATAACTCAAGTCTTTTTCCTATAGAGATAGACCAATTAGAGAGAAACATTCACGACTAGGTCCCTCTGAAATTATCAAGTTAGGATTATAGGTGTCATTTAC
The DNA here is from genome assembly GCA_028216015.1 of Quercus dentata. Lineage (NCBI taxonomy): Eukaryota > Viridiplantae > Streptophyta > Magnoliopsida > Fagales > Fagaceae > Quercus > Quercus dentata. The sequence goes on from CP116447.1 coordinate 56,474,266, forward strand.
GTGAATTGAAAATTTTTTATGATTATTATTATTATTTGAGATTATCTATTAGATAAAATTATTATGAATTTTTTTTTTGGAGATTATCTATTAGATGAAGACTTTTGAATCCTAATTAAGTTAGGATTTCTAATATATATAGAGAATTTTTTTAGTGTATTCTTATATATTCCTACCACGGTTGCTTCTTCTTCTTTTTATGGCTTCTTCTTTCTTTTTTCTTTCTTTTTTTTTTTGTTTTTTTATTTTTATTTTTTATTTTTGATAGAAAGTAGAAACACTACTTATTATTCTATGTTGATTAGAAATAATTATAAATCTAACTCTCTCAAAACACTACTTATCAATAATTATCATTCTCTCATAATTTCTATGTTGATTAGAAATCTAACTCTCTTTTTGTTTTGTTTTTTCTTATTAATTAAGCAATTTGATATTTGTGAAATCCATAGTAGAATGCTTTATCAAACCTACTATCCACACTATTGTAAGTATGTATTTCTCTTCTTCGTTTCTGTGTGTGTTTTTTTATTATTTTATTTAAGATTTTGCTTATGAGTCGTAAAGGCAATTTTAAATCCATGAAATCCATTATATAAACCATTATAAATACTTACACTTTATCTATTTATTATTTAAGAATTATCAAATTTTGTATATTAAATTGTTTACTTTACATATACTTTTCTATTAAGTCGTGCATCACACATGCATAACACTAGTTTTAAAGAATTGTTCGTTAAAAGAATGTCTATACTAGATTTTTTAAAACTTTTTTTAAGGGAAGTCCTATATTAAATTATTTTATTGTCTTTACATGGTCGAAAATGGTTAAGAAAAAACTAAGTTATGAATGGGTTATGATTTTTGTAATGTCAATTGGCTGCTTATACTTTGTTTTAATTACTTTTTTTAATAATAGATATGAAAACTTACTACATTTAAAAAAAATTTGTAATTTTTTAATAAAAATTATGAGTTATTAAATATTTATTTATTTATTTTAACAATTAAAAAATTATCAAATGAAATAACAAGTTCACCAATTATGGAATTAGATAATAGATAGAAAAAAGAAGAAGTTGTGTTGTATTTTTTTTTTATGACAATTTGGTTTTTTTTTTTTTTTTTTTTTTTTATTTTATATTGGAATGTAATTTATTATGGCTACACAAATATTTGCCTTTTAATGTTCCTCAAGAATTTTCGTGAAGTTATATGGCTTCAATTAGTATATTATTACTATTTATATTTTATTTACTAATAAAATAAAATGTGTGTAATTTTTTTATTAATATAACAATTTAAAGCATATTATCCATTTCTGTAAAGCCTTTCCTCTATAATAAACTCATATGTTGGTTGAAACAATCTCTAATTACAACATCTCAACTATAAAAGAAAAAATAAATAAAAATGAGAGAGAAATATGAAAAATTATAAACAAAAACACAATCAAAATAAATGTCAAATGCTAGAACATCTCAACTATTTAAACCATTTGTAGGGACACGATTTTTAACGACCTAGGCGTAACATTGGGCTCGTATGTAAAGGGCCCGAACAATATAATTCATAGAGAGTGGGCTAGAAAGGCTGGACCTTGGTCGTTGGACGGCGGTTTAGTCGTGATTTTCATGAAAGCTCATACGAAGGTAGGTTTGGCCTGAATAGCTAAGCCTCACATCGGTGTAGCTTGGAGGGTTTAAGTCCTCGGAGGAGCATCATATCCTTCTCGTTCTCCTTTTCGTAGGATTTTTTATCCTCCTTTTCCCCCTTGGCTTTCTTTCCCTTTTATACTAGCCTTTACTTCCCCTTTCGTGTCCACGTGTGAGTTTTGCTTTTTGAGGTATAGATTCGTCCTATCAATCCATACATCCGAGTGGTTGGGGGTGGTTGGGAAAGGTTAAATAGCATGGTCTGGAGTATGGGCCTGTCGGATGCGGGGCTCCATACTGCGGTGTTGGTCGCTTTCTCCTTGTCCCGCCCCTATACCGAGTCTGTCCTTTTCTTTAGGCGTTTTGTGAGGTGTTGAGCGTGAGATCGTCCTCGGCAATAGGGCTCCTCGGCCTGGGCTTTGGGCCCCGAATGTAAAGTGGGCTGGGACCTCGGACTTTGGGCCTCACAATAGCCCCTCAAAATCCTACTGCCCTACCTTGTGGTTGGGGAGGAGGGTTTTGATGATGTTAGGCCCAAACCATGACTTACCCAGCTCTACATTTCATTAATGTCCGGGTTTCTTTATTTGCGTGGGGGGCGCGCCAAATTGTGAGACATCCCTCTAGGTTTTCTCACGCAGCATCCTCGACGTTTTAGTATTCGAGGCGCGCCATTAATATGTTCCCTTCACGAGATCATTCAAACCTTACGGTCGTAGATTGTGTTGGGAAATTGTACCAAGACCGTCTTATCTGTAGCACTTCTTGGAAACCCGCATGGATTAAATGCCACCGGTTTGCTCTCTATATAAATAGGATAGGGGGTTACTCCCCTTACATATAAATCCTTCGGCTCCCTTCAAAATCATAATCCTTCAACCATAATCATAGTCTCCATATCCAGTGCTATCCACCCTTAGTGCAACATGTTTGAGGCATGGGTGGGGGTGAAGGAACTACACCCGCCACAGAGGCACCGGACCCTTCCGAGACTCAAGTTGGTGCGGTCCGGCCAAGGGAGACACAGACTTAAGATAATCTTCCGTTTGGATAAGGTGGGGATGGTATCTCTACCTTTTTCAGTCAAAATCAGAAGCAGGTTTTGGTCACATCAGATTCTTGATGTGTTAGAAGTAAGGTTTTCCGCCATCGCCGCCGTCCGCTTTATCGCAGGCGTGGTTAACATGGAGGCTCATCAACTTCCGGCTCCCTGCACCTTTTCTTCAACGGTGCTAGCCTCAAGTTGGGCTCCCTGCACCTTTTCTTCAACGGTGCTAGCCCTCGGTTGGGTTCTTTTTTTTGCCCGAGTTATGGGCATGTAAAAGTATTGAGGAATGGTTTTCGTAGACATCGTTTTAGAATTGCTGCATCTCTCTTCTGTTTTTTTTGTTCACTGCCTTGTATCTTTTCATTTTGCTTAGGTAGTTAGTTTCTAACATAAGCTTATTCAAGTTCTTTCATTGTACGTTGTACTCTTTCTTTGTCTTAATAAAAGATGAATTTGTTTCTTTCTAAATACTTTTCTTTTCCTGCGGCAATTACTTTGTGAATGGGTATGCTACATGTGTATTTTCCTTTAATAATACTTAGGACAGGAAGCCTTGTAACAAAAAGCTATTAATTTGAACCTATTGAAACTATCAAATATAATAATATCAATCAATAACTGATTAAACTTTTGAGACTAACCGAGATAATAGCTGAGTGTACCGTGACGCATGTGAGGCGGTTGCCCGAGAATGAGAAACCCCAAATAAACCATCCGAGAAGGTTGCCGAATAGTGTGGAATTTTGGCCGTGTTTTCGATAACACCTGGCTTCTAATCCGAGGACCGAGGTATGACTGTACTGGGTTGTGTCCCGGACTTGTAGTTTTTCTTTGCGGTAGTTGGTTTCCCATAGGCTTGAGTCCGAGGACCATACAAGGCCTTGGTTCTGTCCAAAACTTGTATTTTTTCTTTTAAGTAGTTGGTTTTCCCATAGGCTTGAGTCCAAGGACCATACAAGGTTTTGGTTCTGTCCAAAACTCGTATTTTTTCTTTTAAGTAGTTGGTTTCCCCATAGGCTTGAGTCCGAGGACCATACAAGGCCTTGGTTCTGTCCAAAACTTGTATTTTTTTCTTTTAAGTAGTTGCTTTCCCCATAGGCTTGAGTCCAAGGACCATACAAGGCCTTGGTTCATCCCAAAACCGTAGTTTTTTCTCTTAAGTAGTTGGTTTCCCCATAGGCTTGAGTCCGAGGACCATACAAGGCCTTTGTTCTGTCCAAAACTTGTATTTTTTCTTTTAAGTAGTTGGTTTCCCCATAGGCTTGAGTCCGAAGACCATACAAGGCCTTGCTTCTATCCAAAACTTGCATTTTTTCTGTTAAGTAGTTGATTTCCCCATAGGCTTGAGTCCGAGGACCATACAAGGTCTTGGTTCTATCCAAAACTCATAGTTTTTTCTCTTAAGTAGTTGGTTTCCCCATAGGCTTGAGTCAGAGGACCATACAAGGCCTTGGTTCTGTCCAAAACCCGTAGTTTTTTCTCTTAAGTAGTTGGTTTCCCCATAGGCTTGAGTCCAAGGACCATACAAGGCCTTGATTCTGTCCAAAACTTGTATTTTTTCTTTTAAGTAGTTGGTTTCCCCATAGGCTTGAGTCCGAGGACCATACAAGGCCTTGGTTCTGTCCAAAACTTGTATTTTTTCTTTTAAGTAGTTGGTTTCCCTATAGGCTTGAGTCCGAGGACCATACAAGGCCTTACTTCTGTCCAAAACTTGCATTTTTTCTGTTAAGTAGTTGGTTTCCCCATAGGCTTGAGTCCGAGGACCATATAAGGCCTTGGTTCTGTCCAAAACTTGTAGTTTTTTCTCTTAAGTAGTTGGTTTCCCCATAGGCTTAAGTCGGAGGACCATACAAGGCCTTGGTTCTGTCCAAAACCCGTAGTTTTTTCTCTTAAGTAGTTGGTTTCCCCATAGGCTTGAGTCCAAGGACCATACAAGGCCTTGATTCTGTCAAAAACTTGTATTTTTCTTTTAAGTAGTTGGTTTCCCTATACGCTTGAGTCCGAGGACCATACAAGGCCTTGGTTCTGTCCAAAACTTGTATTTTTTTCTTTTAAGTAGTTGGTTTCCCCATTGGCTTGAATCAGAGGACCATACAAGGCCTTGGTTCTGTCCAAAACTTGTATTTTTCTTTTAAGTAGTTGGTTTCCCCATTGGCTTGAATCGAGGACCATACAAGGCCTTGGTTCTGTCCAAAACTTGTATTTTTCTTTTAAGTAGTTGGTTTCCCCATAGGCTTGAGTCTGAGAACCATACAAGGCCTTGGTTCTGTCCAAAACTTCCATTTTTTCTTTTAAGTAGTTGGTTTCCCCATAGGCTTGAGTCCAAGGACCATACAAGGCCTTGGTTCTGTCCAAAACTTGTATTTTTTTCTTTTAAGTAGTTGCTTTCCCCATAGGCTTGAGTCCAAGGACCATACAAGGCCTTGGTTCTGTCCAAAACCGTAGTTTTTTCTCTTAAGTAGTTGGTTTCCCCATAGGCTTGAGTCCGAGGACCATACAAGGCCTTGGTTCTGTCCAAAACTTATATTTTTTTCTTTTAAGTAGTTGGTTTCCCCATAGGCTTGAGTCCGAGGACCATACAAGGCCTTTGTTCTGTCCAAAACTTGTATTTTTTCTTTTAAGTAGTTGGTTTCCCCATAGGCTTGAGTCCGAAGACCATACAAGGCCTTGCTTCTATCCAAAACTTGCATTTTTTCTGTTAAGTAGTTGATTTCCCCATAGGCTTGAGTCCGAGGACCATACAAGGCCTTGGTTCTATCCAAAACTCATAGTTTTTTCTCTTAAGTAGTTGGTTTCCCCATAGGCTTGAGTCAGAGGACCATACAAGGCCTTGGTTCTGTCCAAAACCCGTAGTTTTTTCTCTTAAGTAGTTGGTTTCCCCATAGGCTTGAGTCCAAGGACCATACAAGGCCTTGATTCTGTCCAAAACTTGTATTTTTCTTTTAAGTAGTTGGTTTCCCCATAGGCTTGAGTCCGAGGACCATACAAGGCCTTGGTTCTGTCCAAAACTTGTATTTTTCTTTTAAGTAGTTGGTTTCCCTATAGGCTTGAGTCCGAGGACCATACAAGGCCTTACTTCTATCCAAAACTTGCATTTTTTCTGTTAAGTAGTTGGTTTCCCCATAGGCTTGAGTCCGAGGACCATATAAGGCCTTGGTTCTGTCCAAAACTCGTAGTTTTTCTCTTAAGTAGTTGGTTTCCCCATAGGCTTAAGTCAGAGGACCATACAAGGCCTTGGTTCTGTCCAAAACCCGTAGTTTTTTCTCTTAAGTAGTTGGTTTCCCCATAGGCTTGAGTCCAAGGACCATACAAGGCCTTGATTCTGTCAAAAACTTGTATTTTTTCTTTTAAGTAGTTGGTTTCCCTATACGCTTGAGTCCGAGGACCATACAAGGCCTTGGTTCTGTCCAAAACTTGTATTTTTTCTTTTAAGTAGTTGGTTTCCCCATTGGCTTGAATCCGAGGACCATACAAGGCCTTGGTTCTGTCCAAAACTTGTATTTTTTCTTTTAAGTAGTTGGTTTCCCCATTGGCTTGAATCAGAGGACCATACAAGGCCTTGGTTCTGTCCAAAACTTGTATTTTTTCTTTTAAGTAGTTGGTTTCCCCATAGGCTTGAGTCTGAGAACCATACAAGGCCTTGGTTCTGTCCAAAACTTCCATTTTTTCTTTTAAGTAGTTGGTTTCCCCATAGGCTTGAGTCCAAGGACCATACAAGGCCTTGGTTCTGTCCAAAACTTGTATTTTTTCTTTTAAGTAGTTGGTTTCCCCATAGGCTTGAGTCCGAGGACCATACAAGGCCTTGGTTCTGTTCAAAACTCGTAATTTTTCTTTTATTAGCCCCTCAAATAAGGTAGGGAGAGTTAGTTTGATGTTGAAAGCCCCTAGAGCTGCCCGTGCCATTGGCACTGCGAGGCGTAGCCCCCAGCGTAAATCTATGTCGGAACAACAACAGCATGTTGCTGGAAGTGAAGGAACCTTCGCAGACCTTTGCTTGACAGAGGCTTAATCCCACTGCCACCTGTGTTAACGCGCAAGCCTTCCCATAGACGGCGCCAATTGTAGGGACACGATTTTTAACGACTCGGGCGTGACATTGGGCTTGTATGTAAAGGGCCCGAACAATATAATTCGTAGAGAGTGGGCTAGAAAGGTTGGACCTTTGGATGGCAGTTTATTCGTGATTTTCATGAAAGCTCATAGGATGGTAGGTTTGGCCTGAATGGCTAAGCCTCACATCGGTGTAGCTCGGAGAGTTTGAGTCCTCGGACTTAGTCCGAGGAGCATCATATCCTTCTCGTTCTCCTTTTCGTAGGATTTTTTATCCTCCTCTTCCCCCTTGGCTTTCTTTCCCTTTTATACTAGCCTTTACTTCCCCTTTCGTGTCCACGTGTGAGTTTTGCTTTTTGAGGTATAGACTCGTCCTATCAATCCATACATCCGAGTGGTTGGGGGTGGTTGGGAAAAGTTAAATAGCATGGTGCGGAGTATGGGCTTGTCGGATGCGGGGCTCCATACTGCGGTGTTGGCAGCTTTCTCCCTTGTCCTTTGCATCGAGTCCGTCCTTTTCTTTAGGCGTTTTGTGAGGTGTTGAGCGTGAGATTGTCCTCGGCAATAGGGCTCCTCGGCCTGGGCTTTGGGCCCTGAATGTAAAGTGGGCTGGGACCTCGGACTTCGGGCCCCACACCATTTATTAGAATTTTGGCCCATATAATTTTCTTTAAATATCATAATACATCATTATATATATATAAAATAAATGCTTAGTATTTATAAAATCAAATTGGTCCGATTTTTATTGATCTCATAATATTGTAACACATAAGTTTTTAAGGCCTTACAATATTACGCATCGTTATTTTAATCTTTAATTTACATTTTATTCTATATTTAAACCATTCATTAGAATTTTGGTACATCATTTTTTTCAAAAAAAAAAAAATATTAGAATATATTTTTCCATTTATGAAAAGAAAAAAAATCACAATAAATGTCTAAAAATACTAGAATATATAGTTCATATGCACAAAAAATTACAAAAAATTTCTGTTAAAAAGTAACATATATAATTATCAAATTTCATAATCATAAAAAAAAATATAGAAGACAAAAAAATCATATAATGTTTTTTTTTTTTTGGGTGATTTGAAGTCATAATATTGATATGTTAAACTTTCTCATGCATTACATGAGCTACCATCTCTCTCTCTCTCTCTCTCTCTCTCTCTCTCTCTCTCTCTCTCTCTCTCTCTCTATATATATATATATATATATATATATATAAAATTCAATTGGATTCTTAATTGAATTCTAATTTTACACCACATGTCTCATATAGATTTTTTAATTTTTGTATCCAATGAGTTATTACTTATTAGTGTAAAAGCCGAAAAGTAAAAAGAAAAAATGAAAATGTATTGACGTAATTTTTGTATCAAATTTTGGTTTGACTTTGAGAATGTAATGACGTGGTTGTGATTGCAATGGGAATTTGAGAAAATTTAAAAATAAAATAACAGAAATGGAATTTACATTTATGTTGGACTTAGACTTTAACTTAGGTTTCATTCCTATCTAGGCCAAATCTATATCAACGTTAACTAAATTCTAGCACAACAGAAAATTAATAACATATGCTGCTAATATATATTTTTTCTTATATCATTACACAAATAATGGTTGGAGAAACTAATTTGAGAGTTTAATGGACAACAATTTAAATAATGTTTTTTCATTTGTTTAAATTAAACTTATATTTATTTTATAAGCAGCTATTTTATATTTTTAAATATAAATATATTATATAAAATATGTTTATTTATCCCATGCATATAAATAGGGTTATAAGCGAGTTACCTTTTTAAAATCATCCCTTGGAAAGACAAGTGTTTTTTGAAGAATCCATTTCCAAAGATGATATATATATATATATATATATATATATATATATATATATATATATATATATATATATATATATATATATATATATATATAAATATATATATATATATATTTATGTGGGAGGACTTTCGTTTCAGCCCCCAATCAGGTATTATTCGCTTTAGGATGGGTAAGGATCGACTTACGTCCTACTTACACGAATTTGCTCAATCCCACATCGGGGAGAGACACCTCCCACTCATGCTTTATAAGCATTTGGCCTAAGGAAGAGTGTACCACTACTACACATGTGTACTAGAGCAAGTCTCAAAAGCTGCTAGCACATGCTGTGGTAGTGCATTCCTTTAGGTCACACATGAACCTACGAAGGGGGAAGGTGGGGGTTTCCCCTTAAACCCCAAAAGGTGCCTTTTTGTGGGAGGACTTTCGTCTCGGCCTCCAATCAGGTATTGTTTGCTTTGGGATGGGTAAGGATCGACCTACATCCCACCCACATGAATTTGCTCAATCCCACATCGGGGAGAGACGCCCCCCACTCATGCCTTATAAGCATTTGGCCTAAAGATGGGTGTACCACTACTACACTTATAAGGCATGAGTGGGAGGCATCTCTCCTTGATGTTGGATTGAACAAATTCATGTGGGTGGAACGTAGGTCGATCCTTGCCCATCACAAAATGAACAATACGTGATATATATGTTCTCTCTCTCTCTCTCTCTCTCTCTCTTTTTGGTTGTTGATGTAGCTCTCTTTCTCTCTTTTATTTCACTATTGTGTGTATTTTATGTCATGAAGTTGATGATAATGATTTTTGTGGTACAAAGACCTAATTGCTACTAAAGAGACGAAGAAAAAGGGATAAATAAACTTTTAATGTATGGCGAATTCATTCACAAATCCATGCTTCTTACACATGCAAAACATATGAAATTATAATAAAGAGAAAATAGAAAATTAGAAAAAAAAAAAAAAAAAAAAAACCAAATATAGGCATTTCAATTTCCATCTTAAAGCTTGGTACAACCCGTTGGCTTGAAGGACACAGTTTTCTTCACAATGTCATAGCCTACCAACACGTTGGCTTGGGCCAAGTTACCAAAAATGGAGATTGAGTCTGGTTATTGAAAGCCAAGCACACAACTTTCTCATTTACTCTGACGAAGGTGGTGCTAGAACTCAGAGCCACATTTGCACCGTCAAAGTGCGTTGTGATTTTTGGAATACTAAGATTATCTAATGAGGACTGGAAGCAAAGAGTTAGAAATCCAGTCGGGTCATCAGTAGTTGGTAAATCAATTGCATCTTTTATCGCTTATTCAAAATTGGGGTACAATTCTGATGGCAATATTGTCAATGTTGTGCCTGAATCAATGATAATATTGCCCTTTGATGAGTCTTCGGACGTAGAAGAATATGTCAGAGTTGATTCTTTTGCTTCCAACACTTATTGCTTCAAGTTTTAGGTAGTAGAAGTAGTCAAGACTGCAAAGATCAATAAGAGAGTAGACACAGTTCTTGAACACGAAACCCTGGCATTACTACCGAAATTCAATTTGCTTGTGGTATCGCCCCCTTGGGAAGTTAATGGAATAAAGCAATAGGAGAATTTTCCCTCAATAGAAGGGTTGGGAACAAGGGATACCGTGCCTACTCCAAGGCTAACAATGCTGGAACCTTTTGCATCAAAGCTTCCACACCCTATGATAGTGTTAGGGAGAGGCATAAGTTGGCTTGTAGTTGATCCCAGAGTGAGAGTATCTACTGCAAGGTTTTCGACGAGTAGCATATAAATGGTCGTCCATTACTTGCAAACGTCATTGACAATGACGAGTAAGGGTATGGACGAGCGTATGTGTATTAACTCTAGGTAGAAATCAATAATTGAGCAATGAATAGCACAAAACCGTTACCATCGTCAAATAATGCAGAATTAAGGACCGGTTATGAACAGAAAACGTTGGAGTTAATTTACAATCATTAAGCATTGATTACCCAGCTACAACATAACGGTTTACGTAGTATTAACTCAGCCCAAGGCTATATAAAGCCAGGAAAAACAGGTAAAAGGACATGAACACACAACTGCTATAGAAATTACATTTTTTCAAGAGAGAATAAGTTAACACAAGCATCGAAGGGTCATTGGCAGGCCCCAAACCAGTGCCTTTATTTATTAAGTGCTTTTTGTGACATAGGTTTTACAAGTCGTCCATCATAATGACGAGGCAAATTCCTACTTCATCGGTTTGGTGCCAGGCGAGGCAAACGAAAGAAAGACGAAGACACAAAGTCCCAAAGCAAAAAGAAGGAGTGCAAGGATAATCTTACGGAAGCTAAGACTAGCAAAATTTGTCTGGAGGCATCATCAAAGAAGAAGTTGATTTTCACCCCATTGATAATGCTTGTAGACAAGATTCTCATGCAGATAAAGGACGACCCTACCTTGAAATGGCTTAAGCCATTAAGCTCATCCTCAAAGTGAAGAAATCCAAAGAAATACTGCTGCTTCCATAAGGACCATTGTTATTATATAGACGAATGCAAGGATTTGAAAGAACAGGTAGAAGAGTTGATCCAAAAGGGGAAGCTCCAAAAGCTTGTTAAGAAAGACTATCAAGCTTGCTAGCAAATAGAGGAGAAACCTACCTACCGACGACCAAAGAGAGGAAGATCGGGACAATCTCAAACCCATCGTAGGAGAGATAAGGACGATCATTGGAGGACCAATCATTGGAGGATCATACAAGTCCCCGAGGAAGGCGGTGTAGAGACAGGTGAATAGTGTCCATGTCAACCACCCAATGGCAAAACATCGTCGCACCGGGAATGATGACATTGTCTCCCCCGAGCAAGATGTGAAGGGGATCAGGTAGCCCCATGATGACCCCCTTGTCAATATGCTAGCCATTGAGGGGTTCAACACCTAAAGAGTGTTGGTGGATAATGGGAGCTCGGCAGATGTGATGTATATGACGGCTTTCCAATATATGAAGTTGGATTTAAAACGCCTCAAGCCTTTCGAATCTTCCTTAGTTAGCTTTAGCTTGGAGAGACTGTGTTTATCCAAAGGGCATCATTTCATTACAAATTACAGCAAGGAGCTATCCCGCTCAAGTGACGAGGATGGTAGATTTCTTGATCGTTGACTGCCCTTCATCTTACAATGTGATTCTTGGGTGACCAACCTTTAATTGCCTTAAGGCAGAAACTTCCACATATTTCCTGAAAGTGAAATTCCTGACCCCCCTATGGAACCGGAGAAATCACGGGGGACCAACTTTTGGCTCGGGAATGTTACTAGGTAGTCCTGGCGTCTAGGGAAAATCACATTTGGATGGTAGAAGAAGAACCATCCAAACCCATAGAGGAGGTGGAAAATGTAGTGCTAGTAGAAGGAGATCCATCCAAAGCCACTAAGGAAGGAAAGGAGCTTCAACAGACATTGAAGGATGAGTTGGTGAAGTTTTTGAAAAAGAACTTGGATATCTTTGCATAGAGCCATGAGGACATGCCAGGGATCGACAGATGAGTGATAGAGCACAGTCTTAACGTCGACCCAACAAAGAATCCCATCCAACAGAAAAGACGAGTATTCGCTCCAAAGCAGAATAAAGAAATCATGGAAGAAGTAGAAAAGTTTTTAACTACTGGGTTCATTTGAGAAGTCTACTATCCAAAATGGCTTGCGCTAACATTGTTATGGTAAAGAAGTCTAATGGAAAATGGAGAATGTGTGTGAATAATGCATGTCCCAAAGACAATTTTCCCCTTCCTAGAATTGACCAGCTTTTTGATTCAACAGTTGGCCATGAAGGTAGAAGATCAGGAGAAAATAGCGTTCGTCACTAACCAAGGCCTATATTGCTACAAAGTCTTGCCATTCGGATTGAAGAACGCATGCGCCACCTATCAAAGATTGGTGAATCAGATGTTCAGCAAGCAGATATGGAGAAATATGGAAGTATATGTAGACAATATGCTTGTGAAAAGCGGGGAAGCTAAAACCTATCTTGCAGACCTTCAAGAGGCGTTTGATACTTTGAGAAGGTATAAGATGAAGCTCAACCCTACGAAGTGCCTTTTTGGAGTCTCCTCAAGAAAATTCTTAGGCTTCATGGAATCTCGGCGAGGAATTGAGGTGAACCCAAAGAAGATCAAAGCAATACTTGACATGGTATCTCCCAAGACAGTCAAGGAGGTGCAAAGACTAATGAGGCGCGCAGCAGCATTAAACAAGTTTGTTTCAAATGCCAGCGACAAGTGTCTTCCCTTCACTACAAAAAAAAGACCTATTGCAGCAGGCCAAAAGTCCCGCTAAAGCCCCTAAAACTGCTGTTGAAGGTACATTTGACCTTTAGTGGTGGGTGCTATTATGGCGCTTCTTCCTACCACCGTTGCGGTGCCACTATAAATATATTGTGGCGGTAACAAAAAATGTCGCTATAGATACACATTTTAGCGGCGGTTTTGATTTATTGTGGCGCGCATAAAACCGTCACCATATGACGTTCGAATTCATGTCAATTGACTTTTAGCAGTGGGTTATGCACACCGCTATTAGTGTCCACCTTTAGCGGTGGGCATATAGTGTTGCTATAGGCAATCAATTAAAACGAACTAATTGCACTTTTAGCGGCAGGTGGAAATGCCGCTATATGTGCGTACCTTTAGTAGCGGGGGACACGTCGCTATATGTTTGAATCTGTAGTGGCGCGCGATAAGTGCTGCTATAGGATTTCATTTAAAACATAAAAAGTGCACCTATTGCAGCGCTTTTTGAACGCTGCTATTTTTTTTTTTCTTTCCCCGGGCTTTAAAACCATTGTTTGCATCAAATAAATTGTTCGGACCTATTACAAAGAACTTGTAATAGTTTTAGCTCTACTAACACAATACCACAAATGTAATTAATTAACAACACCACAAATGTCTCCAAACTAATGTAATATTAATATAGAAATATATTATCAAATACATAACATTGTTTATGACCACCATCATATGATTAACAAAAAAAGATGTGGTCCTTTGAATAAACAACCACTCAAATTAAGCTAATACTATAATCAAAGTTCCAAAGTCTTTAAAAATATATTTCAACACTTGCAAAAAATGCAATTGTTCTTCCATAGTTCTTTGTACACAAAAGAGTCTTCAAACACCAAGATAAAACTTATATGCTGCTTGGTTGATGGGATGCGACTGACGATTTTTAGAGAGCTAGAGATTGTTGGACTGAAGGAACATCCTACATACAAAGTATGATTACTCAATAAGTGCATATAAATGGAATAGAATGATAAGAAAATATTTCCAAGGCAAAAAATGGGAACAAGTTAAATGAAGACATGTCTCTTATGTTTTAAACCTCTAAAAGTGATTTTAAAATTGACATGTCTCTTTTTTTTATTAATATAACTAATTCACTTAATGATAATTGGGATGAATTTATATTAATTCATAGGCCTTCTTATAAGTGGAGGGAAAAATTAGTACAGTTCATATATGTTTTTCTATTAAAAAAAGAAAAAAAATCACTTATTTCTCCCACATTTGGGAGCCTTTCTCCATAGGTCCTTGGATTATGGCCTAAGTGGTCTATAGGCCTAGGATTGGCTCTCCCCCCAAAAAAAATAACAAGTAGCCAAACAAAATATGGCAAAAGAATATGTTGAGTGAAAATTCTTATTTGATGTGAATTTGTTAATTTATATTTTAAATTAGCTCTATTAATTTTAACCAAAAAATCAAATGGTAATACTATTAGTCTACATAATTACGTAGAGTCTTCTCAATCCTAAACTCTCTCCCTTTAATAAAGTAGGGCCCTAGTTCAGAAAAAGAGTCACTACACAAAACTATTACTTTGATTATTTACTTTAAACCCCAAATTTTATGGCTTATTCAATTTTAAGCTATAAGTTCATCTGTTAATATACTTGATCAATAATTGACATAAGTAAAAATAGATAAACACAATAGCAATCCCAATCACAAAAGAAATCAATCACTCATAACAACAATGAAGTGCTTACAAAGAGAAAAACATTGACTTACAAAGAGAAAAACATTGACTAAGTCTTTGTTAATATACCACGAATTTGTATGCATGCATTTTTTACACGGACATAAAATCGTTCCATCCGGGTGCGCATGGTTAGATGCAAAATTCAAAAACTGTTGGACTCCATCTAAATATTCTCGCGACCTTCTATTGGTAATTTTCATCCAACTCTTATCCATTGCTATAAAGTGGTTTACAAGAAATACCTATAATGTGATTTCATGAAAACACAAACCAAGAGTTAACACACATTTCATTTACACAATTTCACTTTAATGGCTGAAAGAAATCATCTTTAATCATTCACTCTTTGCTATGTTCCTAACCAAACAATGAATTTAAATGCATAGAGAAGTTATCAATACATTTGGTAACTATAACATCATTACTAGCAATATTATTTAGGAATGGACATCTCTTTAAATATGCAATTCCATTTTAGCGTTCCACATGTGTGAAAAAGATAGAGAGAAGTTGTTAAAATGAATTAATCAAATAAAAACAACTCAACAACAATCATCAAATACTACACAAAACAGTCAACACTCCCAATATCATCTAAAACCACCTTATTACTCCATGCAAGTCACCTGTTTACCCCAATTCAACAACCCCCCCCCCCCCCCACACACACACAGAGAGAGAGAACCTTAAGTCTTTCACCAACTTCACTTGCTTTGATCACACGAACTTATAGTGCCTCTTCTTTTTGCAATCTACCAACAAGAAAAGAATATATATAAACCTAAGTTAATTCTCAAACTTGACAAACAAGAGCATTAAAACCCCATAAATTTCCAAATAGTGAAATGGGTATTCAAAATTTGAATAAATAATCTAAATGGGTCTGATTATTTTGTAGGAGCAATGATAAAAAATTGTCATACTTGGACCAATGAGCCATTCTCAAATCATATTAAACCCTCTATTAAAATTATTTTAAATTATATTTTATATTTAAACCCTCTATTAAAATCTTGGCATGTCATATTTTATTTAAAAGGTAAATATATGAGTTCCATATACAAACTCAATCAGAATAAATGCCTATTAATAACGACCACAATTATCAAATTTCATATCTAGACAAAAAAAAGTAAGAGAGAAAAATCATATTAAGTTAAGCTTTCCTTTTTGCATTTCACAGGTTACGAACTAGTTAGTAGAAAAGTGAACAAAAAATCATTTTTGGAAAAATTGGTTACCTTCTAGTGTACATGTCAGAGCACATTACTAGCCTTTGTGCAAAGCTGGTATCTTTTCCCCTAAGAAAACAGAGGTCTAGGGATCAACCCAGAAGTGAGGGAGGGCTACCTCTTTCGTGTAACATAAATACATATAAATATGTATATATGTATGCATGTAAATTTGTGAATATATATGCATATATGTCAAAACACTCCTCTAACTTGCTATGTGCTTTAATGTTGACATGAAAGCAAGAAAAAGAGAGGATTGGTTGGGTAACTCATAACCTAATTAGCGTGACATGCACAAGTGTGTGAAGTATTAGAGTACTTGACATTACCAATTAAGAATGCCTAGTTCAAAAAAAAAAAAAAAAAAAAAAAAAAAAAAAAAAAAAAAAAAACTATTGTGTTTGGACATATGTGATTCACTTGTTAGGAACATATGTCACTATTTTATGTAATTGACTAATCCTTTGACAAAATGCACTTTACTTGTAATTGGGTAGATCTAGGATGTGTTTAATATTTTAAGAAAGCGTATTTCAAGATCAAGTATTAAAACCATGCAAGTTTGTCCAAGAAAGAAGTTGAAAAAGTGTTATTCATTAAAACTCGATAGCTAGCTATTTATCGAGACATGTAGAGCTGTTGAAGCCTGTGGCTCGATAGCAGCTCGACAGATAGGATATCTGTCAACGTTTATGAAAAACAAAATTTTAATTCGGTTTTAACTCCAATCCATGTTTATGTGTTTGGACTTTCTTTTCTCACAATCCTAAACATATAAAAGGATTATTTTAAGGGTCATCAAAGTGTTCACAAGTTGTACAAGTATTGGAGCAAAGTTTGTTCAAGCAAATTGTGACCGGAGATAGAATTTGCCCTAGTTCATCATTCTTGTGAAGAAGTTGTTGTGTTTGTGCACCGTAGGGTTTTGTGACCAAACATCTTCTTGATCTTCATCGTTGGAATGAATTGAAGAACTTTACAGCCAACAACTTTCTCTAGTTGGTGGTTGAAATTGCGTACTAGGATCCACGCAATTAGTTAGTCACGTACTTGGAGCCGTGCATTGAAAAGAGAAATTGTCATTACAGAACAAATCCAATTGGGTATTAGGATAAGGGTTCAACTGTAAGTTAGTATAAGGTATTGGAATTCCTTTACTTGTAACCGCTTGTTGTGATAATAGTGGAATTTCGGGAGTGGTGATCTTAAAATCATTCAGTGGGATTTTCGCCGTGTTGGTTTTCCCCATTCATAAACAAATCACCGTGTCAAATTTATTTTCCGCTGCATACTTAGTTTATTGGTGATTTGTTTGTGCTACCACGCGTTTGCATGTTAATTAACTTAATTAATTTACTTGGTTAAATTTATTGATTAATTTATCACAATGGGTCAATTCGTTTTTGGCCTATCAAATTGCAATAATTTATAAGAAGGATTACAAACTCAATTACAATATATTCTGTCCTGAAGTTGAACAAGAAAAGAGACTTGATAGAGCAGTTTATGATGGAAATTAGAGAAAAAAAAATACTCATAAAATGTGATTAAAGAAATCTAAAACATCTAACAACCCCTTGCAATTTGTTTGGATGGATGATTATTAATTTTTTGGAATAAATGGAAAAAGGGATAAGCCCATGAACACCACAAGCATACAACAAAAACCACATTGCAAAGGGAAAACATTTGAAAAGGGAAAGGAAAAAGGGTAATCGCAATTACAAGGACTTCAGGAACTTCCCAAAGTAGTCACATCTAATTTAAGTAAACTTTACACAAAAAGGAGGATGAAACCCTCATTTGATATCCTTCTATGACGCTTCTTCCAATTGGTTACTGGTTAAACTACTTCATACTATTAACATTTTCAAGAGCAATAGTGACAGTGGCTGGACCTACTAGTCCCATTAGGATTCAAATTTGATATACTAGGGGTCAAATTTTGAATTTTACTACAATCCTGGTATATTGTATTTGAAAAAGCTAGGTTTATGCAACTATAAGCTCACTTTACATTTCAAAATATAAATGATAAATATATATATATATATATATTTTAAATGATCCTATAAACAAGTTTGTAACAATATCACAGAAAAGCATGTCAAGGAATAAGAAAAAAAAAAAAAAAAACAAAACAAAAAACAAAAATAGCACAAAATAAATGATGCTATACAAACATTGCAAAGTCACAGCTCACAGCTACATGCCAGGGAGACCGGTCCATAAAAGCAGTCTTCGAGGCCGATCTAGAAATCTGGCTTGCCAGGCAGGCTCATCATTTTCATATACAAAACTACTAATCTCAAAATAAAACAATATTTATAATATAGGGTTTCTAATTCTAATTCCTAATCAAATTTGGGATTGGAATATAATGGGCTGGGTTGGGCATGACTTGAAAACATGGGAAATAATTTGTTTGGATCGATGGCTTGTTGATTTCAATTTTTGGGTTGGGCTACGTTAACTTGGGGCTTCACAAATGTATGTGGGCTAGTGTGTATTAAGGTGGAGTGCTTTGAACTCTGTACTTTTTCGGATTGGGCCATTTATTGAGCTGGGTTCGGATTGGGATAAGGCCTTTGGAAAACTGGGTTGGGATTCTACATGAAGTGGGCTTAAGTGAACCAGGTCAATTCTTCAGTGGATCGGACTGACCCACCCAACAAATAAATCAGCAACATATTCTGATATCTTTCTCTCAATCTCAGTCTCTCTCTAAATCCAAGTCCTCCATGACCAACTCCAAGAGCTCAGCTTCTCACCGGCCATCACCACCTTCACAGTGGAGATCCCTGAGATCAGCCCCTCCTCTCTCATGTTTCTCATGAAGCTAGTTCACTCAGCAAGACTACCTACTAACCAATTTGTCACACAAATTAAACAGAAATAGGCATTCACAGAATACATACTGGATCTATAACTTCTGTTTCAACTAAGTTTCAATTGAAATGTTTATCCAAAATTTTAAATTAATTACATTGACATATTAGTATGTGTCTACCAATGCTAATCATTGTATTTTTTTCTATTATCCACGCCTATAACAATTCAAAATCATCAAAGTCGACATGAAAGCAATGATATAAAAGTTAAAATAAAAATATGAAAACACAAGGCAAAACCTCTAACGTGCAAGGTGGGACAATCAAAACACCTATAAGCTCTTTCAGCAATCACCAAATTGCTTCCACTTCAACCTTAAAAGTCCTTCAGCAACTAAGCTTTCTTTGCCATTACCCTCAATACAAAGCAACACACAAATCGATACCTTTTTTCCCTTAACTTCTAAACTATGCACTCTGCTATTGTTGGGATTTGCAAACAACTTCTAAACTCGTCCTTCGCTGCGCATGGCAGCAAGTAGAAATAAAATTCAGTAGTAGCTAGTCGCAAGCCTACGTTTTTTCGAAAAATGCAAGATTTTACTGTTGACTTTTGTCGGTGCTTTCTCAAAACAAAAAGTTAAAAAGAGTAAGCTTTTAAACTAGTGAGTCCTGGACAAATTTCCACAAGTTAGATGCATTTCAATCTGGTGGAACCTAAAATTTGTCAAATCAAGGATCTCCAGCACCAACACGTGCAACAAATGACATCAGCACTTTGAGAAATCTCCCTTTCAGTTGCCCACTTCACTGCTTTATATTTTTTCTCATCACTACTAGACAATTCTCCTGTACACATTAGGAGAAAGAAATAAGAAAAAACCAACTTCGAACTCAAAGATGCAGTTTTTATTTGACATTGATTAGGCACAGGAAATTCAAGAAGGATCTATGTTACTAGGTAAAAGATATAAAAAAAAAAAAAAAGATATCCAAAGAAAGTGATTATGCAGAAATGTCCAGATATCAAAGCACACTCAACAAGCTTTATTAAAGTCGGACAAAAGCAGTCCATTATTTAAAGTCTTATATAAAAATCAGTAAATCGCAACCTTAATCAAACAACTAATCTTAATATTATGTATGTAAGCATCCGGGTATATATAATGTTATATATGTAAGTAGCTACAATACAAACAGCCAACCTTATTAGTTAATATTATATTATTATATATGTAAGCATCCGTGTATATGTTAATATTGCATCCAACCTTAATATAATATTATATTTATATATGTAAGCAGCTACTTGGAGTTGGAGCCCCACAAAATAGAAAGACACAGACACAGTCACACAAGCTTTGCTTTGAGAGATTTTAAAAGGTGCTAAAAGCAATAGTATTGGCTTAGCTGCTAAAGCTTTACTCAGACAAATCACCATGGTTTCTACTTTCTTGGATTAGAGGGAAGCGTGTAGGCAAAAAAAGTTTTGGTACAGTGACTCAGTGAGTCTCGGGGTTAACACTTAACATATAAATCCCAAATAGTCAAATTTAATCAAACATTCAAACCAACTTAAATACTTAATCATTCATGCTTTCAGCTTTCCCAAACAAATGTAAAGGAAAAAACAGTAAAACATGAAGACAAACACAACTGAAAACACAAATTGTGACCAATTATCTGTTATTTTTATATATAATTATCACTTTTTATTTATCACTTATAATTTGCAATGTTTATAAAAATGTAATTTTTTTACGCGGTTTTAGAAATTTTGTAAGAGAAAAAATAAGCATTAATGTAAATAGATTGTAATTGAGAAGGTGGCCTCCATAGCACATGGGATCACGGATCAACCTACTCAGGACTGAAAAAGCAGTTTTCACTTTTGGCCTTTGGGGTTTCGCCATATCTGGCTAAGTATGTGGCATTGAATCTTTTCCACGTATCTAGCAATTACACAATGCTATTCTAAGTATTCTTTTAGAATCCAAGGAGAAAAGGACCATTCATTAACACCTAATTAAATAAAATTAAAGGAATGGATAGGATATTCTAGCTTCATTGTCCAATTAAGCAAAGCAACATTCATTCCGGATCCAAAGTGGCTCAAAGGCAGCAAACAGTTTAAAAAGTTGTACAATGATACAAGCAGGGCCTACCATGCATTTTATTCTTTCACTATTACTGTGCGCATGCTAACTAGGTCTTTTGACTCAATGCGTGTTTGACATCACGAGGCCGCTATTTGAGCAGTGCTCCCAACTGGACCGACGACTGTGAATACGCTTGGTTCGTATAAATAACTATGCAAGTAAGTTGATGTATTGTTTCCATGGAAAGAGAATATTATTATTGCCTTCTTGAAAGAAATACTCTGTCCAGAACTTTTCCAGAGAGCCCATTAACATGTTACAGAAGTCAGAATGTGAGATCCACAATTTTGCACTGCCCAAGATTTAATGGTTAAAGACAATGTATTGGGAAAAGGCGAATATATTTTATTATTAGCAAAAGACAATGTGTCAACAATGTTCTTATTCTAGATTTAGGTCGGTGGCAATATATAGCATGCATAGCTGCAATGGATGGTCCAAAAATTGGTTTGTCAACATTTGCATAACAGAGTTTTTGGGTATTATAAATTAAGTGACAAGTAAAAATAATAAATACAATTTCACTGGGGGGGACTTGCAACTTGCGAGAAACTACTTAGAAAAGAAATAAAGGAGTATTATTTGTGATTGCTAGATAACAAATAAAGGAGTATTTAGGAATTCCCATGTGGAACCATTAAATTTATTCCAATCTACTTCCTACTGCTTTGCCTTGATCTTATTCTAAGGACAATTGCTAGTGACCTCTAATTGAGAAGAAAGCCATTTGATAGTATCTACTATGTGCAATACTATCTAACACAAGCCAGCTTGAATGGACACAAGTTCCTCTGATCTTGCAGGTGGTCAACACCAGTGACCATCCTTCAACATGCTAGAATACCTCTAGCAAAATTGTACAAGCAGCACCGCTTTATAATGTTATTTGAGCAACAAAGCACCTTCTGGAAGCTAGTTATTGTGTCAAAGGAAGACCTTATCACCCTTCCCCACTGCATACTTCATAAAAGAACTTGCGAGGTCTCTAAGTATGAAAAATTCCTCCATCTCCGTCAGCTTCCTTGCGGAATGTTAACTGACCAAAACCTCAAACAACAGATATTGATGATATTTGTTAGGTTCTAAGTACTTAGAAACTAATGTATTAGAACTTTAATTTGTATTATTGGCAAACCATGATCAAAACAAGTTTTATAGTCTTGTTTAGACTTGCTTAAAGTATGTGTTTTATGTAAAGTTGGAATTGAACTGCTGTAGAATTCATTGTGCAATTCGGTTTGGCTTGATCGATCGAGAATTAGGCTCGACCGATCGAAAGTCGAGCAGAATGTTTTTTCTACAAAATTTCTAACTCAGCCTTAAACCCATATGACGTATAGGGTTTTATGTTTTACCCTAAGTATAAAAGGAAAACCCTAGCCACGTTTTTGAGGTTGCTCTATTTTGCTGTGTGTGTGAAGCTCTTGTGAGATCTAAGAGGTGGTTGCTTTCACACATGCTTAGGATTATTAAGAAGGAAGTTTTATTGAGAGCTTGATGATCATTCGGTTGCTACAATAAAAGCTTAAAGATACACAAGCAGGAGTGCTTGTACTTGCTGCAGAATCTAAGAAAGAATAAGTCCGTGGTTTTGAGTGTCACGTGGTCGTGTCAGTAAGTTTTCTACTAGTGGGTAACAATAGGATATTAGTGGTCTAAGTCACTATTGTAAAACTTCGATTCTTTCATAGTGGATTCAAGTTTACCTTGAGGATAGTTAGGTTAAATTCTCCCCAAGTTTTTACCAGTGCGGTTTCTTAGGTCATCATATCTGTGTTTTTTATATTTCGCACTTTACATTGATATGATTATATAATTGTGTGTTAACCTAGATCTGAAATTTGGACTAAGTAATCACTTGGCTAATTAATTAGGTTAATCCAATTGTGTTTTAAAGGGTCTAAAAACGTACAAGTGGTATTAGAGTAGGTAGCTCTCTTGTTGTAGATCTTTTGATCTTTGAGCCGATCTTTGACCCCTGTTGTCATGAAACACGAACATTCTCTAGTTATTCCTCCTCACTTTGATGGGAATAATTATGCTTATTGGAAAATAAGGATGAAAGCATTCCTAAAATCTATTGATGAGAGAGTCCGGAATTCCGTTAAATATGGATGGGAGAAGCCCATTACTCCTATGAGTGAGTGGCAAACTTCTCGGAAAGAAGTAGCCGCTTTTAATAGCAAAGCTATGAATGCTATTTTTAATATTGTTTCTATGGAGGAATTTAAGAGAATCTTTAATGTTGAGATTGCTCACACTACTTGGAATATCCTCCAGACTGTGCATGAAGGCACAAAGGTAGTTAAAATCAAAAAGTTACAGCAATTAACAACTAGATTTGAAAGCATTAGGATGTCTGATGATGAATCTTTTGATGAATTCTATACTAAACTTAATGATATTGTTAATTCTGTTTATAATCTGGGTGAAATCTATGATTAATCTAAAATTGTTAGGAAGATTCTCGGATCTTTAACTTAAGATTTTAGACCCAAAGTGACTGCCATCACCGAGAGCAAGGATGTGGACTCCATCCCTGGTGATGAACTTGTAGGATCTCTTTAGTCTTATGAGTTAGACCTACCTAAAACTAGCAAATCCAAATCAATGGCTCTTAAGTCAGTTGATGATGTTGATGTTGGTGGATTTGATGATGAGCTCTCTACTACAGAGATTGCTTATCTTGCCAAGAACTTTAGGAATTTTCTTAGAAACAACAAATGAAGGACAAGATGTACGAACACTGCTGAACCTAGAAACTTTAGGAAGAAAGATCCCACTAAGGTTAACAATACTGAAAAACCTAGAGAAAAAGTAGATCAATCTTCTAATAATTCTATGGGTCCTCAATGTTTTGGATGTCAAGGGTATGGTCATATGAAATCTAAATGTCCTACATACTTGAGGTCTAAGGGTAAGGCTATAGTTGTAACCCTTAGTGATGATAAAGTTTTTTATGATGAGTCGGGGTTACGAGAATGGAAACTTCATTACTTTCACTGCATCTTGCTATAGTCGGTGACGGACCTAGGAAGGGGCCTAAGGGGGTCCGGGGCCCCCCTGGGCCCAAAAAAAAAAATTTTAGTAGGTAAAGTTTTTCAAAAAAACAAAAAAAAGGGACTTGGCCCCCCTATCCCAGCCGACCGCCCAAAGAAAGAGCCCATTAGCTTATGTAAGTCTAAAAAAGAAAAATGTAAAAAAGAAAAATTGAAAACCTAGCAAAAGGAACAAACGGAACAAGTGAAAAACGAAACGAAGGGGGAAAAAAGAGAGAAGAAAAGAGAGGCGAGGCTGAGAGGTGAAACAGACACGGTGAAAAAAAAACTCATGCCGCCGTTCATCGGTTCACGCCACCGCTCACGCCTCACGCCTCACGTCGCCACCACGCCTCACGCTGCCACCGGTTCCCATCGCATACCCAAATGGGAAATGGCCACACCAACGCCGCCACCGTCGCCATGCCCACGCAAGACCCATCTTGATTCTTGCCGTCGTTTGCTCAATTTGCCCAGCCTAGCTTCATTGCTCCAGCTCAACTCACAAGTATTTAATCTATCCTTTCCTAGTTTCCTTCAAAACCTAATATAATATTTGTGAATCTCATAATCTAACAATCTGTGCTTGTGGACTTGTGGTGTTTATTGATGAGTGATGAACTGAGTTGTTGATTATGAATTGAATCTATGCTTTTTTTTCTTCTTTTTTTGGCTTTTTGGCTTTGTGACTCTCTGTCTCTGTGACTCTGTGTTTAGGACTCTCTTATATTATATTGATAAGAGAGAGAGAGAGAGAGAGAGAGAGTAAAGTTTGTAGAGATTAGAGAATATATTAGTGTAGTGTTTGACTGTTTGTGGACCGGTTGTTAGGCAATAATAGGGACAACTTAAAAAAAAAAAAAAGATTCTACTAATGTGTGGGGTCCACAATAATAAAACCAATTTTGGAAAAAGTTTATTGAAAATTGACCCAATAAAACTTTTTCAAAAATAGATTTGTTAAGGGCACACATTAACTGGACCAAAATAAAAAAAAAATGGTAAAGTTAGGAAAAGTTTACATAGTGTTAGTAGTGGGATTGGGTAGCGAAAAGTTTTTGTTGCTACTGTAGAATAAAATTGTAGTGTTAGTAGGGGGATTGGGTGAGTCCGTGAGTGTTAGAAATATGGAGACAAGACAAAGCCAAAGAGATAAATAAAGGCAAAGACCAAAGACAAAAGACAAAAACAAATCATATAATATAGAAAATTGTCACACAAATTTAAGAAAATAATAGTGATTCACTTGTGCCTGTTGTTAACTTATAATGCTAAATTAGATAAATTTATAAATTGAAAAGAAGTGAGAAATACTAAATTTATAATTAAATGCATCATGCATATTACCATTTGTGAGATAATATATATGATTCTTATTTTATTTGTAGATCATAAAAAAACCAACTACAATGTTTGATTTTGTCAAAAGAAAAGATTCAAATTCTTGAGACATCAACGTAGGATTGCCAACAACTAATCTTGCTATTCCAATTCCAGAAAATATGGATGTTCCAATTCTAGAAAATATTCATTCCCTAATTCCGGAAAATGTCGATGTTCCAATCCCAAAAAAATTCATTCCCTAATTCAGGAAAATGTCGATGTTCCGGTAAATGATTGTATCTTAATATTTGTCTTGGTTGATAGTTTATTAATACTATATGAATGCGTATTTGAAATTTTTTTTTTGCTTATCTATGGCGTCCCCCCCCCCCGAGCTTGAAATCCCGGATCCGTCCCCGAGCTTGTAGTTAATGAAAGTTTGTCTATTGAAGAGAACCCCTTTGATGGAGAACTCTCCGAGGATGCAGATCTTCAAGAAGCCTACAATAAACTTTGCAAAGTTGCTGCAAAAAATGCTATGAGTGTTGAATTAGGCTTAAAGAAAATTGCATTTCTTGAGCTTGATAAGAAAAATTTGCTTGTGAACTTATTTGATGCTATTGAACTTTTGAATAATGTGAAGTTTGAGAACATGCTTTTGCGTGAAAAAATTAAGAAGTTGGAACATGATCTATCTGTTGCTAGAGAACAATCTAATATGTCTACAAGCTCCAAACTTGATCACATGTTGAGTGTTCAAAAGTCTCCCTTTGACAAAAGCGGCTTAAGTTTTGTAGAAAGCATCTCTGTGCCTACACCCTATTTCACAAACTTTGTTCCTTCTTCTTCGTCTAAACCCCTTATGAGTGAGGTTGTGAGTGAGACTGTTAAACCCGTAGAAGTCACACCTCCTAGGAAGATTAGGATTGATCTGAAAGAGTCTAAACCTAAGGAGTCTACCCTTTCTAAGGAAAATTTGCATGGTAAGTCTGCTTGGGTTTGTCATTTTTGTGGAAAGTCTGGGTACATTCGTCCGAACTGTTTCAAGTCGCAAGCTACTAAGAGAGCAAATAAACCAAAAGTACATGTTCCTCTAGCACAAGATCCTATGGTACTTATTGGTGAATTGATAAAAGCTCTAAACCTTTATTCCAATTCTAGAGTTGGTAATCATACTCATGTGAATAAGAACTCCAATGCTCGAGGTGCGTTTAAAAAGTTTTGGATGCAAAAAGCTCAATCAAATTGAGTCTTTTTGACATGGTCATTGTGCTTCATTGCTCTACCCTTTATAACTATTGTTATTTGCTTTTATTTTTATTTTTTTATTTTTTTTTCCTAGGACTTGCATTGCATAACATTCATGCATTTCATTCTAGGACTGTTGTTGTTTCTTCTTTTCCAACAAAAAAAAAAAAAAAAAAAAAAAAAAAAAAAAAAGAAAGAAAAGAAAAGAAAAGAAAAAAGAAAAGAAAAAGGGAAGCAAATTATGTTTTGAATTTATTTTCTTGGCATTGAAAACAAGGTTGGTCAATTTATTTTCACATAACATGTCTTTGTACCTTGTTTAGCTAGGATAAGCTTATTTATTGCACTTTACTAGTTAAAGCCTTGTAGTGCATGTTGTGTGGGAAGATGTTTATAGTTTTTGATCATATGATCTTGATCTTGAAGTCACATGTCTTTGACTATCGGACTTGAACCTTTGGAAAAAGGCATAAATAACCATCTCACCACTATTCACTAGCCAATCATGAACACCTTAGTGTATATCGTAAGATTTTGTTCTCGAGAAAGTATAGCACATGCACAAAAAAAGAACATAAGGTGTAGTCTCGGTTTAAATGCTAAAATTGGTGTATACATTATTAGACTTTAATTAAATCAATCAAATAAAATTGGTATGTACATTATCCTGGCTAATTTATTAAGTTTTCGCTAAATTAAAATTTGTGTACAATATGAAGCAAATCAAGAAACTTACATGATTGCAAGCTTATGATCTAGGAGATGTGGGAGTTATATGATGTAACTTTTTAGGTGATCGTCTCTTTCAAACTCTATGTGATGAATTTTGTAGACCGTGTGTTTGATTTATATTCACATATCACCTCACATGTATCTCAAGCTTTTGATAGTTGCACACACTACACAAGTTACTCTTTGCTAAACTTCGTACATGTTATTGTGTGTGTTTTTGGTTTGACCAACCAAGTTTGAAAATTCCTTGAGTTTTATGCAAAACATATTTGATGGTTGAGATTTTAAGAGAATGGATTGAAAATCTTAATTTTGGGAAAACTGGGTTCAAAACAAGTGTTTTTGGAAAGCATTTCATCTCATACTCATGCATGTGATTCATAAAATTCAATGTTTTGAGGAGTTTCTGCATTATTTTGCTTTGTTTTTCAAAAAACTGATTTTTCCAGCATTTCGACCGCTCGAAATTGCAATTAAAAATGTTTGTGAGTCTCTATCTGTTTCGATCGGTGCTCAATTGGTGTTAGATCAATCGAAGCATTTTTGATCGATCAAATCTGTTTTTCGATCGATCGAAAATCGTGGAGAGAATTTTTTAAAAACTATTCTTCACGTGTTCAAACTTACTTTTTCAAAAGTTTTCAACTTTTTCTCTCTCCATACGACTTAGTCAAGGCTCCAATCCACTTTTTTGTCGTTTTCCTCCATTCTTTTTGCAAGGTTTTTCTCTCCCAAGGCCGGTAAGACCTTTATACCCTTCCTTTTGCATTTATTTTCACTTTTCATGCATCAAATCATGCATCAAATCATGCATTATTTGGGGATTTTCGAACCTATGCAATTTTTGGGGTTTTTGATGAATTAAGTCTTTTCCTTCACAATTGATCAGTGGGTTTTTGTTGGAAGATGTTATAAACATGATCTTTGGTGTTTAATTTGATCAATTTGATGTATTGTGAGAAATTGAAAATTCTAGGGCTTGAAACTACCTGATTTGGGGATTTTGTTCAAATTGAGTTTAATTGATGAAATTGGCTTGTTGGATTGATTAATTTGATCATTATATACTTTTTTCTAACTTGTGTGATGATCAATTGGTCAATTTATTACAAATTGAACAAGTGGTTTTTCAAAATTTTGGGGTTTTGGTTATAAACTCTATGCTCACACCAATTTTGTGATTCTAAACTTAAATTGAACTTGTTGTCACTGCATTAGAGCATGCATCATGACATTTATCTTTTCATGTATCATATAGATTGTTATTTCTATTTTTTTTTTTTTTTTGTGCTAACTTGCAATCTGTCCTTGGTATTTTTTTGTTGTTTTTGTTCTTTCACTTGTGTCTTTGTCTTTACCCTAGCACCATGCCTAGAAAGACTAAAGCCCATAGGACATCTTCCTCTTCTTCTACTCCTTCCTTTGTGGGCACTTTGTTTCGGAGTGAGGAAAGCCAAGAGTTGTATGAGACACTAAACCTTAAGAGAAAAATTTTAATGAGCGTAAGGTTTTGTTAGATGAGTTAAATCCCGCCATTAGGGCCAACTTTGAGTGTCCAGGTGGTTGCCACTTTTGGATATTGATTATCCTCCTCCTGCTACCCTGATTAGAGAGTTCTACTCAAATCTCTCTATCCATATCTATGATTCCAACACTTTAGTTAAGAGTTGGATACGAGGTGTAGAGTTCACCATTACTCTTCGTGTAGTGGCCGATGCTCTTGGGGTAACCGTGGTCCCAAACCCTGTTTATCCGTATGATGAGTCTCCTCCCCTAGACGACATCATGTCTTACATCACTAGTACTTCTATCCGGTGGGGTTCTAATCCTCGGATCACTTCTGCGAGCTTATCGAGACTACCTATCTTTTCTTTCAGATAGCGTGTCATTCCTTGTGGCTTATCTCTCATCTGCACACCATTTCTTTGAAGTGATGTGCATTTTTGTATGCTCTTGTTACGAATGCTCCTATTAGTTTTCCTCATCTTTTTCTTCGTTCTTTGAACGAAGTTCATAAGAG
This sequence comes from Quercus dentata, assembly GCA_028216015.1. Classification (NCBI taxonomy): domain Eukaryota; kingdom Viridiplantae; phylum Streptophyta; class Magnoliopsida; order Fagales; family Fagaceae; genus Quercus; species Quercus dentata. The sequence goes on from CP116447.1 coordinate 56,503,491, forward strand.
TTCCTCTATCGCTCATGCTCTTTTTCATCCTGTTTTCATTCATAGGATTTTGTTGTTTTTAGGTTTAGATGACTTCCCCGCTTTTGAGCCCATACACATTATTGCTCCTATAGGTGCCACCTTTCTTAGGCGGAGAGTTGCTCGGTTGAGACGGAGCTCTAAATGCTCTAGAGTTGAGCCTTCTAGTATCGCACCCCCTCCTCATTCTGCTACAAGTACTACTTCTGATGAGGCATCTGCCGATCCTGTTGATGTTGCTGCTGCTGTTGTTCTTCCACCATTTGTTTCGAATGATTTTGACATTCGACGTACATTGGAGACTGTCATGACCGTTCGGGCGGCTCATGGTCGACTTTTGGTGGACATGCTTGATGAGGTTCATGCTTTGAGAGCTGATCCGGAGCATCTTCGATGTTCGCCTTTGCCACCTCCTTTTGATGATGGATTCTGAATGTCCTTTGGCATTCCGTCACAAAAAAGAGGGAGTATACTTGTGTTTGTAGAGGAGATTTTTGTTTTAGGGGGAGTTTTTTATGTTTTGGAGCTCGTGGAGTTATTTAGATTGTATCTAGGTGCTTCTTTGTGTATTTACATTTTTTGGCTCTTGATGTATTTTTGATAGGGGGAGATACATTGTTTTTGTTTATATGTTTCTTGTTTCACTACTTATTGATTTATGTTTATGAGTTATTCATGATATATGTCTTTGTTTTGTGTGTTGTGAAGTCAAGAATTTAGTTTTGTTTTACTTGTATTTTCCACACATGTGTTTATACGTTTGTTGAGTATTTCAGAAAATATACTGATTAATTGATCATCTTCTTTGTCTACACTTGCAAATGATGGATAGTAGTTAGATTGAATTATTATGTAATGGGCATTATTTTTGTAAAGAGCTTTTACTTGTAACTTTGAGTATTGTGTTTGTGTTTTGTCACGGATTGCCAAAGGGGAAGTTTGTTAGGTTCTAAGTACTTAGGAACTAATGTATTAGAACTCTAATTTGTATTGTTGGCAAACCATGATCAAAACAGGTTTTATAGTGTTGTTTAGACTTGCTCAAAGTATGTGTTTTATGTAAAGTTGGAATTGAGTTACGGCAGAATTCATTGTGCAATTCAGTCTGGCTCGATTGATCGAGAATTAGGCTCGACAAATCGAAAATCGGGCAGAATGTTTTTTCTACAGAATTTCCAGCTCAGCCCTAAGCACATATGACGTGTAAGATTTATGTTTTACTCTAGGTATAAAAGAGAAACCCTAGCCACGTTTTTGAGGTTGCTCTATTTTTTTGTGTGTGTGAATCTCTTGTGAGATCTAAGAGGTGGTTGCCTTCACACATGCTTAGAATTATCAAGAAGGAGATTTCATTGAGAGTTTGATGATCATTGAGTTGCTGCAATAAAAGCTTAAAGATACACAAGTAGGAGTGCTTGTACTTGCTGCAGAATCCAAGAAAGAAGGAGTCCGTGGTCTCGGAGTTGTCATGTGGTCGTGTCAATAAGTTTTCTACTGGTGGGTAGCAATAGGATGTTAGTGGTCTAAATCGCTATTGTAAAACTTCGATTCTTTCATAGTGGATTCAAGTTTACCTTGAGGATAGCTAGATTAAATCCTCCCCAGGGTTTTTCTTGGTGTGGTTGGATCATCATATCTTTATGTTCTTTATATTTCGCACTTTACATTGATATGATTATATGATTGTGTGTTAACCTACATCTGAAATTTGGACTAAGTAATCACTTGGCTAATTAACTAGGTTAATTCAATTGTGTTTTAAAGGGTCTAAAAACGTACAATATTCAGCACTTCTATCACCATGTGATTGTAAGCAACCAAGAAGATCGGTGTAGTGTGAATTGAGAATATATGTATGAACTGGTGAATGGAAATTTTAGTGCATCCTCGTTATTTTTGGTGGTATGTGAAATTATGAGATTTTAGTGTATGCTTCTATTGAAATGGTTTTGTGTTGATAGTTGTTATTTGGTGAATGAGCATCCTTTTCATTTTCCCTTTCCATATTTTCAACAACTTAAGACTAATGTGGCAAAGTCTTGATTTGATCACATTACGGCTATGATAGAATGATTCCATACGGAGAATGAACTATCAATGTATAGAGAGCAGAGGCCATGATGCTTTATTAATGAAAATAATAGCTTCTGTGTGTTTACCTATACTAGAAGAAGTTTGATGATTTCGCTTTTACTTTCCACAAAAAACAGAAAGTGTCTTATCTTATGGAGAAGAATAAATTTTAATTCCCTTACCTAACACTCATGAATAATGGAGGAGACAACTTGATAAATAGAAGATGCGGAGGGTTAGGTTGAGGGCGAATCAAATTTTGTCCTCTCATTTTATTACCTAACCCTACTTAGTTTCTTAAATATCAAACTCCATTCAAGTACCCTTCAAGAATTCATCAAGAATCCAATTTAGTGCTGATTTTTAAAAGATCATACATCAAAACTGGTATCAAGAGCCCACTAAAATTTCTGTCCTGCATAATGTGGGCTTAAATTCATTGGGTGCGTTTGTAATTTACCAATAATATATATAATTGCACTAAAGAAAGGACCCAGATATAAAACATCCATATATGTAAGAAAACCTTTGGTAAAACATCCTTAACCTTTTGAATCAAATAATGTGCTAACTCAAAAGTTCTCAGAAATACCAAATTATATCTTGCTAAAAGTCTAATTCGTCTGCAAATTCCGGAAGCATCATTTCACTTAAACTATTGAACAAATTTAGACAAGATATAAAAATCTTAGCAACTAAATTTAAACACTTAAATTGGAGTATACAACCCACTAAAGTCTCAAACCAGATTCACACTCTTCAAAAAATCCCCATTCCAGTCTAAGGACCAAGAATTCCTAATGTTTACCAATGGGACTTTACCAAACACAGGCACAATCACAAGAATAAAACAAACAAACACACACAAGCAATTTCATTACAAAGCCTCAGAAAACAATACTTGCAGTTTGTGTTGCATAACATTACAGCAGAATCAATCAACATAATCAAATGCCTCAAAATTCAGGAAATACAATTACACAACTCAAATGGGTAAGCAGCAATTTTTATTTTTTATCTTAAAAAATAGGTAAGGAATCACAATTGTAAGGAAACCCATACCAAAACCCAGAACTAGAAATCAAAGAAATGACGTAAAAAATCAATTCTCAACCAAATTGAAAGAGAACAAACCTCTCTCAATACCCACTTGGCTTGAAAGAATAAAATTGCATAAGATACCCTTCAGATCGTTCACCACCTCCTGTGCAGTCCAACCTCCTTTTGCTCGTCTGATTGGGCCAATGGCTCTCTTGTAAGGTCAAATTCACATAATTAAGCTCATTAACCATGTAATATGTTAAAAAAAAAAAAAAAAAAAACCAATTAGAATGGTCACAAAGCATCTCCTATATGCTGAGCACAGAAACCTAATCGAAAAAAAGGCAATTTCACACTTTCTAAGACATCAAACAGATCGAAAAATTGATGAAGCACTAAACAATTTTATCCTAATTTTCAACCAAAAACCCCAAGCAAGAAAACCAAAACCCCTAAAGCAAATCTAGAAAACACACGAAAATTCCATCCTTTTTACATCAATTTGAAACTACAAACACAGTTAACTCCCAACACCATCTCCCCAACCTCCAAAACCCCAAAAACAGAACCAAAATATAGAAAGCTCTCTCCTTTCTACCATCAAGCCAAAAAACGCAGCGAAGATCCCTCCTTTTTGCCATTTAACAACAAACAATAAACAACAACAACAACCCACAACCACAACAAACAACAGCAGTAAATAATGCGAAGCAAGAAAGGCAGAGAAGAAAAGAAAGTAGAGTATCAAGCATAAATGAAGAAGCAGCACTGAGCAGAGACGAGCAATAATTTTTTCTCGCTCTTTCTTGTTTCTTTTCTATTTTTTGCTTGAAATCTAATTTAAAAGTTTGTTCTTTTTTTCTTTTTCAGCCATAAACATTGCAGAACAAGAGAAGCAAGGAAAAAAGCAAGCGGAAAGGGAAGCAATAGCAAATGGCAAACCAAAATGGGCAGCACCTACTTCCTATTTCATTTTTTCATTCTATGCTTTTATTTTTGGAATGCATGCTCACATGAATATAGTAGCTCAAGTGTACACATGAACACAAGACACACACGCGGCTACACTTATTCCTGTTCTCAGGTACCGTGAACAGTGAACACAGATTCCATACAAACAGAGCATGCTTGCACAAATGTACATTCATACACACATACACAAAACAACAGTAAACCCGAAGCCCCTCAAAACCCCAGATTAAACCCTAAATCAAAAACTCACAGCAACAACCATTCGAAATTCCAAAACCAAATCAAATTTCCAATCAAACCCAAAACCTCAAACCAAATCAAGAAAGCCAAAATAGTCACACCCATGCCCTGAGAAGAAGAGAAGGGTTAGGTTTTGGCCATGGGTTCGATTTGGAGAGAGAAGATCACCAGTAGCGGTAGTGGCATTTGGGGTTAGAGTGGATGGTTCTAATCTGAATGCAAAACTTAAAAAGACTTTGTCAACAGATAGTACCGATGAGCTGGTTAAAAAAAAAAAAAAAAAAAAATTACAGTGAGAGTGGGTGTGAAGAAGAAGACCGTGACTGAAACCCTAGAAATGAAACAGAGAAATAGAAACTCAAAACGAATCAAAACAGCTTCAAAAGAAAGACACACAGATCTGAAGAAAAGGAAAGAGAAGACTGACCTCTGGAGCTACAGCTACATGATTTCGAGAGCGGCGATATCATGCTGGACGTTTAGCCGTACACGATTTCGTCGACGGAGTAGGACTCGTCGGAGGTTTGGTGAGATGGTTGAAAGGGACGTATTTGGCAGAGAAGAGGTGGGAGTATTTGGTGAGATGGTTGTTGCAGCGAGGTTTGGAGACTGAGATGGGAGACAGTGAAGAGATTTTCGAAGTGTCGAGAGAGAGAGAGAGAGAGAGAGAGAGAGAGTGTGTGTGTGTGTGTGTGTGTGTGTGTGTGTGTGGGTGGGGGGGGTGGGAGGAGACTAATGAAATGGCTAAAAAAGAAAAGACGCTAAAAATGAAAAAGTACAAAAAAACAGAGGGAAAATTTAAGACTAGGTGGGGGCAATTTAAGGGTCTATTGCGGCAGGTCATTGACACGTCGCTATATCTAAGTTTAACGCTACTAAAATAAGTCTATTGCGGCAGGTCATTGGTCCGTCGCTGTAATATGCCGCAAAAGACTAGAACTATTGCGGCGGGCTAATGGAACGCCGTAATAGATCTCATGTACAACAACAGGCCAAAAAAGTGCCGCAATAAACGACATATAGCGGCGGTTTTCACACCTGCCGCAATAGCTTGTTTTTCTTGTAGTGCTTCTTTAAAGTTCTTAAACAGACTTTTCGGTGGACGGACGAGTGTGAGACAACCTTCCAAAATCTCAAGGAGTATCCGGCCAAGCCTCCATTACTAAACCCGTCAATAAAAGGAGAAGATCTGTTTTTATACTTAGTTGTGTCACAAACAACCGTCGGTTCGACTTTGATTTGCGAGGAATCCAAGATACAAAGGCTAGTGTATACATGAGTTAGGCCTTTCAGGGTGCCAAATCAAATTATCCATGCATGGAGAAGATGGCCTTTTCATTAATTATGGCTTCGAGACTAATGAAATGGCTAAAAAAGAAAAGACGCTAAAAATGAAAAAGTACAAAAAAACAGAGGGAAAATTTAAGACTAGGTGGGGCAATTTAAGGGTCTATTGCGGCGGGTCATTGACACGTCGCTATATCTAAGTTTAACGCTACTAAAATAAGTCTATTATGCGGCGGGTCATTGGTCCGTCGCTGTAATATGCCGCAAAAAGACTAGAACTATTGCGGCGGGCTAATGGAACGCCGTAATAGATCTCATGTACAACAACAGGCCAAAAAGTGCCGCAATAAACGACATATAGCGGCGTTTCCACACACGCCGCAATAGCTTGTTTTTCTTGTAGTGCTTCTTTAAAGTTCTTAAACAGAGACTTTTCGGTGGACGGACGAGTGTGAGACAACCTTCCAAAATCTCAAGGAGTATCGGCCAAGCCTCCATTACTAAACCCGTCAATAAAAGGAGAAGATCTGTTTTTATACTTAGTCGTGTCACAAATACCGTCGAGTTGACTTTGATTTGCGAGGAATCCAAGATACAAAGGCTAGTGTATACATGAGTTAGGCCTTTCAGGGTGCCAAATCAAATTATCCATGCATGGAGAAGATGGCCTTTTCATTAATTATGGCTTTGAGACTAATGAAATGGCTAAAAAGAAAAGACGCTAAAAATGAAAAAGTACAAAAAACAGAGGGAAAATTTAAGACTAGGTGGGGCAATTTAAGGGTCTATTGCGGCAGGTCATTGACACGTCGCTATATCTAAGTTTAACGCTACTAAAATAAGTCTATTGCGGCAGGTCATTGGTCCGTCATTTGTAATATGCCGCAAAAGACTAGAACTATTGCGGCGGGCTAATGGAACGCCGTAATAGATCTCATGTACAACAACAGGCCAAAAAAGTGCCGCAATAAACGACATATAGCGGCAGTTTTCACACCTGCCGCAATAGCTTGTTTTTCTTGTAGTGCTTCTTTAAAGTTCTTAAACAGACTTTTCGGTGGACGGACGAGTGTGAGACAACCTTCCAAAATCTCAAGGAGTATCTGGCCAAGCCTCCATTACTAAACCCGTCAATAAAAGGAGAAGATCTGTTTTTTATACTTAGTGTGTCACAAACAGCCGTCGTTTGACTTTGATTTGCGAGGAATCCAAGATACAAAGGCTAGTGTATACATGAGTTAGGCCTTTCAGGGTGCCAAATCAAATTATCCATGCATGGAGAAGATGGCCTTTTCATTAATTATGGCTTCGAGAAAGCTTCGTCCGTACTTTCAGGCTCATATCATTGTAGTTTTGATGGACTAACCAATCCGAAAAGCAATGAGCAAACTAGATGCTGCAGGTTGTATGGTCTAGTGGGCGGTTGAGCTAAGCTAGTTTGATATTGAATACAGGCTAAGAACAGCAATCAAGGCACAAGCTTTAGCGGATTTCATTGCGGAATTTACTTTTCCGGACCTTGATCAGAAGCTAAATATTGGACAATTTGTTCGGATGACTTGTCTGTAACAGGACTTGGAGCCGTAGGTGTCATAATGACCTCACCAAAGAATGAGGTCCTTAAATATGGGGTTCAACTCTAGTTCCTAGCAACAAACAATGAGGCAAAATATGAAGCAGTCCTTGCTAGCTTAAGGGTTGTAAAAGCCTTGGGAGTCAAGAATTTGAGATTGAGGTTTGATTCCAAACCGATTGTTGGACAAATAACTAACAAATACGAAGCAAAGGAGGAAAGAATGAAGAAATACCTACAGTTGGCAAGCCAACTCATCGACGAGTTTGATAGCATTAAACTCAAGCTAATCCCAAGGGAAGGAAACTCTGCTTCTAACGAGATTGCTAGACTTGCCTCAATCGAAAATGCTTCAGCAACGGAAAGCTTGCTCATGGAGGTTCAGAAAATCCCCAATACTAACGGATGCCAGGCCCTTTCGATCCAGCAACAAAGTAACTGGATGGAACCAATCCTATCCTACATCAGAGACAGCCAACTCCCATCTAACTCATCAGAGGCAAAGAAGGTCAAAGTCCGAGTAGCAAGGTTCACTGTTTTGAATAGAGAACTTTACAAAAGAGGATTCTTGATACCATATCTAAAGTGCTTGGCCACCGACGAAGAGACATATGTGCTACGAGAAATACACGAAAGTGTTTGTGGTAACCATTCTGGATCTCGATCTCCGGTGGGAAAGACGATTAGGGTAGGCTACTTTTGACCAACTATGCAGAAGGATGTAGTTGAACCAAGGAAGTCAATATCGTACAGGAGGCCATACCGGTTTGGCTAGCAGTACGATATATTTTGGGTACCGGTCAATACCGGTGTCTTGTTTCGAGTTTATCACTATTATTTTATATATATAGACATACTCGATTATTTATTTAGAATTATTTAAAAATCTATATAAGAATCCTTAAATTTATAATAGCATATTTCTCTAAATTAATTGCTTATTTTTAATATGATTATTTCTTGCTCAAATATTAACCCATTAATATAACTTGACATAATAGATTGTAATAATAATAAAAATATAAAAATATGATATTAATTATTAAAAAAACAAAAACATAAAATTGCTTATCAAATGTGAGTGGCAAATGACCTAAAAGTCCAAGCATATTTGAAATTTGAACTTATTAGAGTTCATGCGAGGTGTCAAAACTCACACAAAACTATTAAACAAGAGCCACACACACACAAATAAAATAGAAGACACAAGAAGAGAGGTTCAATCTTGGTCAAAACTAAAGAAGAAGAAGAAGAAAGAGCTAGAAGTGGGTGGATAAAACAGAAGGAGGAAGGCTAGGGGAATGGCCGACAACATGGGAAAACAACCAATGAGGATGGCATCTTAAGCTTTTGGCTGCTAACTTTTTCCATTTTCCTCAAGTTTTTAGTATAGCCCAATTTCCATTTTTCGGCCGAGATGTCCGATATTCAAGCAGTACATCCGGTATAATTCGGTAAGGATCGGTATTTTAAGCGGTATGAATCATGGGTGTTTCTATACCGGTTCACCTATCGGTACAATAAATTCTAGCCGCACTGGCCAAGATGCGGCACGGAATTGACTCCCTTGAGTTGAACTTATGAAGAAATGTGATAAATGTTAGCAGTTCAAGAATGTGCAAAGCATATATATGGGGGAATTATCGATGAACATCTCCTCACCCCGACCATTTTCTACATGGGGAATAGACATCGTCGACCCACTCCCTTTTGGAAAAAGGCAAGTGAAGTTTTTGCTTGTAGCCATTGACTACTTCACCAAATGGGTCGAAGCAGAAATCTAGCAGTAATCACTGACGACAAGATATAGACCTTCGTTTGGAAGAACATCATCTATAGGTTTGGGATCCCTAGGATGATCATATCTGATAATGGTCATTAGTTTGATAGTCGAAAATTCAAGGAGTTTTGCGTAGAGCTAGGGATACAAAATCACTACTCGTCACTTGGGCATTCACAAGCTAATGGGCAAACAGAAGTAACAAATTGTACTTTGCTTAAACTTATCAAAGCACGACTTGAGGGGGAAAAGGGTGCATGGCCTAAAGAGTTGCCTAGGGTATTATGAAGTTCGGGACAACGGTGAGAACACCAACAGGAGAAACTTCATTCAAGTTGGCCTTGACCTTTCAAGTAGTTATTCCAGCTGAGATAGGAGTCTCTAGTCTTAATCAAGCTCATTACGGTGAAGGTACAAACAATGATGAACCGAGACTTAGCTTGGATTGTTTGGTTGAAGTCAGAGATGAGGCAGCCTTGAGAATGGCTTGGTACCAACAAAAAATGCAAAAGTACTACAATCAGAGTGTAAAACTCGGAAGGTTCAACCCCGATGACATGTTTCTTTGTGAAAAGTCTCCCAAGTTATTAGGGATCCAGCGTAAGGGAAGTTAGGGCCTACTTGGAAAGGTCCATACAAGGTCGTCCATTACTCTAGAAGAGGAAGCTATTATTTGAAGGATTTGGAAGGCAATCCACTTCCTCGTCCTTGGAACATGGAATAGGAGGCACCCATCGTTTCTAAATTTAAAGCCTCAAAATAGGAGGCATCCATTTTCTTTAAAATGGAACTAAAAAAAAAAAAAAACAAATTACTTCAATTTTTACTTCAAGAAGCAATGATGATGTCACCTTGGTAGCTTCAGCAATGGTTTCACCTTCTTTTCTCATTAGCCTTGTCAGTAAGGATCTTAGTATCAATAGCTTCAAAGTCCAGATTTGCAAAATTAGCTACATGGCTGTAGTGCTTCATCATGCACCGACGAAGAAGCTCGAAGCCCTTGAAGTCTTGCTTGGACTACATGTCGGAGAAGCGATCAAACTCCAGGAACCAGAAAATCACCTTCTCACGTTCTTTTTCTGTTCTTAGAAGGGTAGCTTAAACTTCCTTGTCTTTTTGAATGACGAGCTTTTTCTCAACTTTCAGTGCTTCTTTCATCTCTTTCGCCTTCTCCTTGGCCTTGGTCGACTGGTCTATAGCTTCAATCAGATCCTTCCTCAACCTCGAGCTTTTAGCCTCAACAGAATCAACCTTGGAGTTGGCCACCACTACCTTCTCCTTGTTGCTCAAGTAGTCTGTTGTTAAATGAAGGGACTCACCAAGAACCCGAGAAAACAAAAGGGTTAATAATTTTTAACAGGTATAACTACTTAGCGAGTAATGAAGAAACGTTGAGTAAAATACCTACACTAACTTGTGAATATGACGGCTGACTAGTTCATGAGAAGGGATGGACGAGAGACCCTTAAGCTCGCCCGTCGTGTGACGGCATTATGAGCTTTTCCAAGGGTAGTAGCGTGGTCGTCCCAAACACTCTTACCAACCTTGACCTTCCCTTTAGAGCATGTGGTTAGAGGGCTAAAGGTCATCATCTTGAGAGAAGGTGTGGGAGAAGGAGTACCAAAAAGTGACTAGAGGGCGGGAGTCTCGTCCTTCCCTTCATCTAGCCTGTGTTTCTTTGATCTAGGGGTAATAAGGGATAGGGGTTCATTCTTCAAGCTCTTAACACAGGCATACTTGTCTTTACTGTACCTAGTAGCCATTTCTACAAGAAGAAGGTTAGTAGGGTGAAAATCTATAAGGTAAGACAAGAAAAGACGAAGGATTAAAAACCTACTCTTCTCTTCCTAGGCAATTTTCTTCAAAACGTATGCAAAAGGCTCGGGTCCAAGACACACTCATACGGAGGACGAGGGTCGTCGAAATCATCAACTGTGAGGGCAAACTCAAGGACAGTCTTAATTCGCCCCTAATAGTATTTCTCTAACAAAGGATGATTAGCAACTGCAAAAAAAAAAAAAAAAAAAAAAAAAAAAAAAAAAGAAAAGAGCAAGTAAAATTAAAACAACATGTTTAATAAAGAGGAAAAGAAAGATGCACCGAGAGAAGGGATTTCCTATTTCAGTAACAACCACGGGACCTCACCCCATAGGTCGTCAGACATGGTTTCCCATCTAGATTAAAAAATGAAGAAATATCGTGACTTCTAGTCAGAAAAGGAAATAGGGAAGTAGGGAAGTTACGGACGATTCTGGACTCCCTATTCCAAGGCAAAAGTTCAATACCCATAATGGGTGGAAGGCTTCAAATGGTACGGATAAAGAAACTCATTTAGGGCAATCATGTCCCCATTGTGGACAGACACCCGGATCGACATACAACCAATGACCGTACTCCATACGTTAGGGATGAGCTAACTAGGTGCAACATTTAGAGCAAAAAGGAGTTGCATTATAAAGGGATGAACGGGAAAATGAAGGCCACATGAAAAAGTAGTTTCGTAAAAACTCACCTCGCCAGGGCAAAGGTGCATACTTTCTCATTAGGATGAGGTAATCTTATAGATACCCCCTCATGGAATTGAAACCTCTTACGAATAGATTTCAAATGTCTCGACTCTAAAAGGCAAGACTTAGAGAGAGCATGAAAGGGAAGGTTTTGAAGAAGAGGAGGGCTTTGAAGATAAATGGAGGTTTTGACACTATGATTTCAAAATCTTTATCAGAGGACTCACCACTTGACAACAAAATAGTTTCTAACTCATTGGACCTAACATTGCTGTTCTTGTACTCTATGGCAATCATCTCTAAATGATGGGCAATTAGAGAACGATGGAGCAAAGGGTAAAGGCCAATCAAAACAGGCACGAAAGCCCTACGGTCTCGAGGAACAAATAAACCTATGTGGGGATGATGTCCACTAGAAGACTCAATAAACACTCCTAGCCTAGCGAAGAAGAACAAAACAGAGGGAGTTTCCTTCCTAATGAAATCAAAATCAACCATTAAGGGAGAAAAATGAGTCTTACCATATAGAAGGTGCAGGAACTCTCTTTTAGTTTTAGACTCCAAGCTTAGTGTATAACAAAGAAGAAGAAGAGGAATATGAGAAGGCTTTTCGATAAAAAAAGGAAATGAATTCAATGCACGGGAAACTCAAGGAAAACACACACATGTGGCCAACACAAACATGGAACGTGGTGATTAGCTAATGAAAATGTTGCCCCGTAATAAATATGATGGGATGAGGATTTCGGGGCACGTACAAAGTGATCTCGCCCAAAACAGACTTTCCATATTCCTTAGCTCGTCTAGACGATAGACGACAAAGGAATAAAGGGGGCAACTAATGAGTAGCATATAAATGGTCATCCATTACTTGCAAATCGTCACTAATAGTGATGAGTAAAGGTATGGACAAGCGTATATGCATTAAGTCCAAGCAGAAATTAATATCCGAGCAATGAATAGCACAAAACCGTTACCATCATTCAATAATGCAAAATTAAGGACTGGTTACAAAAAAAAAAAAAAATGTTGGAGTTAATTTGCAATCATTAAGCATTGATTACCTAGTTGCAACATAGCGGTTTACTAAGTATTAACTTAGCCCAAGACTATATAAAGCCAGGAAAAACAAGTAAAATGACACGAACACACAATTGCTATACAAATTACAATTTTTCCAGAGAGAATAAGCTAACTTTAGCATCGGAGGGTCCTTGGCAAGCTCCAAACCGGTGCCCTTATCTATTAAGTGCTTTTTGTGATTCAAGTTTTACAGGTTGTCCATCATAATGACGAGGAGCATACTGACGAGGCAAATTCTTGCTTCATTAGTTTCCATTTGAGAATGATGAATCACCATACATCATAGAATATTGGAAAATTGAATTATTGCCGCCTGAGCATGGGCTTCCTTGTAGACATAAGGATGAAGAGCATGGAACATTTTTGTATGTGCTTGACTTTTCGGGGTTAAAAAGTGGAGCTATTTGACTGTAGCATTCATTGCAAGGTTTACACTGTAGCCAAATCATGTTAACGTATAATAGGTTGTGGGCTTTAGGCCCACCTAATTTCCTTGTACTGCACACATACTTGTACTACACACTCGGCCTCTTATGTAAAAGAACTCTTGTATATTTTATTGCTTGTGAAATAAAATACTATCCATTGTGTATTTCTAACATGGTATCAGAGCCATTGCTTTGACTTTTTCTTCGCAATTTTGTCTCTCATTGGTGTTACTCCGGACTCATAATTGCTTCCGCCACCACAACTATTGCTACTGCCATTCGTCGTTGAACCTCCGATGCATCTCAAGATTCGTTTTTAGTTCTGGACCTATAGCCACCGTTGTTGAGGAGTTTGACACCATAAGGACCATTGCCAAAATTGTTGCTGCCATGAAACTTGCTCCAATTGTAATTTCACAAGTACCATCGAGATAGAGCTCTGCCAATCTACTGAACTATGGAAACCCCGCTGCAATTAGAGGCCTCACATGCCGCCACGCACCGGCCAAGTAATTCTGCACCGTGATCACGTGCCTATGCACACATGCACTTACACTTAATCTCCGCTGACGTCATCCTAACATCATTAGTGCCACGTTAGCCCTAGCTAACGTCATCTTCCAGGTTCTTGCTAACGTCATCTTGATATCATTAGTGCCACGTCGGCCCTAGTTGACGTCATCTTCCATGTTCTTGCCGACGTCATCCTAGCGTCATTTGATAATGTCATCACCCGATTTTCCGACGTCATCTACTTACATCAAAGCATTGACTTTCTACAATCGTTGTTGACTTGATTGAAAGTTGACTTTTCTAGGTTGATCGTTGACTTTTTCTAGAGTTGACCTTTTGTAGTCTAAGTGCTCCTTACCCAGTTTTTCATGTAGATTTCATTTTTATAGTCCATTTTTACATATTTTGCTTCTAAATGAAGAATAATTGCCACTTAAGCATGGGCTTCCTTGTAGACATAGGGATGAAGAGCATGGAACATTTTGTATGTGCTTGACTTTTCAAAGTCAAAAAGTGGAGCTATTTGATTGTAGATTCATTGCAAGGTTTACACTGTAGCCAAATCATGTTAACGTATAATAGGTTGTGGGCTTTAGGCCCACCTTATTTACTTGTACTACACACTCTGCCACTTATATAAAGGCACTCTTGTATATTTTATTATTTGTGAACTATAATACTATTCATTATGTATTTCTAACATGGTACTAGAGCCATTGCTCTAACTTTTTCTTTGCAATCTTGTCTCTCATTGGTGTTACTCCATACTCACAATTGCTTCTGCCGCCACAATCGTTGTTGTAGCCATTCGCTTTTGAACCTCCGACGCAGCTTAGTATTTGTCTCTCGGTTCGAACTGCAGACCATCATTGTTGAGGAGTCTAACACCACGAGGACCATTACCAAAATCGTCGCCACTGTGAAACTTGCTCCGATTGCAATTTCACAGGTACCATTGAGATCAAGTTCTATCGATTTACCAAACTGTGGAAACCTTGCCACAATTGGAGGCCTCACGCACCACCGCGTGCCGGTCAAGTAATTTCGCACCGTTATCACACGCCTACACCTGATCTTCGCCGACGTCATCCTGGCATCATCGGTGCCATGTCAGTCCTAGCTAATGTCATTTTCTAGGTTCCTGCTAATGTCATCTAATAGCGTCATTACCAGCCTTGTTGACGTCATTTGCTTACATCAGCGTTGACTATCTGTAGTTGCCATTGACTTGACCAAGAGTTGACTTTTTGGGTTGACCGTTGACTTTTTCTAGAGTTGACCTTTTGTAGTCCAGGTGCTCTTTACCTAGTTTGTCGTGTAGATTTCATTTTTGTAGTCCATTTTTGCATTTTTTGGTTCTAAATGAAGAATAAGGACAGGTGTTCTTCTTATTGCAATAATTGTCGTTGACAATCCAATAAATGTTTTTGCAATTTTTGCAAACGTCTTGGCCATAATATTGAGACTTGCTATCATCGTAACAAATCAGTTGTTTTCATTTTCGCTATTATCTTGTTGCTAACATTGAGAGTGTCTGACCAATGGCTCCCGTATCCGCACAGTCTAAGTCTTCTGGATCTACTATCACCATTTCCACAAATGACTTTAAAAACATCATCGCTAATACCATTCGTATGGTTGGTAATGCATCTTTTTCCTTTGCTCTCTCGGTTTTATCTGGTATGTCTTCTTCCTCTTGGATTATAGATTCTGCTTGTTGTAACCACATGACACCTCACTTATCCTTATTTTCTCAACTTGATCTTGCACCACACCCTTTTAATATTCATACGACTAATGGTTCCACAATGTTCGGTCGTAATATAGGTTCTATCTAGACCTCCAACCTCTTGGTTCCAAGGGTTTTTAATGTTCCTAACCTTTATTACAATTTATTTTCTATGGGATAAATTGCTGAGTTGGGTTATCACATTACCTTTGATTATTCTGGATGTATTGTACAAGATCCGAGGACGGGACAAGAGCTTGGGACCGATCCTAGATTTGGGCGTATGTTTCCCATGGACAACCTTCGCCTTCCACCTATTGCTCTTGTTTCATTCTTCTTTGTAGTCTGCTCATCGTTTCTTCTATTCCTTCCCTTGCACTTTGGCATGCTTTCCTTGGTCACACATCTTCTTCTCGGGTACAACACTTGGCTTCTAGAGGTTTATTAGGTTCAATGTTCATAGAAAATTTTGATTGTGTTTCATGTTAGTTAGGAAAACAACCAACTTTGCCTTTTAATACTAGTGAGTCAATGTCCATTGATATCTTTGACCTAATTCATTTTGATGTCTAGGGGCCTTCTTTTGTCTCTAGTATTGGTGGATCTGATATTTTATTGTCTTTGTTGATGATTATTCACACTATAGCTGGATTTTTCATATGAAATATCATTCTGAATTATTGCATGTATATTCTAATTTTGGAAAAATGGTTGAAACTCAATTTTCTAAATGTATTAAAAATTTTCGATTTGATAATGCTTTTGAATACACTCAATATACTTTCCAATCTGTTTTGCATTCCTATGGCACTATTAATCAATTAACTTGTTTAGGAACCTCTCAACAAAATGGAAAAGCCGAATGAAAATTTCGTCATATTCTTGACACTGTTCGTGCTCTCCTCTCCTCGCCAAGTTCCTACTCATTTTTGGGGCGAAGTTGCACTTCATGTTGTTCATACTATTAACCGCATTCCCAGTCCTATTATCCAAAATCAAACTCCATATGAGCACCTTTTTGGGTCACCTCTAGATTATCACCACCTTCGCTCCTTTGGTTTTGCTTGTTTCGTTCTTCTTGAGCCACATGAGCATAACAAACTTAAGCCTCAGTCTAGACTTGTTGTTTTCTTAGCTATGGCGAAACTCAAAAGGGGTATCGGCGTTATGATCTTGTCTCTAATCGTCTTCGTATCTCCTACAATGTTGTCTTTTGGGAACATCGCTCCTTTGTCGAGCTCTCTCACTTCCGTACCTCCCTATCTACCTCCTCTGTCTTAGATTTTTTTCCAAATGAGCCACACATTCCTTCTATAGTTACTCCCGATCCTTCAGTAAACTTCTTTATCTAACCACTAGATAATTTTGATGCCTCTCCTAGATTATCCTCTAATGAATAGGTGGAAGATGAACAGGTTGAAGGTGAGTCACCTAACCCTGAGCTTGGGTCCTTATCTCCTGTTTCGCTTGAAGATCTTGCACAAGAAATTCCATCTTGTCATTCAACATGGGTAAGATCTATTCCTACACTTACTTGACTATCATTGTTATATTGCCCTTGCTACACTACATGAGTGCACACCTATCGTGAGGCCTCCATTGACCCTTTATGGTAGATTGCAATGAAAGAGGAATTTGATGCATTATCTAAAAACCATACTTGGGATTTGGTGCCGCTCCCCTCTGGTAAATCTATGGTTGGTTGTAAGTGGATTTACAAGATCAAGACTCACTTTGATGGGTCCATTGAGTAATATTGAGCTCGTCTTGTTAAAAAAGGTTTTACACAAGAGTATGAGATTGATTATGAAGAAATCTTTGTTCCATTTGCTCGAATCTCATCTGTTCGTGGCCTCTTAGTCATTCTTTGCCATTAAATGGGACATTTTTCAGATGGATGTCAAAAATGCCTTCCTTAATGGGAATTTAAGTGAAAAAGTTTATATGCAACCTTCTCTTGGTCTCTTTATTGAACTGAACAAGGTTTGTCACCTTTGATGTGCACTTTATGGCCTTAAACAAGCTCCACAAGCTTGGTTTGCCAAGTTCAGCTCTACTATCACTTGCTTGGGTTACATTGCCAATCATTATGATTCTGCCTTATTTCTTCGTTTAATCGACAAAGGCACCATTTTGTTTCTCCTATATGTGGATGATATGATCATAACTGGTGATAATCTTAATGACATTCAAAAACTCAAGGATTTTCTCAGTCAACAATTTGAGATGAAAGATCTTGGACATCTCGGCTACTTCTTGGGTCTTGAAATCACTTATTCCACGGATGGTCTTTATATTACTCGGGCCAAGTATGTTTTTGAACTTTTGTCTTAAGCTGGACTTACAGATAGCAAGGCTGTTGACACTCCAGTTGAACTTAATGGCATCCGACTCCCTCGAGGGGGAAACCATTGTTTAATCCCTCTCTTCTGAGATGATTAGTTGGCAGCCTAGTTTATCTCACTGTCACTCATCTAGATATTTCCTATGTTGTTCACTAGGTGAGCCAATGTCTGTTTGCTCCATGATCAACTTATTATCTTTCTTTGTTCTATGCATTCTTTAATACACGAAGGACACTCTTTTCCATGGCCTTTTATACTCCGCTTAGTCTCCTCTTATTCTCCATGCTTTCGTTGATGTTGATTGGGCGGGATATCCCACTAATCGCAGGTCCACCACTGGTTATTGCTTTCTTCTTGGTTCTTTTACGATTTCTTAGCGAAGCATGAAACAAACCCTTGTGGCCCATTCTAATATCAAGACGAGAATATCGTGCCCTTGCCGATACCACATCCGAGTTCCTTTGGCTACAATGGCTTCTTAAGGATAGATGTGTTCACATCCTCTGCTACTCCTCTTTATTATGACAACCAGAGTGCCATTCATATTGCTTACAATGATATCTTCCATAAACGGGCAAAACATATCGAGATCGATTGTCATTTTATTTGTTATTATCTTGTCCATAGTGCTCTCAAGTTGTTCTCAGTCTCCTCTAAAGATCAACTTGCGGATATCTTCACCAAGTCATATCCTAAGGGACACCTTCGTGTTTTGGTTGACAACCCAAGTTGGTCTCACACTCACCTTGAATTTGAGGGGGGCTATTAACGTATAATAGGTTGTGGGCTTTAGGCCCACCTTATTTACTTGTACTACACACTCTGCCTCTTATATAAAGGCACTCTTGTATATTACTTGTGAAATACAATACTATGCATTGTGTATTTCTAACAAAATCATCACCCGTATCAACAAAGCCTAGGATTTGCACTGGTGGTTTATCAAGAGAGTATTTCATGAGGTATTCACCTGCATTTGAGATTATATTTGCTTGAGCTTGATTAGGAGACGGTGAAGAAGTTTGCTTGAAATGATTGATATGATTAATGGAATGATGCAAAGCCATGGCTATGCATTGTGAAGGAGTTTTTGAGGGGTCGAAGAAGGGAGAGTTTGGAGAGTCACGGTGGATTAGATCCACGCTAAAGCCCCTATTGGAAGCCTCAATGAGAGAGAAGCCCCCAGAGAAAAATAATGGAGAATATAGTTGCTATTGCAGCAAAGGGGAGAAGAGAGTGAAGAGATGCCATGACTGGTTGTGATGATGAAAAGGTGAAGAATTTGAGTGTATATATAGCACTAATAATAATGAAAAAGGCAAAGTGACAATGATACGCTGTTTGTTTTTTAACCAAAAATTGACGTTCTAACAAAAATTTCCATTGTTCTTAGAATGGGTAAAATATTTCGTGGATGCTCCAATAATTAAAGAAAGCTACTGATCACCAAATACCATGCCCTTCGTGAAGCCTACGTACACTTCAAAAGAGGCAACAAAATGAATGTGGTTTCTTTGTGCAAGGTCTTGTTTAGAAGTTCAACGTGAGAAGATTTCGTACATAATAATCAAAGATACTTAGTATTAGATTGATGTGCCTATGAGCTTGCATTTTAAGATGTTTGAGTTATTGGATTGGTGTAAACCAAAGCGAGTAACAGAAGAATGAGAGAAGAAATAGATGTGTTATTTTGTTCACAATCAATTTTGATAAATAATATATCTCTAGAAAATATTTGATAAATCAGCTTAATTTACGAAATAATTAATTTAGAAATAAATCTTTGTAAATACCAAAACCACAAACAATTTTTTTTTTTTTTTTTTTTTTTTACAAATTGCTAATGTGATTAGTGTTATTAACAGGTAAAAAAATGATGTTAGTGGTCTTTTTCTACAATGCAAGGGATGAGTTTAAGCATTGTTGCTAACTTGGCAATGTTAACTAGACTATGATTTCAAATTTTCAAGTTGAATTCATCCAAAAGATGAGTTCCTTTTTGTGAGAGACCGCAAACTTGGTACCTCTCAAAAAAGAGATTTGGGTACTTTTTTAGTGCACCTCTCTTTTTGAGTAAGTGGTGTAGAATTGCCACTTATTTTTTATAAAAAGAAAAAGAAAAAATTAAACACAAATTTACATGACTGAATCATTCCTCTCTCATTAATTGAATAAAAAAGAATACCTATTTGATAAATTGAGTATTACATGGTTTTGGGTCCTAGTTACAAACTACCAAAGATACATGGCTTTTTGTCCTAGTTACAACCTACCCAAAGTAAAAGCAAAGATAAAACCCAGGTCTACCTATTCAAAGACACTAAATTCGGAGGCTAGGTTACGGAATGGGAAGGTGTTAGATACCTATTCTGTCCGGACCGAGTCCGGTCTTCTAGACTCTCATGACCAATGTACCCCTTTTATGCATGACATAAATGATATGTTGCACACATGAAAAACTAAATCACATAAGTCTATTTATGAATGCATCATCTTCTTTGTTAAAAAATTCAGATCTGTGTTGTGAGAAGAAAATTTGATTTGGTTTAGAAAAATCAGATTTGTTTTTGTACTTGTAAAAAAAAAATAGTTTTTGGCATAGAAAAGTTAGATCTGTGTTTATTAAATAAAACAAAGTCTTTTGGTTTTAAAAAAAATATCAGATCTGTTTTTGAGAACTAGAAAAATTGGTTTTTGGTTTGTATTAAAAAAAATAAGATTTGTTTTATAACAAAAAATTTAGATTTGTATATAAGAAAAATTATATTTGTTTTATAACAAAAAATTTAGATTTGTATATAAGAAAAATCAGATTTGTTTTATAACAAAAAAATTAGATTTGTATATAGGAAAAATCAGATTTGTTTTTCTTTTATGAAAAAAACAAGAAAAAGATTTTTTAGAAGCGGACTATATTCATGAAATAAACCTACATCGCATGCATCAAACAAAAAAAAAAAAAAAAAAACTACTCATGACTCTTTTTTCATTTCAAAATCTGCTATATAAAAAAATTTAGATCTATATCTAATGAAGATGCAAATAAGTTTTTTTTGATTTAAAAAAATTCAGATCTGCATCTAATGAAGATGCAAATAAGTTTTTTTTATTTAAAAAAACTAAGATATGCACCTAATGAAGATGCAAATAAGTTTTTTTGATTTAAAAAGATATGATAACAAGCAGTTTTTTGAAACAAAAAAATAGATCTTGACAATAAAAACACCAAAAACATATTCCAATAGAGAAAATATTGACAACACATGATATGGGTATTTAAAAATCAAAACTAAACAAACATTTATTCATACATCACCAAATTAAAAGAGATAGAGGAAGAAAAAGTAAAGAAAAACTACCTCTTGCATGGGTGTACTCATTTTCTTGAGAGAATATTTTAGGGTTCAAAGAAATTTATGCAATTATTTTTGAAACCTAAAAATCCTTACTTACAAAAAAGAAATTCTTAAGACTAAAACCTCCAGAACCTCTTTAATGTAAGAGAGAAAATACTAGAAAGGGGAGTTAGAAAGAGGGGAAATCTAAGAGCATGAAAAAGTGTCTTGAATTTTGAGATCCAGTCTCTATTTATAGAAGCTGGAAGACTAAAAAAAATAGCTTAGATGATCAGAATACGAATTGGGACGTGTCATTATCGCTAAAAAATCGAAAAGGATGTGTTTTAATGTAATTCCAATGCCCTTAGGCCGAGGCCCAAATGTGTGCCATTCAGCACTTTTGAAAGTGCCATTCAGCACTCTAAAAGTGCCATGGCACTTTTAAGTGCCGTGGCACTTTTGGGTGCCAATCTCGCTTTCGTGTTTTAGTTCGTTTTGGATTCAGTTTTTGAGATTTTTTGAGCTAGGACTTGCACTTAGACGCGTTTTTAATTCGTATTCTAAAAATTAAACTATTCTCTAGATAATTTAGGTCTTTTCAGCAAAAATTATCTTGTAGATAAATACTCTAAAAAAATATTGATAAAGTCTAGATTATCCACAATTTTATTGTTACCCAATTATCCCCTTTATTCCTATGCAAACAATCTTATTTTTTACACTAACTATCAATTAATCACAAAATTAATTAATTAATTTTAATTGTTTAACCAATCAGAATTAATTTAAATTAATCATGCATGGTTGACTCTACATAGACACAATGCATGCTAACTGTGCAAACTTGACCATGCGATATCTTTCGATTTGTGATCCGTTTTGGAAACCGGGCATACCATTGCAACTATTAGAACCTCAAGATCATTTTTATAATATGCAATGAAAAAATTAATGCATGTAATGTAATCATGAATTTCGGGTACACGAATGGTCATTTTAGTTATCTTCCTTGATTAAATCATGGTTGCAAAATTGAGTGTCTATAGAATGCTCCTCGGTGATAGAGCTTGGAAAGCGAATGTCAATGTAAAATAAAGACATTGATTTTAGTGGCCATGATTTAATTGAGGTTGAATTTTCAAAGATTACTTAGCTCTCGAACCTAGAATCTTGGAACATAGAACTAATGCTTTACCTTTTGAAAAAAATGAAAATTGTGAATACTTGACCTAGTTGATAGTTGATGAATTTTGAAATAATTTTTTATAATTGAGGTGACCGAGTGGCTTTTCTATCTCAGTTTGAATGTAGATGGTAACCAAGGGGCTTTTCTACCTCGGAAATGGAAATGTGGTGACCAAAGGGCTTATCAATCTCTATCTTGAAGAAAGGTAACCAAGGGGATTTTCAACCTCGAAGTAGGAGTGGCGACCAAGGGGCTTTTCAACCTTGGAATCGAAGTTTGTGGCAACCAAGGGCTTTTCAACCTTGTTCGAGCTATGGTGACCAAGGGGCTTTTCATCCTCGATCTTGAAGAAAGGAAACCAAGGGGTTTTTCAACCTCGGAATCGAGTGTGATAACCAAGGGGCTTTTCATCCTCAACGAGTTGTGACGAACAAAGGGCTTTTCAACCTCGATTTGGAAGAAAAGGAAACCAAGGGGCTTTCAAACCTTGGAATTGGAGTTGTGACGACCAAGGGGCTTTTCAACCTTGATCCGAGCCGAGGCGACCAAGGGGCTTTTCAACCTTGGAACTAGAGCTGTGACGATCAAAGGGCTTTTCAACCTTGATCCGATTTGTGGCGACCAAGGGGCTTTTCAACCTCGATCTTGACGAAAGGGAACCAAGGGGCTTTTCAACCTTGGAACTCAAGCTGTGGCGACCAAGGGGCTTTTCAACCTCGATCCGACAAAAGGGAACCAAAGGGCATTTCAACCTTAGAATCGAAGTTGTGGCAACCAAGGGGCTTTTCAACTTCGATCCGACGAAAGGGAACCAAGGGACTTTTCAACCTCGAATTGAGTGTTGAAATGTCGATCAAAGAGCTTTTCTACTTCGATCAAAAGCGCTGCCTGCAAAAAGTAAAAAATTAGTATTAGACTTTAAATGATGAAGGCTTTGTGGTCCCATTGTTTTTGAGATGTGTGATTTCCATTTGTTCCTTTTTTATTTGAATTTTTTCATTAGCGCAGAAACCTTGATAGATTTTTGTGGTTCCTTGAAAAAGACTTTATCTTTGAAGCTTGAAATTTGGAATTAGAAATTTGAGACTTGGAATTTGGAGTTTGAAACTTGGGATTGAAAATTTGAAATTTGGAATTGAGAGTTTGATGTTGAGACATTTTCATTGTGTTGTTGTGTGCTCTTGTTGAAATTTGGGGCATTGCATGATTGATCATGTTGTAATCTTGGCTTTGGGGCTTTTTTTGAATTGTTGTATTTTTTGGTATGGTGTAACTTGAACAATGTTGGTGAGTCATGAATTTTGGCAATGTTGGCAATTTGTGATGTTGTTGAATGAACTTTAGCTTGAATTTTGGGGCATTGAGGTTGTGAAAAATTTATGGTGTAGGCTTGGTCGAACAAATTCATGATGAGTGTGGAAAATTTGTTGGCATGTGTAAGTCTTATTTCATGAGCATGGAAAAATTTTATGGGTATGGGTATGAAAAAAAAAAAAAATTGTGGGTGTAGGTACGAAAAATAAATTTGTGGTGGCATGAAATTTTGGTCATTGAAAATTTTTGTTGGGCATGAGATTTTCTTTGGTTATCCCGATGATGGGTCTAATACTTGTCTTTGTTGATTTTTTGAGTCGCATGGCATTGGCTAATGCCACCACAAGATCTTTGGAGGAAAGGATCATAAATCTTGAGTTTCATAATTGGCAACAGGAATCTTAGTTTTATGCAAGTCAAAAAGGAAACATCGAAGGTGGCTCCTCTAGAGGTGGGTCGAGCAGATCTTTGCGCAGGCAGACCTAGATTCCCAATGATGCTTGATTTGTGTTTTTAAATTTCTTGCAAAAACAAGAAGTGTTTCTTAGACAATTTGTATTAATTTTAGCCTTGACTCTTTGTCCTTGGAATTGCCCTTGATCATGTAGAAACTTTAAATGATACAAGTTTAGAATTCACTTGATGAGGTCTTGTAGTACCAATTTAAACTTATCTTGATTGGTTTTGATGGAATCTGCACTTACTTGAATGAGGTGGAGTTGAATGCCCCTAGTCTAAAAATGAATGCATGATTTTTTGGAAATCTTAGAATCTTCATGATATATATATATATATATATATTTTTTTTTTTTTCCGAAAAGATGATGATGGGGATCTCCTTTTTTTTTGAAAATGAAGGATGCATGGTCAAATGCCCCTAGTTTGAGAGATGTATTCATGATCTTGAAAAATCTTGATTTGATTAATTTTTGAAAAAAATAGTGATGCAAGTGATGAATTTTTTGAAAACAAATGTGTAAGGCATGTCTGAATGCCCCAATTTAACAAAAAAAAAATCTTTTCGAGTGTTTAACAAGGTAAAAAATGGACCTAAAAAGTGCCTCAAAACGCAAAACAGTGTAAACGAGCATTAGTGAGGCTAAGTGTCGTTCGGCACTTGAGAAGTGCTATTCTGCACTTTTAGAGTGTCAAATGGCACTTTGTCACTCCACTAGGCTTAGATCATGGTGGGCCGACTTCTCACGCCTTTTCGATGTATGTTTTGCGTTTATAAGTTTTTTGAAAAATACTTTCTTCATTTATGACCATGAAACACTTTTTTACTCAGCTACAAACTCTTTGAAATGTATTTAAACCTGATTAAGATCCGATGTAACTTACATTAGTGATTTCTTTTGCAACAACTCTCTGCATAAAGGTTAGCAAGACACAATAATCACAAGCAAGAGTTATCTATGGCAAACAAACAAAATTTTTCTCATTAAACAATTCATGATATCAACAGATGGGTTTGTAGCTTTGATTTCAGCACTAAGACAAATTTTACAGCCTTCAAACTAGAGGGAATCAAGGCTTTGAGAAACGTCAAGATCAAGTGAGATTTTCTTCGTGTTGCTGTGAAGTTCTGGGATACTAAAAATCAAGTGTTCTGATTTAAAACTGCTAAACTCTGCCCCACAATTGAAGAATATTCTGCTATTTTGGGCTATGATCCAAGAAAGAAATTCGTAGCAATTTCCTGTGATCCCAGGCATAGGGAATCTTTTTTTGATGCTCTAGGTCTTCCTACTTCCATTACCAGTAGTATGGTTGAAGGATAGATGATGAATCTTCATGCGATTCTTTCAAGGCTGATTAACAAATGCACTTATGGAGTGACCGACGATATGCAGAAACTTTTTGGCTTGGCCCTATGCTTCATGGGAGAATTTTTGCTTTGCTCTGGAAGGCACGGTTTTGCGAATGCTCGAGCCCTAAGTGTTGTGAGTCAAATTAAGGATGATGATAATCCTGTTTCTCTGTTCTTGGTAGAAACTCTTCTAGGATTGGACTCTGTATTTCATTGTGGAGAGTCTCAAAACTTTCTTGGGAGTCCCTTGACTTTGCAGATATGGCTGATGAAATGACTGGATATGATTGCTAGGCCTATGGTTGGTAATTATGGTCCTAGTAGTTTTCTTAGCAGGACTGTCATCAAAACTAAGTGCCAAACTAAGAGTGACTGGGTGAAGTTCTTGAAGAAGAAGTCTAGTGCCTCAATTCGATGGAATTGTTATTGGTGGAAGTGCCCACCCCCTCTACTACGGTCTCCGGGATTAGATCACATCTTCATAGTTGGATTGCGGAGGGCCACTTTCTATAAGGCAGATAGACTCTTGATGCATTTGCAGCATGAGTAAGGAATGCCCGATGGAAAAAGAAGAAGACCTTTCACTCCTGTGGATACAAATCCTACTTCTATAAGGAACATGTTGTTGGGCTTGGAGATGGTTGACCGAGTGGATCAATCTTTTGTCAAGGTTCACTTTCATAGGATGACTACAAAATACTCTAACTAGTTGGCTGACAAAATTGCCGACAAGGAAGCTAACATGGTGGCTATGAGAAAGCAATTTCTTAGAGACAATCGGGAAAGACATGATGATGACAACTATGAATTTAAAAGAAGAGACAAAGATGACAAGGTACCTAGCACAGAGGAAATCAATGATCAACCAAAAGAGAAAAAACTGAAGATAAAATGACCTTCTTATTTTTGAGTCTCTTTTCATCCAGCATACATAACTGGTCATACTTGCTTTGCAACCAATCTGCTTTCGAGATTTCGCTTTCCAATACTGTCTTTAGTGAACAGACACCTATTTTAATGGGAAGAACTGCTTCCATCCCATACACCAATGAATAAGGAGTGGCTTCTATGGAAGATCAAATTGATGTTCTATACCCCCAAAATGCATAGGGTAATTGTAGATGTAAGTCTTTTTAATTTTTCGTGCTCTTCTTCAAGATTCGCCCTATATTTTTATTAGCAGCCTTAACTACTCCATTAGTCCGAGGATGGTAAGGTGAAGATTTATGGTGTTGAATGTTGAACTGTCGCAACAACTTTTCTGTTTCTCCTTTGAAATGCAACCCATTATTAGAGATAATTTCATGTGGTACCCCATATCTATAAATGATATTTGTTTGAATGAATTGAGCAACTTTCTTTGAGTTTAGAACCTTGTATGCAGCAGCTTATACCCATTTAGTGAAGTAATCAATGACTCTGAGTATGAATTCATGGCCATTAGGTGGCATGCGCTTGAGATCCCCATGGACTTGGCATTGATGGCACTTTCGGACATGAGCTACATAATCGGCTTTTATAGTAGTCTAGTAATAACCTTACCTCATTATCTTCCGTGATAGCATATGTGCATTCATATGTGGCCCATAGCTTGACCCATGAACCTTTTAAATTATCTGCTGTGCTTCCTTAGCAGTCACACAAAGGAGATGAATTACATCATATGATCTTTTATAAAGCTTTTCACCACAAATAATGTAATTAGTAGACAACCTCCCGATGGTTAGTTGGTCATTCTTGTCCGCAGATGGTGGGTACGTCCTATCCTTAAGGTATTGTAATATGTCCGAATACCATTCACCTTCCCCATTCTTTCCCTCATCTTCTTTTATTGTCATGCAAAAAGCTGGTTCCTCTTTTTGTTCCACCACTATCGGTCTGGTTTTGTCTTCCTTAGTCCTATCCATCATGGTTGCCATTGTTGCTAAAGCATCCCTAATCTGATTCTGCATCCTTGGCACATATTGGTACTAGATCTTGTTGAATTTCGAGGCCTACCTTTGAAGACATTCATGATAAGGCATTAGCCTTTCTTCCTTAATCTTCCATCTATTTTGAATTTGAGAATTTATCAAGGCTGAATCACCATATACTTTCAACTCTTTTACTCCAAGGCCCAGGGCTACTCATAACCCCATAATATAAGCTTCATATTCAGTGGCATTATTGGTGGCGGGAAAGTTGAGTCTGTTAGAAAATGGGATGTGTGTCCTTTTTGGAGAAATTGAAAGAACTCCAATACCCCTCCTATTTTGATTCATTGGTACATCTTCCATGATTCTATCCCAATCCCCATGATATCTTCATCCGGAAAGTCTCCTTGGATTTCTTCAACTTCTTTTGGTGAATAATGGGCTAAATGATCAACAATTGCTTACCTCTTTACAGATTTTTGAGTCACATATTTAATTTCAAATTTCGACAAAAGTAAAACCCATTTAGTAGTCTTCCCATCTTGCACAGGCTTTTCCATTAAGTATTTCTAAGGATCCATTCTTGCAATCAACAAGACCTTGTAAGCAAGCATATAATGTTTGAGTTTGCGGGTTGCCCATAGAAGTGCTACGGTGGTGAATACTTTTCTTCATAAGACAACATCTTCTTGTTGATGTAGTAGATCACATTTTCTTTTCTGGTCTCCTCTAGGTATTGAGCATGTAAAGCCCCTATTGTTGTATCTATAGTGGTGAGATACAACAACAATGGCTTTTCACGTATCAGTGGGACGAGTATTGGTGGCTTCATTAGATAATTCTTGATCTTTTCAAAGGCTTCCTAGCATTGTTCATTCCACATTGTAGGAACTTCCTTCTTGAGTAGTCGGAAGATTGGTTCACATGTCATGATGAGCTGGGCTATGAATCTGCTTATGTACTATATCCTCCCCAGAAATCCTCAGATTTCCTTTTTAGTTCTTGGAGGTTTCATCTCTACCATTGCCTTGATTTTGTTTGGATCAACTTCGATTCCTCTTTGGCTTACCATAAACCCCAATAGCTTTCTGGATGTTACACCAAAAGTGCAATTCTTTGGATTTAACCACAACTTATAGAACCAGATTCTTTCAAAGAACTTACGTAAAGCTAGTATATGTCCTTCACAGTCTTTGGACTTCACTATCATATCGTCAACATAAACCTCTACTTCTTTATAGATCAAGTCATGCAACAAAGTGGTGGCTGCACATTGGTAAGTAGCACCAGCATTTTTAAGGCCAAATGACATGACCTTGTAGCAATATGTCCCCTATGGAGTAATAAAGGAGGTTTTCTCCATATCTTTTGGAGCCATCTTAATTTGATTATATCCTAAAAATCCATCCATAAACGATAGCAAAGCATGACCTGTTGTATTGTCAACTAGGATATCAATGTGAAGCAAAGGAAAGTCATCTTTTGGGCTGGCCTTATTTAGATCTCGAAAGTCTACACATATTCTGACCTTCCTATCCTTCTTTGGTACTGGAACCACATTAACTAACCACTTTGGATAGTTGGCCACCCTTAGGAATCCTGTATTGTCTTTGTTACTTAACCTCTTCTTTGATCTTGAGAGTCCATTTTGGCTTCATTCTTCTCAACTTTTGCTTGATTGGCTTCATGGTTGGATCTGTTGGAATGCAATGTTGTACTATATTTGTATCAATCCTAGGCATGTCTTCATATGACCACGCAAAGACCTTTTTAAACTCTGTTAGCAATGCCACTAATGCATCTTTCTCAGAAAGGGTTAGAGTGTTGCCCACTTGTATCATTTCAGGTTCATCATCAATCCCCAGGTTAATGGGTTGGGTTTCTTTTTTTATGGGTTCTAGGTGTCCTTGTTTTAATTCCTTATTATTAAGAGTTTCTTTGCCAATTTCAGAAACAAAAACATTCAAAGCTAACAAATAAGCAGAATCGGGAATCATAATATAAGGCAAAAAGTTCTTAGCAGACTCAATAGACCCAATAGTATTAACTAAATTAGGCTTAACTGGAATACTATTACAAACCGACTTTATAGGAATTGAAATACTAGCAGAAATAGACTCAATGGGGACAGAAACTATGTTCTTGGCGGGGGTGACTAGCTCGACAGTCTTGATCTTCTTGGCAAGAGTGACTAACTTGATGATCTTGATCTTCTTCATGGAGTCCTCCATGGGGTGGGTGACTCCCTCCTATGCCCAGTTCTTCAACTCAAGAGTGGCTTCAACTATGGTAGATGGCTCCCAGTAAGTCTTTTCTTCCCTCAATATCAACACTGCAGGATCTTCATCCATATAATTCGTGGCTTCTTCATCAATCTCCATGTTTGTAGGCTAATCAGTCACAAAAGCATCCAGGCGCTCTATGATGTCCATCCACTCATCAAATAAATCGTACTTCCCTTTATTGCCCAAGTAGGTGTGTTGAGGGAGATGCTCTGACTCGCCTCCTTCCATCCTCTCATTATTACCTCTAGCATTCTCAAGTGTTAGGACTTTGAGACTGTGGACCATCAATTTTTGGTCTAGAGCGGCCAATCTAGCATCTCTGTCATCCTCTTCTTCATTATGTGGGGTCAGTGAGCCAGGTTTCGAATCATAATATGACCCCAACTCTGGAATCTCTCTTCCATGCTTGTCATATCGAGGTCTAGACCTTGAGCTAACATTAGTGATACAGCTTAAATTTAGGGGGCGCCCATAGGGGTAATCATCGTAGTCCACATTGTTGGCTTATTCAACCTCCTCTCTTGCATCTTCTAATACATTTATCAGCCTGTATTGGTCACTATCGGTGTCACTCCACCTGTTAACTTTGACATCATCTTCAATATCTTTATCGTGGTAGTCTACATCATCATCATATTCTTCATAGTAAAGCTCTGCATCTTCATCTTCTTTATCACTAGGGGGTTCACCCCTCATTGTTGTTGCTCTCAATATCGTTGTTGCTATCATCATTACTATGTCCACTATCATTACGGGGTCTTTGTCACTACTACTATCACTCTTGGCATCACTTCCTTCATCATCATCACTAGAGGCTGCTCCTCCTTCCTTATCTTCATCATTGGTTTTTAGTTCATAAGGGCTCTTCAATGCATGCTAGCAAGCCTCCCAATATTCTTCTTCTTCTATATTGCAGATAGCATTTCCAAAGAGTGTAGTCATGGCATCGGGGTCCATGTAATCAGCCCAATCAGTAGGAACCGAAGTTGTATCTTCCTTCTTCTTGATTCCGGAACCTTGTTGTTGCAATCAAGTAGTATTTCGAACTTAGGCACCATTGTCCTTGTCACAAGATCAAATCTCGATTCGACGAATCCCCAATAGCATTGACTATGTCCAGTTTTGACAAATTTTCCGTTCAATGTAGGAGTATAGGCTTTTAGGGGTTTTGGGGTCAAGGAAGTCCCTTTGCTTTAGCTTTGGCTCGGGCCATCCTTCTCACCTCCATCTCTAATAAATCATCATCGGTGGGCTTATAACCTAGCCCAAAAGGTGGTGTGGTAATGGGAATCATCGGGAGTTGAACAATAGGCTTCTTCATAGTCTTCCCCAAGTTCATCCCCGGAAGGTAATTCATTCTTCTCATCATTGCTACCAGATTGTTGTTTTTTGTACGGAGCAAAGTCAATCGGAATCTTCTCCACTTCTTCTTCTCTCCTTTCAAAGTTAGGCTTCTCAATCTCAAAGCCATCCAAGGTCAATGGCTCTTTCTCATAATCAATATAAAAAATGGGCTTAGGCACAGTCAAAGTATCACCATATATGGTTACAATAGCTCCTTCATATGGAAACCAAACCTTTTGGTATAGGGATGAAGGTACGGCCTTTGTGTCATGGATCCATGGTCTCCCAAGGAGCATATCGAAGCAAGAAGCTATGTTGAGGACTTGAAATTGCACCTTGATCATTGGCTCTATAGTGAGCTCTAATGTTATGGTTCCCAAGACCTCTCTTCTACTATTGTCATACGCTCTCACATATTGATCAGAGGGCACAAAGTCTTCAATGCTTAGACCCAATCAACTTGTAGTTTTTAAAGGACACACATTTAAGGCACTTCCATCATCAATGAGAACCATCAGGATCCTCTTGCCTTTAGCATCTACTGTAATATGCAATAGGTCATTGTGGTGTTTCCCCTTCTTTGTCAAATCTTTGTCAGAGTAGGAAATAGTAAGTTCCCTATTTATAGACCCAATCATAACACTTAGATCTTGAGAGGTTGTGCTTGTAGGGACTTGGATTTGGTTGAGAAGGTCTACCAAAATCTGGCGATGCTTGTACGAGGCCATGAGTAAACCTTATAAAGATATGTTGGCTTATGTCTTTTGTAATTGCTTGAAGACCTCATCCTCCTTATTGGGTGTTTGTTGGGTGGCCTTGTTCCAGCCTTCTATTGGGTTATCTGTCTCTAAATGTGGGGGTTTGAAGTGTCTCCCCCCATTTGTGGATGTTGGGCCATTTGATTGGGGTTCAAAGTGTCTCCCCCCGTTTGTAGGTATTGGGTTGCTTGATTGGGGTTCGAAGTGTCTCCCCCCATGTGTTAGTGCTTGGTAATCTAATTGGGGTTTAAAGTGTCTCCCCCCATTTGTGGATGTTGAGTAATTTTTGGTTTTTGGTACTTCTTCATTCCATATATCATATCCTGTGGTTGTGGTGAATGTCCTATCCATCAGTTCTTCCTATGTTATCATCAATTCAGATGGGCCTCCTTTACTTTCCCTCTTTGGTCATCGGGCAATTAATCCTTGGTCCTCTCCTAAAATTGTGATTGGGCAAGGGATTATTAGTGATGCTAGGCCTTGTAGGCGGTACAATCCCCTTGTTGTCTATTAGTTTTTGAATTGCATGACGAAGGCCAAAACACTTGTTAGTACCATGGCCAGGGCCTTGGTGGTAGGCACATCTTTTATTCACATCAAACCTTGAGGGTAGCGAGTTTGGAATTGGCCTTGGTCTAAGGGTTTCAATAACTTTTCTACTTTTAGCTGGTCAAACACTTGGTTGATAGGCATATACAACTCATGAAACTCCCTCCTACGTCTAGGCCCTTGTGATACTTGTACAGGTGCAATGGGTGCAATCAGTTGATAAATCATTTTTGTGGATATTAGAAACTTCTGTAGCCTTAGAATTAGATCCTAAATTCTTTTTAGACCTCAGTGGATCATCATTCTTTATAATGCCATTATTTCTTACATCCTCATTTTGGGTTCTAGTAGCAATCAAAGCTTTAAAATTAGGAAAGTATTAGGCAAACAAGTACTTATGGTATACAGGTAATAAATTCTTTACAACCATAGTTAATTGTTCTTCTTCACTTGGCCTATTCATCATTTATGCTGCCTTGGCTCTCCACTTGGTAATGAAAGTAGAGAAGGATTCTTTCGGCTCTTGCTTCGTGGTCTCAAGATCTCTCCTTGTTATGTCCACTTCTATGTTGTATTGCTTGTGAAACTCTCGGCAGATGTCCTCCGAACTCCTTGCTCTAGCATTATTCAGGTTGAGGAAGCACCTAAGAGCGGCTCCAATCATAGTGTTTTGGAACATTTAAGCAAGTATAACTTTAGTCGCACCTAGGGGTTATATAGCCCTCATATACATCTTCAGATGGGACTTTGGGCAATTGGTCCTATCAAACTTGTCCAAGGTCAGCATTTTGAACTTGGAAGGCAGTCTCACATCGGGAAAAAGTGAGAGGGATTCTTAGTCCATGAGGTTTTCCATCTTACAAGCTCATATAATCATTTCTTCCATTTTGTTCATTCTTTCATTGATCTTCTTCTCACTCTCCATGGTTGGTGGATTATGGTCAGTCTTGTTCTCCTCTTGGTTACTCTTTAGATTATGAAACTATTGTACCATAAGGTTCATGTCCTCCCTCAGTTGGATTTGACTAGCTACCATGGTGTTGAGTAGCTCTTGAGTGTTCATAGGTTCCTCAATGTTCGAATGTTCTCCCTATTTTGCCATAGTGTTAGGAGCTTCAAACTTCTTGTGACTTGAACTGTCTTGTAGGTTGAATATGGGATTGTGATGTTACAGTAGTGGAGTATCTTCTATGTTTACGGGCTTGATCAAAGATGTTATGGGAGTGATGGGCTTGGAACTGGAGCTACTAGCTTGAGTGTTGGCCTTAGGTTCTCTTTGCAGCCTTCCTTGAGATCTCGACCAAATTCTCCCCTAATGACAGGCTTGATTAGGTTAATCAAAGCTAGGTCCCCATCCACATCAATCAATCAAGCAAACAAATACACACAACATGCAATGTGATTATAACATAGACCAGCCTAAGGGTAGGTTCTAAGTCATTACGTTGTAGGGAGGGTTTGTTATTTCATTGTTTCCCATAGCTAGGACATTACACCTCCAAACTTG
This sequence comes from Quercus dentata, assembly GCA_028216015.1. NCBI lineage: Eukaryota > Viridiplantae > Streptophyta > Magnoliopsida > Fagales > Fagaceae > Quercus > Quercus dentata. The sequence continues at coordinate 56,537,084 of CP116447.1, forward strand.
TAATGTAATGAACATTGTGTTGGTCCAAATGACATAGTCTGTCCTTTACAGTCAGTAGGAAATGATCTAGTGACTTTAGGCTATGAGTTGGTGAGTTCACCACTGGGTACCCGAATCTAATGAATATTGGTGATCCATGGTTACTACCACCACATTGTTGTTGAAAGGGGTGCATACATATTTGTTGTTTTGATGACACACACTGTGACAGTTAGGGAAAGCTCTTAACAAACAATACATACAACAAAATATCATATAATATCTTAACAAACATAAATAAACAAACAAACAATAATATCATGCAAGACCATGCAAAACAAGAGGGTACACATTTGGTCACTTAAGTCTAATACGAAGCTTAGCTCTTGACATCCCCAGTGAAGTCGCCACTGTGAGAGACCACAAACTTGTTGCCTCTCAAAAAAGATATTTGGGTACCTTTTTAGGGCACCTCTCTTCTTAGGTAAGTGGTGTGGAGTCACCACTTACTTTTTATACAAAAGAAAAAAAAAATTAAATACAAATTTACATGACTGAGTTGTTCCTTTCTCATTGATTGAATAAAAAAGAGTACATATTTGATAAATTGAGTATTACACGGCATTGGATCCTAGTTACAAACTAACAAAGATACATGGCTTTTTGTCCTAGTTACAACCTACCCAAAATAAAAGTAAAGATAAAGTCTCGGTCTACCTATCCAAAGACACTAAATTCAAAGGCTAGGTTACAGAATGGGAAGGTGTTAAACACCCATTCCGCCCAAACAGAGTCCGGTCTTCTAGACTCTCTTTACCAATGTACCCCTTATATGCATGACATGAATGATATGTTGCACACATGAAAAACTAAATCACATAAGTCTATTTATGAATGCATCCACTTCTTTGTTAAAAAATTCAGATTTGTGTTGTGATAAGAAAATTTGATTTGGTTTAGAAAAATCAGATCTATTTTTGTACATCTAAAAAAAAAATAGTTTTGGCATAGAAAAGTCAGATTTGTGTTTATTAAATAAAACAAAGTCTTTTGGTTTAAAAAAAAAATCAGATTTTTTTTTTGAGAATTAGAAAAATTGGTTTTTGGTTTGTATTAAAAAATATTAGATCTGTTTTATAACAAAAAATTTAGATTTGTATATAAGAAAAATCAGATCTATTTTATAACAAAAAATTTTGATTTGTATATAGGAAAAATTAGATATGTTTTTCTTTTATGAAAAAAATAAGAAAAAGATTTTTTAGAAGAGGAATATATTCATGAACTAAACTTACACTGCATGCATCAAACAAAACAAACAAAACTACTCATGACTCTTTTTTCATTTCAAAATCTGCTACGTTAAAAAAAAAAAAAAATCAGTTCTATATCTAAAGAAGATATAGATAAGTTTTTTTGATTTAAAAAGTTCAGATCTACATCTAATGAAGATGCAAATTAGTTTTTTTATTTATTTATTTTTTATTGGGAAAAATTCAGATCTACATCTAATGAAGATGCAAATAAGTTTTTTTGGTTTAAAAAAATTCAGATCTGCATCTAATGAAGATACAAATCAATTTTTTTTTTTAATTGAGAAAAATTCAGATCTGCATCTAATGAAGATGCGAATAAGTTTTTTTGATTTAAAAAGATATGATAACAAGTAGATTTTTGAAACAAAAAAATAGATCTTGACAATAAAAACATCAAAAACATATTCCAATAGGGCCAAAATGGGCAAATGCCCTTTTCGCGCAAAATATACAACATTTTGCCCCTTTTCCCAAATTAATTAGGGAAATGCCCCTCTTTTGTAACTCGATTTTCTTAAAATCGAGTTTCAATGTAAAACTCGATTTGTAGAAAATCGAGTATGGGGCGATCAAACTTAAAAAAAAAAAAAATAATAATAATTTCAATGGAACTCGAGTTCTATAAAAAAGGTCACTATAGGCCTCCATGAAACGCAACAATAGGTAAAACTTTAAAAAAAAAAAAAAATTGCATGGAACTTGTGTTCCATAAAAAACGCTACTATAGGGCTCCCTATGGAGTGATCAAACTTAAAAAAACTTGCATGTTTTAAAATGCTACTATAGGGCTCACTATGGAGCGATCAAACTTAAAAAAACTAGCATGTTTTAAAACGCCACAATAGGGCTTTAAAATGCCATTATAAGGCTTTTAAAAATTGCATGAAACTTGAGTCTATATAGCTTCAGTTCTAGTAACTTTTTTTTTTTTTTTTTTTTAGTTTGTTATATCTCGATTGTCCAAAAATTGAGTTTTAAATTGAAACTCGATTTTCCTAATTAGTTTGGGAAAGGGGGCAAAACGTTGTATATTTTGTGCTAAAAGGGCATTTGCCCATTTTGGCATTCCAATAGAGAAAATATTGACAACACATGATATGAGTATTTAAAAATAAAAACTAAACAAACATTTATTCATACATCACCAAATTAAAAGAGATAGAAGAAGAAAAAGTAAAGAAAAACAACCTCTTGCATGGACGTACTCTTTTTCTTGAGAGAATATTTTAGGGTTCAAAGAAATTTATGCAATTATCTTTGAAACCTAAAAATCATTGCTTATAAAAAAAAAAAAAAATTCTTTAGACTAAAGACTCCAGAACCTCTTTAAATTAAGAGAGAAAATACCAGAAAGGGGAGTCAGAAAGAGGGGAAATCTGAGAGCATGAAAAAGTGTCCTGAATTTTGAGATCCAGTCTCTATTTATAGAAGTCGGAGGGCTTGAAAAAATAGTTTAGATGATCAGAATACGAACTCGAACGCATCCTTATCACTAAAAAATTGAAAAAAGGATGTGTTTTAACGTAATCCCAATGCCCTCGGGCCGAGGCCCAAATGTGTGCCATTTGGCACTCCAAAAGTGCCGAATGGGTGCCAATCCCGATTTTGAGTTTTAGTGCATTTTGGACTCTTTTTTGAGATTATTTTTTAGCCGGGACTTGGACTTAGATGCATTTTATTCTAAAAATTAAACTCTTTTCTGGATAATTTAGGTCTTTTCAGCAATAGTTATCTTGTAGATAAATACTCTAAAAGAATCTTGATAAAGTCTAGATTATCCACAATTTTATTGTTATCCAATTATCCCCTTTATTCCCATGCAAACAATCCTATTTTTGACACTAACTATCAACCAATCACAAAATTATTTAATTAATTTTAATTATTTAACCAATTAGAATTAATTTAAATTAATCATGCGTGGTTGATTGTACCTAGACATAATACATGCTGATCGTGCAAACTTGACCATGCAATATCTTTCAATCCAATGGTTCGATTTGGAAACCGGGCATACCGTTGTGACCGTTAGAACCTCAAGATCATTTTTATGATATGCAATGAATAAATTTTGGGTACATGAAAGGCATGTAATGCAATCATGAATTTTGGGTACATGAAAGGTCATTCTAATCATCTTCCTTGATTAAAACATGGGTGCAAAATCTAGTGTCTATACTTTGTAAAATAAAACTTGTCTTTTCTAAAGAAAATTTCAAGGGTGGGAGCCACATGTATTCTTCAATTGCCCACCCAAAATTTTTAGAAAGTTTTTTATATACTATATATATGATATGATAGGGAAAAATGCCTTAATACCTCTTGAATTTTGATGAGTGTCTATAACACCCCTTAAACTTTTGTTTTGCCCAATTTACTCTATAAACTTTGTGCAAGAGACAAATTAAAATATTTATTACTGTTCCGTTAGTGTTATAATAGAATAGTGCACGTGGACTTCAAAATACCAAATCTAATTTCATGACTGATGATAGGAGGAGAGAGAAACTTAGGGTCAAGTTTAGAGAGAGCTGATTGAAGTTGAACTAGACTCATTGTTTGTGGTCTCATCAGAGCTAGAGTTTGTGTCTTGCTGACGATCTCGTTGTTCGGAGCTAGTGTTGAACCCACAACACCATCAAAGTCTATAACACAATTTCTCTACTTCTAGATTTAGCAAACATTATTTTTACACCTAATCTAATATGGTGTATTATTTATTTATTTTTAATGTTTAGGTAGAAAGCCACCAAGCTTGGGTTTTAAGGTTGATGGGTATGATTTAGCATTTTTAATTAAGAGTTTTTATTTTTTTTTGGTTTTTTGGGGGAGGGGGGTGAGGGGGTAAGACTTGGGTTTAAGTTGTGAACTTTGAAGGAGATAGTTATGTAGTTGAGGCATTTGATGAGATTGGTGTTTGATTTTGTAGTTTATTTGGACTTTCAACATGGTTTTTAAACCTGGACCATTTAATGAACCGTAAAAAGTAGAGGTTCAAGGTTTTTAAGATTGGACTGAGGTCAAACCGAGGTCGGATTATGATGACGTAATAATTAATTTAATATAAAATAAATAAAATAAACATGTAAAATTGGCAATCTTCAAAGATTAGGTAGATATTTCTTCTATTATTTCAATTGTTTTGGCACAATTGTACAACATAACAATATTTCAAAAACTAATATCTCAACTAAAAATACTGAGATTTTTTATAAGAAAAAAAAATACTTAGATTTCAATCTTAATAAATAAAAACAATACTGATAGTTCAAAATTTAATGTTTTAAACATAAGAAACCTTTTCTTAACCAAAATATAATAATAATAACAATAATAATAATAAAATATATAAAATATAAAATGTAAAATATGCTATGCAATGTAGTTTAAAATTTTAAAAATAGGAGTCCAGTCACTCATCCCAGGAGAAAAAGCTTACTCCCTTCGTCCTAAATTGTTTGGCCTCTATTTTAACTTTTTTTTTAAAGAGATAAGACAGTTAATGATGTTTCCTTAAATAATTAGATTTTTATAACTATGTCAAACAATTTGAAATAAAGGAAATATTTAATATATATATATATAAATATAATAAATATATTTTGTTTTTAAATCTAATACCCCCACTTCCCAAAGCTTAGGTGTTCTTCCCCAAAATAAATATCAAAACTCACTTGCTCCTTGTCACAGACTTAGATTTTTCTTTTCCTCCTCTCTCTCTCTCTCTCTCTCTCTCTCTCTCTCTCTCTTCACAACGAAAAAGACTACGAGAGTCAAGCTCCCCTCCAACCAATATCAAGATTTTGCAATGGTAAGTTGTTTGCAGCAAAGGAATGGAGTCAAGTTAGTCAACAAACGGGGTTGACAGTTTGGACTTCCGACAATGACAAGCAAATAGATTACCGCTTTTTTTGTTTTTTGTTTTGTTTTTTTTTTTTTTGAAAATATTTGAAGAAAATATGTTACTCGACCCATAAACCCATGACTGGTTTAGAAGCTGTGCGTTTGACTTTGATTCACGGTTCAAGAAAAAGTCAAATTTTCGGTTTTATCAAGATAAAAATTGGATTGCTAAATGGTTTTCGATAACCCGGTCGGACCCTACGGTCCGGTCTGGTCTGGGTTTCAAAACCATGCTTTCAAGCAATTGATAAACATATTTTTGCTACAATCATAAATTTTGCTATATATGGTTGTTTGTTTCTTTTTTATTGGGTTTCTGCTATTTGGTTAATTATGCAGATGGGAAGGTTTTGATTATGCAGATAGGTGCATTTTGTGTTGGGTCCTAACTGACTTGCTTAGAAGTTGGATGGCGAGATCGGCGGTGGGACTCGAACTCGGACTCCAACCCGACCCCAAATAGGTATCCGGTTCAATTGACTCTCTCTCAAAACCCGAGCTGTACTTTTTTCTCTCTCCTCCTACCAAGGAGTTCATGGGATTAAATGAGATATTTTGAAGTCCACACGTCTCATGTGATGATTTTGTTAGCATATTAACGTAAGAGTAACATAAGTACTAATTTGGCTCTTGTGCAAAGTTCTTGTAGTAAATTGGCCAAAACAAAGCTTTAAGGGGTGTCATAGCCACTACATAAAGTTCAGGGGTATTTAGGCATTATTTCCTATAAGATAAATGCAATGTCCATAACTCTTTTACAAAACCTTGACAATATAATTTCTACATGGAAGATTTTTTTCGGTTATTATTGATGAATAAAAAAGTAATTTCTGTTATTTAAATTTAATAGATAAAATAACTAAAATGCATGAACCGATGCATATCTGCCAAAATGAATGAAAAACATCAACCCGAAACAAAGTTGAATTGAATAACATATTAAAATTGATGGTACTTTAGTAACATATCAACAAAAGTGTCCATTAATATAGTCTATGTTAGGTTCTAAAGTTTAGGATTTTATGTATTTAGAACTCTAATTTGTATTGTTGGCAAACCATGATTAAAACAATGTGTTTAGAAGTATTTAAAGCTAGCTCAAAGTTGTATGTCAATGTAAAGTTGGAATCGAGTTTAAAGCAGGAAGCATCGTGGCTTTCGGCCTGGCTCGATCGATCGAAGCTTAGGCTCGACCGATCGAAGCTCGGGCAGATCGCTTTTTCGCAGATTCATCCAACTCAACCCTATTTGTTTTAAAACATTTTTAGGGTTTCTTATTTGTCCCGAGTATAAAAGGCAAACCCTAGCTACGTTTTAGTGTTGCTCATATTGCGGTTTGTGTAAATCTCTTGTAAAATCTAGAGGAGCTTTCCTTTACACAAACTTAGGGTTTTCAAGGAGGAGATATTTTCTACACCTTGATGATCAATTCAGTTGCTGCCATTAAAGCTTAAAGAATACACAAGCGGGTGTGCTTGTAGCTGGTGGGAATCCAAGAAAGAAGGAGTCCGTGGATTCGGAGCTTGCACGTGATCGTGTCAGTAAGTTCTACTGGTTGGTAGCATTAGGAAGTCAAGCGGGGGTGCTTGTAAGTCCTTTTATATGAACTTCAATTCTTTCAAGATAGTGGATTCAGGTTTACCTTGAGGATAGCTAGGTCAAATCCTCCCCAGGTTTTTATCGGTTTGGTTTCCTGGGTGATCATATTTTGTGTTATTTATTATCCATTTGCTTTGCATGATTTGATCTTTATTATTGTGATAACCTAGACTTGTTTAATTGGACTAAGTAACAACTTGGCTAATTACCTAGGTTTAATCAATTATTTAAGGGGTCTAAAAACTGTCAAGTGGTATCAGAGCGGGTAGCTCTTTTGTTGTTGATTCTTTGATCACCGAATGATCCTTGACCCCTGTTGTCATGGAACACAGACACTCTCTAGTTATTCCTCCTCACTTTGATGGGAATAATTATGCTTCTTGGAAAGTAAGGTTGAAAGTTTTCCTGAAATCCATTGATGAGAGGGTGTGGAACTCCATTGAATACAGATGGGAGAAGCTCACTACTCCCGTTAGTGAGTGGGAAACTTCTCAGAAAGAAGCAGCTTCGTTTAATAGCAAGGTTATGAATACGATTTTTAATGCTGTTTCTATGGAGGAATTTAAGAGAATCTCGAATGTTGAGATCGCTCATACCGCTTGGAATGTATATCTGTTGGACAAAGGTTGTCAAAATAAATAAATTGCAGCAATTAACTTCTAAATTTGAAAGCATTAGGATGTCTGATGATGAAACTTTTGATGAATTCTATGCTAAACTGAATGATATTGTTAATTCTGCTTTTAACTTGGGTGAAATCTATGATCAACCTAAAATTGTTAGGAAGATTCTTAGATCTTTGATCAAGACTTTAGACCCAAGGTGACTGCCATTCTCGAAAGCAAGGCTGTGGACTCCATCCCTGTTGATGAGCTTGTAGGATCTCTTCAATCCTATGAGTTGGATCTACCCAAAACTACCAAATCCAAATCAATGGCTCTTAAGTCAGTTGATGATGTTGATAGTGGTGGATTTGATGATGAGCTCTCCGCTACAGAGATTGCCTATCTTGCCAAGAACTTTAAAAACTTTCTCGGGAATAGCAATAGAAAGGCAAGAGGCACAAACACTGCTGAACCTAGAAATTTTAGGAAGCATGATCCCACTAAGGTTAACAACAATGATAAGCCTAGAGAAAGAGTAGGTCAAGCTTCTAATAATTCCTTGGGCTCTCAATGTTTTGGGTGTCAAGGGTATGGACACATGAAATCTGAATGTCCAACCTATTTGAAGTCTAAGGGTAAGGCTATGGCTGTAACCTTTAGTGATGGTGAAGTTTCTGATCATGAGTCCGATTGTGATGAGGACGGAAACTTCATTGCTTTCACTGCTACTGCTGTAGTTGATGAGAGTATATCCGTTGAAGAAAACCCTTCTGATGGGGAACTCTCTCAAGATGCAGATCTTCAAGAGGCCTATTTGCAAAGTTGCTGCAAAGGATACTATGAATGTTGAACTTGGCCTAAAGAAAATTGAATGTCTTGAGCTTGAAAAGAAAAATTTGCTTGTTAAATTGTTTGATGCTAATGATCTTTTGAACAATGTGAAAACCGAAAACATGCTTTTGCTTGATAAAGTTAAATCTTTGGAACTTGATTTATCTGTTGCTAGATCCGCTAGTTCTAAACTTGATCAAATGCTTGAGTGTTCAAAAGTCATCTTCGACAAAACTGGTTTAGGTTATGTTGATAGTATTTGTGTGTCCGCTCCCCATTCCACTAAGTTTGTTCCTTCATCTTCTTCTTCGAACCTTGATGAGTGAGATAGTGATTGAAACTATCAAACCCTTTGTGAGTGAGGTTGCTAAACCCTTAGAAGGTTCATTATCTAGGAAGAATAGGATTGATCTGAAAGAATCTAAGCCTAAGAAGCCTACCCTATCTAAGGACAAGACACATGATAAACCCGCATGGGTTTGTCATTTTTGTGGAAAGACTGGACACATACGTCCAAATTGCTACAAGCTACAAGCTGCAAAGAGAGCAAACAAACCAAAAGTACCTGTGCCTCAAGCACTTGATCCTATGGTACTTATTGGTGATTTGGTAAAGGCTTTAAACCTTTATTCCAATCCTGGAGTTGGTAATCATTCTCAAGTGAATAAAAACTCCAATGCTCGTGGTGCATCTAAAAAGTTTTGGATGCAAAAGACTCGACCTAATCGAGTCTTTCGACATGGTCCTTGTGCTTCATTGCTCTACCCTTTGTGACTATTGTTCTTTGGTTTTGTTTTTCTTTTTTGTGTCTCTAGAATTTGCATAACATAACATTCAGGCATTTCATTCTAGGTGTTTGTTATTTTTATTAAAAAAAAAAAAAAAAATAAAAAAGGGAAAAGGAAGCGTATTTTGTTTTGCACTATTCTTCTTGGTTTTTGAAAACAAGTTTGGTCAATTTATTTTCACATAACATGTCTTTTGTACCTTGTTTAGTTGTGATGAGCTTATTTATTGCACTCTACTAGTTGAAGATTTGTAGTGCATGTTGTGTGGGAAAGATGTGTATGGTTTTTTATTACTATGTCTTAATCTTGAAGTCACATGTTTTTAAATGTTGGACTTGGACTTGAACTTTTAGAGAAAGGCATAAATAAACCTGCATGGGTTTGTCATTTTTGTGGAAAGACTGGACACATACGTCCAAATTGCTACAAGTCGCAAGCTGCAAAGAGAGCAAACAAACCAAAAGTACCTGTGCCTCAAGCACTTGATCCTATGGTACTTATTGGTGATTTGGTAAAGGCTTTAAACCTTTATTCCAATCCTGGAGTTGGTAATCATTCTCAAGTGAATAAAAACTCCAATGCTCGTGGTGCATCTAAAAAGTTTTGGATGCAAAAGACTCGACCTAACTGAATCTTTTTGACATGGTCCTTGTGCTTCATTGCTCTACCCTTTGTGACTATTGTTCTTTGGTTTTTTTTTTCTTTTTTGTGTCTCTAGAATTTGCATAACATAACATTCAGGCATTTCATTCTAGGTGTTTGTTATTTTTATTAAACAAAAAAAAATAAAAAAATAAAAAAAGGGAAAAGGAAGCGCATTTTGTTTTGCACTATTCTTCTTGGTTTTTGAAAACAAGGTTGGTCAATTTATTTTCACATAACATGTCTTTTGTACCTTGTTTAGTTGTGATGAGCTTATTTATTGCACTTTACTAGTTGAAGATTTGTAGTGCATGTTGTGTGGGAAAGATGTGTATGGTTTTTTATTACTATGTCTTAATCTTGAAGTCACATGTTTTTAAATGTTGGACTTGGACTTGAACTTTTAGAGAAAGGCATAAATAACCATCTCACCACTGTTCACTAGCCAATCATGAACACCTTAGTGCATATCATAAGATTTTGTGTTCGAGAAAGTGTAGCACATGCACAAAAAGAATATAAGGTGAAACCTCGGTTAAAGTGCTTAATTCTTAAAATCAAAATTGGTGTGTACTATTAGGCTTGATGCCAAACTCACATAATTTAAAATTGGAATGTATATTATGATGCATAAATACAAGAAACTTACATGATTGCAAGCTTATGATCTAGGAGATGTGGGAGTTATATGATGTAACTCTTTAGGTAATAGTCTCTTTTAAATTCTTTGTGATGAATTTTGTAGACTTTGTGATTGATTGCTATTCACATATCACCTCACATGTATCTCAAGTTTTTGCTAGTTGCACACACTACACGAATTATTCTTTGCTAAACATCGTACATGTTATTGTGTGTGTTTATGGTCCGACCAACCACGTTTTTGCAATCACTTTGAATTATGTGCAAACTAAATTTGTTGCTTGAAAATTTGTGGAGAATGCAAAATTTTGTTTTTGGGAATTTTGGGCTTAAAATTCTTGATTTGAAAATCATATCATCTCATACTCATGCATTTTTGTTCTTAAATTTTAATGCTTTGAGTTAAATCAACTTGTTTTTCAAAAATTGTGTTTTTCCTCAAAAATATGGTGAGCCTCTACCCGATTCGATCGGTCCATTCTGTTTTTCGACCAATCGAAATTTTTAAAATTTTTAAAATTTGAGAGAGGGAGTCTCTGTCTGTTTTGACCGGTCGAGGCTGATTTTCAACCGATCGAAACTCGTGAATCGGGTTTTTCAAAAAGGCAGAATTGGACTTTTTCAAACTTACTTTTCAAATAGTTCTTTTCTTTTCTCTCTCTCCGCGTTGGCTCTTGGCTCCACCATCCAATTTTTGTCGTTTTCCTTCAAGATTTTTGCAAGGTTTTTGTCCTTAGAAGCTGGTAAGTCCCTTTTGCCCTTCTTTTTCAAGTTTATTTCTTATTTTCATGCATTTTTCATGCATTATCATGGGTATTTTCGGCATCTTCAAACCTTTTGGGGTTTTTGATGATTCAAGCCTATTCTTGTGTAATTGATCAATGGGTTTTTGTGCCATGATGTTATATTGATGTTCCCTATAGTTTAATTTGATCAATTTTGTGGTTTTTGAAAAATTGAAAATTCTAGGGTTTTAAATTTGATCCGAATTGGGGATTTTGTCAAATTGGCTTAAATTGATGAAATTGGCTTATCCAATTGATGTATTTGGTCATTATTTTTGTTATTATATCGTGTGTAATGATCAATTCATCAATATTTTTTTAAATTGATCAAGTGGTTTCTATATTTTGGGGTTTTTGTGTTAAAAACCTTAATGTGCAAGCCAATTTTGTAATTTGAACCTTTTTGACTTCATTCACTGCATTAGAACATGCATCATGACATTTAAACTTATTCATGCATCATATAGATTTTGTTTTTATATTTTGTTTTTGTGCTAACTTGCGATCTGCCCTTGGTGTTGGTTTGTGGATTTTGTTCTTTCGCTCTGTGTTTTGATCCTTATCTTAGCACCATGCCTAGGAAAACTAGAGCTCATAGGATCACTTCCACTTCCTCCGAGTCTCCACCTAGGGTTGCGTTGTTTAAGAATAATAAGTGTAAAGAAGCCTATGACTCTTTGAACTGTAAGTGTAAGATTTGGTCCGAGCGAGCAATTTGTTTTAGATCAGATTGATCCGGCCATTAGGGCCAATTTTGAGTCTAGAGGTTGGTTGCCTCTCTTAGAGATAGATCATCCACCCCCGACCGCCCTGATTAGAGAGTTCTACTCGAACCTCTCTTGTCACGTCTATGATTCCAACACCCTTGTTAGGAGTTGGATACGAGGTGTAGAGTTCACCATTACCCCTCGGGTAGTGGCCGAGGCTCTTAGGGTGCCGGTTGTTTGGGGTGCTGACTATCCCTATGATGAGTCACCCTCTTTAGACATTGTCATGTCTTAAATCACTGGGTCATCTATCCGGTGGGGTGCGATCCTCGGATCACGCCCGCTGAGCTTACCGAGACGGCCTTTCTCTTCTTTAGGATTGCGTGTCATTCCTTGTGGCCTATTTCTCACTTCCACACCATCCATTTAGAGTGACGTGTGTTTTTGTACGCCTTTGCTTCTAGAGCGTCCATCAGTTTTCCTCACTTGTTCCTTCGTTCTTTGAACGAGGTTCATAGGAGTTTTGCCGTAGGGGATGCGCCGATTCATCGTATTTTCATTCATAGGATTCTGCTCTACTTAGGTCTAGATGGTTTTCCGTCGGGTAAGCCTGTTCATGTGATAGCTCCCATAGGTGCCACCTTTCTTCGTCAAAGGGCCGCTCGGTTGAGAGTTACTCCTCCTCATCCTAGAGGTGCGTCATCTAGTAGTGTTCCCCCTCCTCCCTCTTTTTAGGTACAGTTCTTTGCTAAGACTTCAGTGTCGCTATCGATGTCGATCTTCTTTGTTCCTCCACCGATCGCTTCGGATGTTTGAGACATTCGTCGCACGTTGGATCATGTCTTAACCCTTCGGGCGGCTCAAGGACAGATTTTGGTGGACGTGCTTGATGAGATCCGTGCCTTGAGTGCGGAGTTGGCGCAGTTTAGACCACCTCCCTTTTGATGATGGATATCTTGTTTGCCCTTTGGCATTCCGTCACAAAAAGGAGGAGTACTTGTAGGTTTTTTTGTTTTTGGGGAGATTATTTGTTTTTGGTTGGAGCTTGTGGAGTTTTATATTGTATCTAGGTGCTTCATTGTGTACTTAATATTTTTAGCTCTTACCCTGTTTTTGATGGGATATTCACGTTAGGGGGAGTTTTATGTTTTTGTTGGTACTTTATTTGTTTCTTGTTTCAAATCGCTTATTGATTTATATTTATGAGTTATTCATTGATATATGTCTTTATTTATGTGTTGTTTGAAATCAAGAAGTTATTTTGTTTACTTGTATTATTTCCACACATGCGGTTATGCATTTTGTTTAGTGTTTTAGGAAATATACAGGTTGATTCAATTGAGTCATTGTCTACACTTGCAAATGATGGATAGTAATTAGGATTGAATTTGGTTTATGAGCATTATTTTGTAAAGGGCTTTTCATTTTGTAAACTTTGAGCTTCTAAGTTGTGTTTTGTCACGGATTGCCAAAGGGGGAGTTTGTTAGGTTCTAAAGTTTAGGATTTTATGTATTTAGAACTCTAATTTGTATTGTTGGCAAACCATGATAAAAAAAATGTGTTTAGAAGTGTTTAAAAGCTAGCTCAAAGTTGTATGTCAATGTAAAGTTGGAATCGAGTTTAAAGCGGGAAGCACTTTGTGGCTTTCGGCCTGGCTCGATCGATCGAAGCTTAGGCTCGACCAATCGAAGCTAGGGCAGATCGCTTTTCAGTAGATTCGTCCAACTCAGCCCTATTTATTTTAAAACGTTTTTAGGGTTTCTTATTTGTCCTAAGTATAAAAGGCAAACCCTAGCCACGTTTTAGTGTTGCTCATATTGCGGTTTGTGTAAATCTCTTGTGAGATCTAGAGGAGCTTTCCTTTACACAAACTTAGGGTTTTTAAGGAGGAGATATTTTCTACACCTTGATGATCAATTCATTCTGCCATTAAAGCTTAAAGAATACACAAGCGGGTGTGCTTGTAGCTGGTGGGAATCCAAGAAAGAAGGAGTCCGTGGATTCGGAGCTTGCACGTGGTCGTGTCGGTAAGTTCTACTGGTTGGTAGCATTAGGAAGTCAAGCGGGGGTGCTTGTAAGTCCTTTTGTATGAACTTCGATTCTTTCAAGATAGTGGATTCAGGTTTACCTTGAGAATAGTTAGGTCAAATCCTCCCCAGGTTTTTATCGGTTTGGTTTTCTGGGTGATCATATCTTGTGTTATTTATTTTCCGCTGCTTTGCATGATTTGATCTTTATTATTGTGATAACCTAGACTTATTATTGTGACAACTTGGCTAATTACCTAGGTTTAATCAATTGTTTAAGGGGTCTAAAAACTGTCAGTCTAATCTTGGATATTTTTTTCTTTGTGTTAGAACGTTAGTTAGCCATTTCCAAAAACAAATAATTAGTAAAAAAATAATAATAATAATTATAGTTGATAAACTATGATCAAAGAGAATAACCATTACTAAAAAGACAAAGTGGGAAACATAAAATTAAATAAATAAAATAATTAAGCTAACCAAAAGTTTGACAAAATAAAGGGAAAGACATGGGAAAAATGTGAAAAGGACATGTAGTAACCCCAAAAATATGTGCTTGGATTTTTAACAATAATGGGTTGTGTTATTTTGGTTGGTTTTTTTGTTTTCCCAATTTTCCCTTAATTATATTCTTTTGGTTTTCTAGGATGGTTTTAATATAAAAAAATTCCTCAACTGGAACCTTCAACCTAATGTATGATATTGGAATAAAACACCGACAAGATAGAAGAATCGGTAGAAGTCTCTCATTTTTCTCGATCAATCTTACTTTCTCTAGTAATGACTTCATTCTTTCTACTTGGTATTGGTTATTTTGATCAAAATTAGGGGTAAAAGAAAAAATTGACAGTAAAGATGGAGGCACTACCCTTTGCGTAAAAAAATTAAAAAACCAAAGCTTGTGATGATGAAGTGTGCATTTGGGTATTTAATAGTTTTTCAGTGCTTATTTGCATAGCATTTAACATTTATAAAAGAAAATATACAAATTTCGTTAGCTTGTATGACAAAATAACTTCTTACAAAAATCTAGTTTTGTTTTATTATTATTGTTATTATTATTATTGCATTTATCTTGATGTGGGGAGGAGGGGGAGGGGATATCATCTAATATCTTGTTTAGGACATCAAGGTCTTTTAATTTTTAGCTACAGTTTTTTTTTTTTTTTTTTTTTTTTTTTTTTTTTTTTTTTTTTGAGAAACCAGTTATTTTAGAATTGGTGGATAAAAGAAATGTGTTTATCAGTCCTATTAGTTTTAAGGTAGTTTAATTAATTAATTTTTTTTCTTCCCTTTTCATGGTAGAAAATGGTAAAGAAAAAACTAAGTTATAAAATGGATTATGATTTTGTAATGTGAATTGGTTGTTTTTTCTTTTACTTAGTACGTTATATGAAAAATCAATAACTTTTTTAACTTTTAATTTTTTATTAAATATTATGAGTTGTGTAGGGTCTCAATTTAAGGCCCAAACCCGAAATGTATGGAGTCTTGGTCCAATGAGCCCAATATAATGAATTTGTAGAAAATGGGTTAAAGAACTGTGTCCTAATGAATTGGACAATAGCTAGTATTGGACTAAATGACAATCAAGCACAAATAAGAGATATTGATGTCGGTGGACTTTCAGTCTAAGGAGGCCACAATTATTTTATATTGATCACAGTTGGATACTAAGACAGTTTAGATTACTACAATGTTTTCTCTCTATTTTTCCGATCCCCTTTCCATGAAGAGTCTTCCACCTTATATATCTTCTTTTGAGTCATCTTCACCCTCCACTTGTTGATTATTTGAACCCCTACTTGAGTACTTGTCCTATTAGTCACCTTCCCTAGCTCTCTGTGAGTTGCGGTAGCCAAGGTAGTATTGTTCAGAAGTCTTCTCCACATAAATGCGGCCGATAAAAGTAGCTGTTGTGCATTTAATGCGGTGGTGTCAGCCTTCTTTTAGATATTTTTAGGTTCTCTTCCTTCTCATATGTCCATGAAGCACATCCCTATCATTGAACCTTCTCGGTAGGTCACTTTAATTGCTGGGTTATATATTTTGAACCATATTCATTAAGTCCGAGAAGGATGTACTCCTCGGACGATCCTTCATTTGCCCTATGCTAATGGGATCTGGTCCGAGAATATCTCATAATTATTTGCTTATCCTCGGACCCATTTGTGTCCTCGGATAAAGCCCAAGACCCAATATACGATTCTGGGCCCTTGCCCCTACAATAGCCCCTCAAAACTTCGATTTTTCTTCCATCCAAAGAGAAAAGTGAGGCTTTGATTTTCTAAGAGCTAATATCATTTGAATTTGTTGACCGCATGTGCGAAAGTTCCATTTTTTTGTGCATTATGATTACACCCGACGCTTTGCAACCCACGAAGTGTCATTAATTGCTTTAGGCGGCGTGTTGTCCCCCGGATCTAATGGTGAAGCTTAGATCCAACGGCTGAGCTTCTTCTTGGAATTTTGAGCAGGAGAACTCTCACTCATTTCCACTCCCTATATAAAGCCTCGAGGGAACTTACATTCCCTTTACTTTACCAATCTTCAAGCTCCCTAGTGATCTCCATTGCTCTAACTCATAGAACTCTCTAAACTACAAAGCTTTTGAAACATTTTCTTCGAGATCTCTTCATAAGTCTTTTAAAAACAACAGAGATAAACATACTTATTCCTGTAAGTTCTTGTTCTTTTATATTTTCCCTTTTAATCTCGGCCATCCTCCTCGGCCTTCTTTTCTTTTGTTTTAGAAACTTCTTTCTAAGGTATTTTTGTTCATTCAAATGGGTAGATTCAAGTATTTGGTAGATTCTCCAGCTAGCATGGATTGCTTTAGAGCCAGGTACCACATCCCCCCAGGAGTAGGTCTACAATACTATCCCGGAAGGTGTACTTTTGGATAGAAAAAAGGGGTGAAGTTGTCATTTCGATGATCACCTTTATAAAGGGAGGAATGACACTTCTTATAGGTAGAATAACTAGGGACTATCTGCTCAATCATAGATTATGTCCACATCAATTTGCTCCCAATATGTTTAGGGTCTTAGACTGTGTAGATGCACTAAATGACCAAATGAACCTCGGTCTCACATGGCACGATGTTGCCCGTATGTACGAATGTCACTCCTTTTCGGGAGGATATTACCTCAAATCTCGGTTTGATGAGGTGAGATTGATATCCCGCCTCCCAAAGTCCAACAAAGGCATGAAGGACGATTACCTAGTTGTCTCCGGGGGATGGCACGACGGTCTTCACTACCTAATTAGGGTAGGAACACTAGGTGGGGTACCCTAGGACCTGGGCTCTTGGCCGAGACCTTAATTTTTTGAGCTCTCTCTGTTCATTTTTGATAATCTGCCTCCTCGGATAATGTTCATTGTTGGTTTAACAATGTTTTCCTTATCTGGTGTTTTTGCAGATAAAGAGCACGTTTCTCCTAAAGCTTCGGCTTTATTAACGTCCTCGGGCTCAACTTTTATTGAGATTGGAGATATTCGTGAGCGAGGATAATCAATTGCAGGCCGCTCACCTAATCCTAGGTTATGACCCTTTTTCACGCATCTACCAGTTCGCAGGCCAAGTGTTGAAAGCAAATAACCCTCGCCTTGCTCGAATAGACATTTCAAACCGGGCTTTCTTGCCAGGTGGGATCTACCTCCTGTGGTATTACCCGCTCAACAAAATCCTCCGTAATTTGCAATACCGCTCCAACAAGTTCCATTTGCAACTGTACTAGTAGTGGAAGGGATAGCCTCCTTCTCACACTTGTCACTTGAGGAGGAGATAGATAGGTTTAATTTTACCGAGGAGGAGAGAACTCCCGAGAGGCCTGTGGAGATTTTGGACTCTGAGACCGAGTCCGACAGGCTTTCTACAGCCCATTAGCCAGGATAGACCGCTGCTTTTGTTGAAACAAGCTCGAGGAAATAGAGGTTATGGACCTTAAGAAGAGGCCGAGCTTAAGGGGTTTGATGGCTAACAGGGGTAAGGGAGCAACTCCACTTGAAGCTTTTAAGACCCAAACCTCTGCCAACCTTCCTCCTCCCCCTCCTCCTCCTCTTCCTATTGACCAAGATCCGCGCGTCAATCCCGACCCGAAGAACAAAAGACCTCCTTAAGAGTTGGAAGAGGGGGAGATGCCTCCACAAAGGGCGCATAAAACAACAAAAAACAAAAGACCCTCGAGACAAAAGGTCGAAGTCCATAGAGAGCCGAGACGACATTGAGATACGCCGTCAACAGCGTACGTGGGCTCCCATGATAGAGATGGACGAGGCCCCCAATTCCCTACGATTCCACGATAAGGGAATCCCAGAGAGGGCATTCCATGTACCTAGCCCAAGCCTTCGAGCAACCCCTCCTCCTCCTCCCAAAGGACATGGATGCCCTTAGGCGGAGGAGGCAGCCTGACTTGTTTTTGTCTCTAAAAAGAGACCTCGCGATGGTGAGTACAGTTTTGTCGGCATTTCAATTCATCTCCCCTTTTTCCATTCATATATATTCTTTATGTGTAATCCTCTTGTTGTTTTCTATAGGTCACTCAACAAGTCTTCGTGGCCGAAGAATGCGTCAGAAGCACCCACAACAAATTCGAGGCCGAGTCTAACTTCCAGTGCTCGATGGAGAAGGCGCTCGGGTCTGTCAAGAAGGAAAAGACTCAGCTAGCCGAGAAGCTCAAAACCTCCGAACACGAAAGTCAAAGCACCTTGGTAGGGCTTAAGACAGCCAAGACTCGGCCGAGGACAGCGCAAGCTTTTCATCACCACAGAGCTAAATCTAGCCATGGAGAAGGCTACGGTTCCGAGCTTGAAGGCCAAGTTGTAAAAGGCTAAGGCGGAGGCCTAGGCGGTCAAGGAAGCCGCTTAGGCCGCAGAGATAGCAGCCTATGAGCGGGGGATGCTCGAGACAGAGTAAAGGTTGTCAAGAGGTAGCCGAAGTATGCAAGGACTATTGCACTGTGTCCTAGAATGAGGCTCTTAACAGTGTAGGGGTCCCGACAAACTCTGAGTTGAGGAGGGCGAAGAAAGTGTCTTTTCCAGAGCCCATCAGAAAGATCTTAACCGACCCTTCCTCGGCTGCTTTGCCCTTACCTTCTCTTAAGCGGGTTCCCAGCGCTCAAAATCTTACCGTTGACGTTGGGACCTCTACTGGAGTAGGTATGGGTAAAGAGGGCTTTCCTCAGCTAGTGACGCTCCGTCCGAGGATACCTTCACCATTAGGGACGTTATCTCTCAGGCTAAGGTAGTTGAGAAGCCTAAAGATGGGGATGCCTGGTCCAAGACTGCCACTACCAAGGAGGATCCCCATCCAAAGAAAAAGTAGTTGTAGGGTTTTACTTTTCTTGTTTTCTCTTCCCGAGATTTTTGTAGCTTGTAATATATTTTTGAAGTTAATGAATGAACCTTTCTTTTTATTCTTGAACCTTTATTTTTGTGCTCTTAGAATTTGTCATTATTATTGCAGACGAGTTTAATAATGTATTTAGCAATAAAGAGTTGCTATCCACTTATACCATGGATTAATCCTCATACAATGAGTATTGAATTTAGAGGGGATAAGTAATATACCTCGCATCTCGAGTTCTGTTTAACATTCATAAGAGTGCTCTTGTGTGTCAAAAGTAGTTAATTTCCCCTAAGCCTGTGGTTCGAGGATCCATGCAGGACTTAGGCTTTATTTAATACTTGAGAAGATGTCTGAAGTAGTCAATTTTCCCTAAGCCTGTGGTTCGAGGAACCATCCGGGACTTACGTTCTATTTAAATACATGGCTAGATGTCTAAAGTAATTAATTTCCCCTAAGCTTGTGGTTCGAGGAGTCATCCAAGACTTAGGTTCTGTTTAAATACTCGAAAGGATGTCTAAAGTAATTAATTTCCGCTAAGCTTGTGGTCCGAGGAGTCATTCGGGACTTAGGTTCTGTTTAAATACTTGAAAGGATGACAAAGTAATTAATTTCCCCTAAGCCTGTGGTCCGAGGAGCCATCAAGGACTTAGGTTCTATTTAAATACTTGTAAGGATGACAAAGTAATTAATTTCCCCTAAACCTATGGTCCGAGGAGCCATCCAGGACTTAGGTTTTGTTTAAATATTGGGCTAGATTGAGAGACAAGAAGCACGAGGCCTTCATACAACAAAAGAACTTATTGAGAAAGGAAATTTTCATTAATAATAGTACATTTTCAGGTTATTTACATTCCAAGGGCGTGGTATAACATGCTTATCTAAATCTTCTAGAAAATATGCCTTAATACCGACCACCGAGGTGATGCAATATGGCCCTTCCCAATTTGGTCCCAACTTCCCCCATGCTAGGTTTTTAGCATTGCCCAGAAATTTCCTCAACACTAAGTCCCCAGGCACTAATGGCCCCAACTTTACTTTGGCATCATAACCTTGCTTAAGTTTGTGTTGGTAGTATGTCGAGTTGGACCATTGCCTTTTCCCTTCTTTCTTCAATAAGGTCTAAGCTTTTTCTAGCAGGCCATCATTGTTGCTCGGACAGAATAAGCTAGTTTTTAGTGTTAGAAAACCCGTTTCTAGAGGAATAATAGCCTCGGCTTCGTAAGTCATCGAGAATGGGGTCTCTCCAGTTGACCTGCGGGGTGTGGTTTGATACGTCCACAAGACATGTGGCAGTTCTTCCACCTACCTTTCCTTCGCGCCATCTAATCTCTTCTTAAGTCCATTCACTATGACCTTGTTAACAGTCTCGACTTACCCATTCCCCTGGGGGTAGGCTGGGGTAGAATATCTATTCGTAATCCCCAATTCGCAACAGTACCTCCTAAAGGCCTTATTATCAAACTGGAGACCATTGTTCGAGATGAGGGAGTGAGGGACTCCGAACCAGGTAACAATGTTTTTCCGGACAAACTTTTTGACGTCCACATTTCTGATATTCGCTAGAGGTTCAGCTTCAACCCATTTAGTAAAGTAGTTAGTGCCAATGAGCAGATACCTCTTGTTCCTTGCTGCCTTGGGAAATGATTCGACGATATCCAAGCCCCACTAGGTGAACGGCCAAGGGCTAGACAGTGGATTGAGGGTCCCTCTTGGTTGATGTATGTTTGGCACAAACGTCTGACACTGGTCACACTTCTTCACGTATTCGTGTGCTTCTTTCTACATGTTTGGCCACCAATAGCCTTGGGTGATGGCCTTATGGGATAAGGACCTGTCTCCTGTATGGTTTCCACAAATTCCTTCGTGTAGTTCATCCAAGATTAGTTCTGAGGCCTCGGGGTGTACGCATAGCAAGTATGGTCCAAAATAGGAGCGTTTATATAGCTTTTGGTCCTCGGATAGCCAGAATCGAGAAGCGTTTCTTTGTATCTTGTCAGCTTCGTTCTTCTCTTTGGGTAAGATGTCTTCCTTCAGAAACAGTACCAAAAGGTCCATCCAGCTAGGTCCCACTCGACGTTGTGGACATGGATCACTTCTCTTTTTGTCACCGAGGGTTTGTATAAATCTTTCATAAGGATGACCCGAGGTAAACATTGAGC
The DNA here is from genome assembly GCA_028216015.1 of Quercus dentata. Lineage (NCBI taxonomy): Eukaryota > Viridiplantae > Streptophyta > Magnoliopsida > Fagales > Fagaceae > Quercus > Quercus dentata. Next base: position 56,558,418 of record CP116447.1, read on the forward strand.
CGAGGAGGTGGCAAGTGTGGCCAAAGAGTCGGCATGTGTGTTTTCACTTCTAGAGATGTGTAGTAAGCTAAAAGAATCAAAACGTGATCGTAGGCATTTAGCTTGGTCTAAGTATTCTTGCATTTTTTTATCTCTTGCTTCTAACTCCCCATTTACTTGGCCAACAACAAGTCTTGAGTTCGAGAACATGTTTACAACTTTTCCGTCCAGTTTCTGAACCATGGACATTCCTTCCAAAGAAGGTGCTTCATATTCAGCCTCGTTATTCGTGGCTGAAAAGCCCAATCTTAGTGATTTTTCGATGGTAATCCTTTCAAGGGAAACCGGGACTAGCCCCACTCTAGAGCCCCTTTGGTTTCCAACAAGTTGGCCCTTGTAGAAAGATTTCACCAACTGATTTTTCATCCATGCCTGGCACCCCCGCTTCTTCTTCTAGTGAGGGTTCAGCAAATTCAGCCACCAGATCTGCGAGGACTTGGCCCTTCACGGAGGTACGAGGCATTTACTTAATGTCAAAAGTCCATAGAATCGCACCCCACTTAGCAACTCTCCTTGTATAATCAGCACTCCGAAGTATGGACCTGAGTGGGAGTTGGGTTAGAACAATAATTGTGTGTACCTGAAAATAATGGGGAAGCTTTCGTGTAGCTTGAACCATCGCCAGGATGGCCTTTTCCAGTGGTAGGTAGCGAGTCTTAGCCTCATGCAATGATTTGCTCACGTAATAAACTGGTCGTTGTATGCCGTTGTCCGTTTGTATCAGCACTAGGCTTATTGCATAAGAGGCCACAACAATGTAGGTGAATAAGACTTCATCAGCCTCAGGACTCGACATAATTGGTTGCCGAGATAGATACTCTTTAAGTTGTTGGAAGGCCAAAGCACATTCTTCAGTCCATTCAAATCTCTTCCATTTATTCAACAAGAGGAAGAAAGGTCTACACCTATCCCCCGATCGAGAAATAAAATGGTTTAAAGCAGCAATCATGTTGGTAAGCTTTTGGACCTTCTTGGGATTCCGAGGTGATCAGTATCTTGTGGAAAACCCTGATTTGATCGGGATTGACCTTGATCCCCCCGTGAATCACCATATAGCCCAAGAATTTTCTTAATCCTACCCCAAATGAACATTTGAACGCGTTGAGATGCAACTTGTGTCTCCTCAGAATTTTAAAGATGTCGCCGAGGTCTCTCATGTGTTGACAAACACTTTACTCTTTACCACCATGTCATCTATATAGACTTTAATGTTCTTACCCAGCTGCAGCTCAAACATTTTGGTCATCATTCTCTGGTAAGTGGACCTTACGTTTTTCAAACCAAAAGGTATCATCTTGTAATGGTAGTTTCCAATAGGAGTGATAAAAGCTGTCTTTTCTTGGTTGTCTATGGCCGGGGGTATCTGATGGTATCCTTGAAAAAGGCATCTAAGAAGCTCATCCGAGAATGCCCAGCGGTCGCGTCCACCAACCGATCTATCCAGGGCATAGGGAATGGATCTTTTAGGCAGGCTTTATTCAGATCCGTGAAGTCTACATAGACTCGCCATTTTCCGCTCTTCTTTTTCACTACTATAGTATTGGCCAACCACTCAGGGTAAAAAACTTCTTTGATAGCCCTTGCTTTCTTAAATTTCATCACCTCGTCCCTAATAGCGTTAGCATGCTCCTTCGACGGATGTCAGGGGGGTTGCTTCTTGGGGGTAACGGATGGGTTAACATTTAGGTGGTGGCGGATGAAGTCCGAATCAACCCCTGGGGCCTCATAGGCATCCCACGCAAACACATCCACGTTTTCTCTAAGAAAATCAATTAGTTCTTCTATCTCTTGGGGAGGTAGTTCTAAGCCAATTTGAAAGAACTTTTTCAGATCAATGCCAACGAATCCTTTTCTAGATCCTCGCATGTTGCTTCTTCGGCTGATTCACCACCAGGTAATGCAGAGTGGTTGATTGCTATAAGCCACTTTCAGAGAGGGTGAGGGCTCAACATTGTGTTGGCGTGAGATGGTGGCCACCATGCACTTTGTTATGCGGCCATGGTTTGGTCCCCCCATAATCTCTTTGACCTGGCCCTCTGACGAGTACTTCACCTTTTGGTGCAGGGTAGAAGAGACAACTCTTAGGGCATGAAGCCAAGGCCTAGCTGTAATGGCTGTGTAGGGTGAATAAGCATCAACTACGATGAAATCCACCTCCACCACATTTGAACCTGTTTGTATGAGTAGTCTAATCTGGCCCTTTGGAGTAACGGTCTTTCCTTCGAAGCTTACTAGAGAGGAATCGTATGTCGTTAAGTCCTCGGGTTTTAAATTTAGCCCCTTGTATAAGTCGGGGTACATTACTTCCACAGCACTACCCCGATCTACTAGCACTTTCTTCACATCATATCCTCCAATCCCGAGCGTGACAAATAGAGCATCATCGTGGGGTTGGATGGTTCCGACCTTATCTTCGTCCGAGAAGCCCAACACGGGTGAGGCTATCTTCTTAGCCTTTTTGGACTCCCAATCATCATGTTCGGTGAGAAGCCAAGCCACAGACATTACTCTAGAATGACAAGAGCTGGTCCTTCCCCGGGCGGCAAGAATGACATTTATCATGCCTATAGAAGGTCTTAAGGAGGTGCCCCTCCATCTTATTTGGCCATTTGAAGAACGACTTATTTTTTATTTTCTCCATAACCTGATGTATCGGATCTCAAGGCACAGCGTTAATCGCCGCATGTCGGCAGATCCGGATTGCTCTGCATAGTCTTTCCTTGGCCGGTTGTTATTGTTAAATCGGTCCGACCTGAAGTCCCTCCTCTCATAACGGACAACTTTCGCTTTACCCTTGCCCAACTGCTGGTCCTCTTCAACCCTTTTATACTTGTCGATTCGGTCCATGAGTTGGCATAGACTGGTGACAGGCTTCCTTATTAGGGATTTTCATAAACCGTGCTCAATTGGGAGGCCGCTCTTGAAAGTGTTGATGGCGACGTCATCATAGTTGCCTTCTATCTCATTGTACATCTCCTAATACCTATCCGAGTAGGCTTTTAGTGTCTCCCCTTCTCTTATGGACAAAGATAGAAAGGAATCCAAGGGTCGAGGAACCCTACTACTCGTGATGAAGTGAGAGCCAAAGGCCTGGGTCAGTTGCTTAAAGGAATTTATGGAGTTTGGCCTGAGGCCATCGAACCATCTTACCGTTATCGGTCCTAGGCTGGACAGAAACACTTTGCACATCAAAGCCTCATCTTTGTAGTGGACGGCTATCCTCTGGTTAAACTGGCTTATGTGCTCTACGGGGTCCATTCGATCGTTGTACATGGTGAAAGTAGGTTGATGGAATCGCCGAGGAAGCTTAGCCCCTTTTATCTTGCATGTGAAGGGTGATTTGGAGATTTGATCCAGGGCCTTACTCATGGCGTTGTTCACTAGGCTTTTATGGGACAGACTTATGTGATTGTGTTTATGATGGTGTTCTTCCTCATAGGAAAAGGTCTCACTTGGTGGAGTTCTTGACCTTTGCCTATAATTGTCATCCTCTTCATCACTAGTGTTTGAGTTTGGAAGGGGACGCTTCCGTTGTGCATGACGCAATTTCCTTTTTAAGTCGTCGATCTCCTGTTGTAGGGCTCTATTATCGTCCCGCTTTTGGTATACGTGACTTCTCATCTTAGAATGGCTTTTGCTTGTATGGATAGTACGTACACTACCCTCTCGACGTTTGTCCCGATTTCTTTCCCATTCAAGGTTAAGAAAGTTGTCTTGTCGTTGAGAGCCTGTAGGCTCTGTTTGGTGTGGACCTGCCTGGTGTGGACTTGATCCCACCATGTTTTACCGTTGCACTTGCTGAGGCACAAGTTCTCCCCAGAGACGGTGCCAATTATAGGGTCTCAATTTGGGGCCCAAGCTCGAAATATATGGAGTCTTGGTCCAATGAGCCCAATATAATGAATTTGTAGAGAATGGGTTAAAGAACTAGGTCCTAATAAATTGGACAACAGCTATTGGACTAAATGACAATCAAGCACAAATAAGAGATATTGATGTCGGTGGACTTTCGATCCGAGGATGCCACAATTATTATATATTGATCACAGTTGGATACTAAGACAGTTCAGATTGCTACAATGTTCTCTTTCTATTTTTCCGATCCCCTTTCTATGAAGAGTCTTCCGCCTTATATATCTTCTTTTGAGTCATCTTCACCCTCCACTTGTTGATTATCTAAACCCCTACTTGAGTACTTGTCCCATCAGCCACCTTCCCTAACTCTCTGTGAGTTGCGATAGCCAACGTAGCATTGTTCAGAAGTCTTCTCCACATAAATGCGACCAATAAAGTAGCTGTTGTGCATTTAATGCGGTGATGTCAACCTTCTCTTAAATATTTTTAGGTTCTCTTCCTTCTCATATGTCCATGAAGCACATCCCTGTCATTAAACTTTTTTGGTAAGTCACTTTAGTTGCTAGGTTATATATTTTGAACCATATTAATTAAGTTCAAGGAGGATGTACTCCTCGGACAATCCTTCATTTGCACTGTGCTAATGGGATCTGGTCCGAGATTATCTCATAATTATTTGCTTATCCTCGGACCCATTTGTGTCTTCGGATAAAGCATAAGGCCCAATATACGATCCTGGGCCCTTGCCCCTACAAGTTGCTATATATTATTTTATATATTTTTATAACTAAACAACTATAAAATTAGATCATATCTAGAAGAACTTTTGTTCTATTTCTTATTTCAATTTAATTAATTATTTAAATGTTATTATGGAATGTAATATTTTTTTCTTACACAAACATTTGCCTTTTAATGTTCCTTAAGAGTTCTTGTGAAGCCACATGTATGTTAGTTGAAGCAATTTATCTCAAATAACAACATCTCAACTACGAAATAAAAAAGGGTGAGAAATGTGCACACAAAAAAATAAGAAAGATATATATATATATATATATATATATATATGTATATATTTGTTGAAAAAGACCAAGATCTCTTTAGATCTTATTTTCAATAGTTTACAACTAATAATATTAATTCGATGTAATTTAAGGTTTTTTTTTTTTTGAGAAAAAAGTAAGTCAATTTTATTAAACTAAATCTAATTGGAATACTACATCCAAGTCACTTGGTAGAGATACTACTCATACATTTGTGTATGTAAATAAAACTGCTCTCTTAACTAAAGAGTGAGATAACCTATTTCCTTCCCGGCAAACATGTTTGAACTCGCAAAACTGAAGGGTAGCATCTAACCTTTTACATTCATCAGTGATATGACCAAACAAAGTGCTGCTTCCCCCCCTTTCATTTAGGACAGTGATGACCCTTGAACAATCCTCCTTTATCTCTACATCAAACAAGCTCCACTCCTTAGCAAATAAAATAGCAGGACGAGCTGCCATGGCTTTAGCCAACTCCACGGAATGCACAAGGGAATACGTTGACTCAGAGCAGCAATAATTTGACCCATATGATCACTTCCAGCAATAATTTGACCCATATGATCACAGAACACTACTCCAATTCCAGCATAACCCAAAGCATCAAAATTACCCTTGTAATTCTGCTCAGACGGAGGAGACCAGCGAGTTGGAGTACGTCGAGGAACAACCCGAGATTGCTGAGCATTTGCATCGAGATGCTCCATAACATAATCCTTTGCCCGATTGCCCAGCTCATGTAGCCTACATGAAGGTTGCTTCTCTCTAAGCCAATTCTGTCGCTGCCATAACCTCCACACTATGGTAGAGAACAAAGCCACCCGAAACTGAGAGCACTGATGCAAAACCTCCTCAAACAAATCAACAAAAGTCCTATACAGTTTCTGGTAGAGGGGTACAAAGGCCGGGTCAGACTTCCACACAAACTGAGCTTGATCACACAGCCAAAGACAGTGCAGCAATGTCTGTTGATGCTCATCACACTGATCACAGGTTTCATCGATAGGAACGTGTCGAGCTCGCAAATTTTGCTTCGTCAAAAGCGAATCTATTGAAGCACACCAAAAGAAATGTCTAACCTTACTCGGAACTTGAATTTTCCAGATTTTCTTCCATACACTCTGAAGCTCTGTCCCTTTGGATGAACTGGGAGACATGTTAGCTTCTACCGATGCTAGAAAGCAGTAAGCACTCCAGACACTGTAAGCACCATCCGCTGTCAAAGGCCAGACCAGAAAGTCCTCGGTACAGCCCTCACCCACCTGAATCCGACTCACCAACTCAGCTTCCCAAGGATAAAACAATTCTTCTAATTTGCCAGGATCCTAAACTCTTGTGTTCAGGTAGAATAGCTCACTAACTTGAGTGATGGACTCACCCAGTGGGGAAATTATCTTGTTATAGGTAGGATCCGGAAGCCATCTGTGATTCCATACCTCAATTGCATGTCCACTTCCCACTCGCCAAATAGCACACTTCTCTATAACCTCCTGAGCCTGCAAAATACTCCGCCATGCATAAGAACATTTTTGAGGAACAAGGGCTGCCAAAATGCTTCCTTGAGGAAAATACTTCGCACTAAAAACCTTGTAAAGCAATGTATCTTTTTGGTGAATTAATCTCCACACCTTGTTTGGTCAATAAAGCATTGTTGAATTTTTGTATATCTCTAAAGCCCCTTCCACCCACCAATTTTGAAGAGCATAAAGAGCTCCATTTTACCCAATGGATTTTTCTTGAATCACCTTGACCTCACCAAAATTTCCGGATCATTATTTCCTTACACAAGCTAACCGGCACTTTAAAGACACTCATCGAGTAAGCAAGAATGGATTGGATGACTACCTTGATTGTGACCACCTTCCTAGCTTGTGACAAAAGCTTTGCCTTCCAACCTTGCATTCTTTCCCAGGTCCGCTCCTTCACATTGGTAAAGCAAGCTTTCTTCTCTCTACCAATAAAAGATGGAAGCCCCAAATATTTTTCATAGTGTTGTATAGTCGGAACATTAAGAGCCCCTTTGATAGAATCCTGAGTTTGAGCATTAGTATTCTTGCTAAAAAATAGAGTTTTCTCCATATTTATCATCTAACCCGATGCCACCTCATAATAATCCAACAACGTTTGAATTTTATGGCATTCCACCAAGGTAGATCTACAAAAAATGAGACAATCATCTGCAAAAAATAGGTGAGCAAGTTTAGGCCCATTTCTACAAAAGTAAAAGCCCTCAATGTCTCCTTCCATGTAAGCCTTCCTAAAGATGGCATTCAACCCCTCAACACAAAACAAAAAAAAGATAAGGAGAGAGGGGGTCACCTTGCCTCAACCGCCTTGAAGGTGAAATCAAATCCTTTGACTCCCCATTTACAAGGATGGAATAAGAGACTATGCATATACACTCCATAATCAATGCCACCCAAGAAGCTTTGAAGCCCATTTTTAAGAGTATTTTTTCAAAAAAAATCACTCCACCCGGTCATAGGCCTTACTCATATCCAACTTTAGAGCCATAAAACTCTTTGACCTTGAGCAATTAGTCTTCATATGAAAGAATTAATTGCACTTTGAGTAAAACTCTTTCATCAGTAATCAATCTATCAGTGATAAAAGCACTTTGAGTTTCTGAGATGATAGAATTAACCAAAGGCTTAAAGCGATTAGCAATCACCTTACTAACAATCTTATAAATCACATTGCATAAAACTAATAGGCTGAAAATTAGTGACTTTTTCCGGATTATGAACCTTTGGAATCAAAGTAATAAAAGTATGATTTATAGATTTCAAGATGGCACCTGAGTTTAAGCATGACAGAACCACCTGATGGACATCTATTCCCACATCCGACCAATATGTGCGATAAAACAAAGGTGGCATACCGTCTGGCCCTAGAGCCTTCGGTGGTGCGATGTCCTTGATAGCGGCATCCACTTCCTTAGATGTGTAAGGTCGAGCTAGTCAATCCTCATCTCCTCAGTCACAACTGCATCAACCCCATCCAAAATACGCTCAAAATCATGAGGATTAGAGGAGGAGAATAACTTAGAGTAGTACTCATTCAGTAGACTAGAAAAGGTATCCTCATCTTCATGCCAAACTCCATTATCATCCTTCAAACCCTTTACAAAGTTTTTCCTCTTCCTTTGAGTGGCTGACCCATGAAAGAATTTGGTGTTCTTATTCCCACTCTTCAACCATTGGATCAGAGAGTGCTAATGCCATATCTTTTCTTCATTGTTATACAAGATTGACAAATCAAATTTAATCTGAGCCACCTCCGTATAGATCCCAGATTTGACCGAGTCTTCCTTTGCCCCCCATAGATGCTCTTTTAGCTTCTTTATATTCTTCTGCACACTATTGAAATGGCCCCTATTCCAAGCTTTCAACATCTTTTTACACTTTTTCAATTTTTGTTGGCCTTAAACATAGGGGTGCCCTCAATGTAGAAGCTGAATCCTAGCCATGGGATATCTCAACAACCAATCATAATTTGCCACTCTCCAATCCAACCTTTCCCAAATCAATTCATTTCTTCTACAACCATACCAAGTAAAATCTAGCCCTGAATACCCCAAGTCTACAAAGCCGCATTGGTCTAAAACATCCCTGAACAATTGCATCTAATTATGTGCTCTCGGAGCACCACCCTTTTTATCCTTCACCTCCAAGAGTTCATTAAAGTTTGCAAAGCAACACCACAGTAATTTTGGTTTGGAATTGAGCATTCAAAGCATGTTCCATCCATCAATCCTATGATTTGTATTCGGCTACCCATAAAACCTTGTTAATCGCCAAGCACTCTTTGAGTCCCCATCCACAATTGAGTCAATATGGTATTTTGAGAAACTATCCACCCAAACCTTTATACTTCCTTTCCAAAGCAAAGCTAATCCACCACCCCGACCATCATTCAGAACAATGAATAAATCATCAAATTCTAACTTCTCCTTTATCCTAACCATATGTTCCTTATCCGACCATGTCTCGGACAAAAACACAAACATAGGATCTTGTGCTCGTACAATGTCTACAAGCTCCTGAATTGCAACCTGGTTCCCAAGTCCCCTACACTTCCATGATAAGAGTTTCATTGTTGTCGGTGGGGCTGGTCGCTAGCCTCCACCAATGGATCAACCTCATATGTTGCCCGCCTTTTCTCATTGCCTTCCACCTCCTCATTAGATTCTCACATCACCCTTTTCACTAACAGTGACCCTTGCTCCTCCTTATTCTTCCTAGGGACCTTTTGCCTATGTGAAACCTTCGAAACAGTGGTTCGAGAAGGGTTAAACTTGCTACCCATTGTAAACAGAGAAGTTGGGGCACTGGGGACAAGAAAGTTCTTTAGAAATTGTGCCGACCCAGCTACCGTTGAACCCATTGAAACCTGACTCAAACCAATCCTCAAGTTTGACTCATCCACTGAAACTCCACTTCCATTCTGATCAAACTTTGCCAAGTCCCTATCAATGGGGTCCAAATCTTCCTGTGAAGATAAAACTGAGTTACCTCCAATGGCAAAGCCTGCTACTAGTGGGATATGTGCAACAGTAATTGCCTGTGGTGATTTTGACTCAATACCCACCGTGTCATTGCTCACCTCCTTGCTTTGCACCATATCACACCCACCAGCAACTTCCTTAAGCGCACAAAGCTCTATCCCAGTCACGCCTTGCTCCATAGAAGTGTTAGTCCTTGTGTTAAAATCCGAGAAACAAATGTTGTCCTTGTCCACCCCTGATTCAACATTATCTGAGCTTTTGGTGTTGCCAACCTCATCATCCTCCTCGTCAAACCCAGCAACACGAATGACTGTTCGCCGTGACGGATTTAGAGTGCTAGTCCTTAGCTACGAGCCAAATTGTTTCTCAACATCAGGCACAAACCCTTTCTTCTTCAACCTCGATGGGCAGTCCTTGTCATGGTGAGTAAGTCTGCCACACTAGTAGTAGATATTAGGGAGTCTTTTATACTTAAAACTAACCCAACTCGCTGAGCCATCTTTTCGACCAATCTTTCTGCCTTTGCACAGTGGGTCTAAGGGATTGACAATGACTCGAACTCGTAAGAAATTGCACCCTTCTCCGTTCCCCTCTTCAATCTCACTCTCATTAACCATGTTGACCACTGACATAATCTCCTTAGCCACTCCCATGGAGAAACTACCAATGGGCAGATTATGCACCTGAACCCACCCAAAAACTGGTCCAATCAAAAACCAAGTTTCATACATCAGTGTGCCTTGACACCCATTTAAGAGCCACCAAATTCTTATCAAAGGACCACGACTCTCCCTTCAAGACTCATTCCACATCCAACGGATCCTTAAACTCGAACAAAACCCTGTGGTTGCCTATGTCTCGTACTTCAAGCCCCTTCCTTGTATGCCACAGAAGTTTGAACGTACGTGCAATAGCCTCCATACTCAGTACCCGACTGGTGAAGAAATTGGCTGCCGAGAAGTTACCTTCTTCAATCTCATCCTCCTGAACCAAGTACTAGTTTCCTTCTTGCTCTGATAGCAACAATTTCTCCCACTTCTCGGACAGGGACACTATGGTATACTTATGTAACACCAAACAATGTTCCTTGATCAGAGAGCAAGGAAACCTTAAGCCCAACCAAAAGGTGGGCACCGACTTTCACTAGCTACTGGGGTTTACGAAAACCCCTAGGTCAGGAAAATGAGGTAATTTGAGTTTTAATTCACCTCATCTAATTTGAGTTTTCTCTGCTACGCACGTGTTTAGGGGGGGACAACGGCTACTGTTCATGAACAATAGCCGTAGTTTGTTGACTTTTTAGCCCCTTTATCAGTCTTGTGAGTTCAGTGAACAGTACATAGGACTCACAAATTTCACTTTTCAGTAACTTTTTCATTAAAAATGGGTCCCACGGCACTATTCACACATTTAAAATTTATTTTGTTACAATGTTTTCAGTTTTCAGATTTCAATTTCAGTAAAATAAGTTCTATCCAAACGGATCCATATTATATAAATAGTTATAAAAAGCCTAATTTAAGGCTTTACCATTTGGGAAGTTTTGAGCTACCAATTCTTGACATGTAACAATTTCATTAGATTACTTCAAGACCATGTGGACTAACCATTCCACATGGCAGGTTATAATTAGTATACTTCAAATTTATTAAGTTTACAAGTACAAACCATTCCACTTCGCAAAAAATGCTAAGACCACTGTTGCCACAACTTGCTAGGTGGCAAGTTGTGAGTAATTGAGAAAAAGTAATGGGTCCACACATGCATTACTCAAAACTAGCCGCATGGCAAATTGTGACAAAAATTGTCTAAATAGTTGTAGTCTTAGGATTGTTTGCTACATGGATGACAATTATTTGAAAATAAATGGAAAAAATTGCATGCACTATTAATTCCATTAATAATATATGGCCTTAAATGTGCACCATTATTTGCCACCTTAATTTACTCTTGAAATATAAGGCTTTCCATTATACAACCTTTTGTTTCTTTTCTTTGCAAATTGTCTCCTTAAATCCCTCGTTCATTTAATTGGATGTAATTAAGGTTTGGGTTTGGTTAACGGTTCCCTTAGAACATTTTATAATAGATTATTTTAGGAAAGTTTTGATACTATCTATATATTCTTCCCTTTTCAAGTTTATATCATATTATGATTAAGAGATACAAATGGATCTATGAATTCACATTTTCCAACTTATTTGATCACTTTGATTAAGACTTATCTGTGATTTCTTTTACATAACTTTCATATGTTTATTTAATAGAGACCGTTTAGTTTATTTGTTGATTAGGTTTTTGGTTTTAGATTCATACTTTTGTTGCACTGTGTAATTGGGTGATTGATTTATTTCGATATATGGACTAAGCTAAAATAATTCAATAATAGATATCAAATATTTCCCATATATATATATATATATATATATATATATATATATATATATTATGAACGAAAAATGGGTAGGAGGGGATCATTCCTCGGCCAAGGGTGATTCTTTCTTTATATCGTAGAATCCCATAAAGCGGTTGCGTTAAGTGCAACGTATATTAGATTAACAAAGAATGTGATCATATAATCAATCTCAAAAGGGATTTTTTAAAATTATTCATTGAGTTTTGTTTTTATTTATTTATTTTTTTTTGGGTTTGGTTATTTTAAGTTTGGGTAAGACTTAAATACAGTACTTTGATATCTTGTTCCTTAGGTTTCATTTTTAAGATTCTGCCATGTGAATTTTTTTCTTATGAGATAGAAGTGTATTTTTCAGTTAAATAGCTACATGACTGAATCTTAAGAGAGAAATCTAAGGAACAACACTTAAAGTATTGTACCGAAGTTTTGTACTTTATATTTTAATTCACATATTTGTAATATTTTATGAATAACGTAGGGAAAAAGGTTAGGTTATGGATATAAATGGTATATAAGAGATATAAATGGTTTTAATTCACATGAAGTTTATTTTTTAATGCTTGCGAATCATTGTATACACAAAACCCCCATCTAATTAAAAAAACAAAAATACACACACACAATCATCTCCCCTAAACGACATCATTTAAAACATTAGCTTACATACACAATCATCTCCCAAACATCATTTAAAACATTAGCTTCCATCCCTATGCTCACTAGTCACTATAATGCTCCATGGCGGCCTCACCCTTTCATCTCTTCATTTGATCCATTTTGCATGTAATATATATTTCAGGAAACCCTCTGTTTTGCTTCCTCAATGTCTTTATCTTCCAACTTTTTGGTTCCTCTCCATTGAGGCCTTAATGCTCCACAACTCGAAAATAATTACAAATCGTCAAAAGAAAATTGGATTCTTATTCTCGGATTAGAATATTTGTGTATTTTTCTCTATAGCCACTCCATTGGGCAACAGACTTGGGTTCATCTATATTCCATTTTTTTTCCCTTCAATTTCAGTGAATATATATGATATTTGTAATCAGATAGTTATTATGTTGCTCTGACCAGTACTAAAAATGCGGGTTAGAGCCATGTTTTTAAGAAATGTAGCTATAGACTTAACCAAAATCACGGCTATAAGCCATGCTTTAAAACGGAGTTATAGACCAAATGGACCTATAGCTACATTTTTAGGAGCTACGATCGTGTTTTAAAAATGTGGCTATAGCCTGCATTTTTAGTAGTGGAAAATTGAAATTGAAGGTTAGTAGTGGTAACCAGAAGATCTTCAAAATTTGGGGGAGGAGGGGGAGGAATCGTGAGTGAGCAATGAAGCTATTCATAGACGTATTGAGATATCAATCCCAAAAATATGGAAAATGCAATCTGTCTCTCCATTCACACATGTACACTCTCCTTGTTATGTTAGGTGTATATGCTTACTAATAAGAAAGGGTTTGACTTTGTTAGGTTCTAAAGTGTAGGACTTTATGTATTTAGAACTCTAATTTGTATTGTTGGCAAACCATGATCAAAACAATGTGTTTAGAAGTGTTTAAAGCTAGCTCAAAGTTGTAAGTCAATGTAAAGTTGGAATCGGGTGTAAAGCAGAAAGCACTATGGCTTTCGGCCTGGCTCGATCGATCGAAGCTTAGGCTCGACCGATCGAAGCTCGGGCAGATTGCTTTTCTGCATAATTTTCCAACTCAGCCCTAGTTGTTTTAAAACATTTTTAGGGTTTCTTATTTGTCCTAAGTATAAAAGGCAAACCCTAGCCACGTTTTAGTGTTGCTCATATTGCGGTTTGTGTAAATCTCTTGTGAGATCTAGAGGAGCTTTCCTTTACACAAACTTAGGGTTTTCAAGAAGGAGATATTCTCTACACCTTAATGATCAAAACAGTTGCTGCCATTAAAGCTTAAAGAATACACAAACGGGGGTGCTTGTAGTTGGTGGGAATCCAAGAAAGAAGGAGTTCGTGGATTCGGAGTTTGCACGTGATCGTGTTAGTAAGTTCTACTGGTTGGTAGCATTAGGAAGTTGAGCGGGGGTGCTTGTAAGTCCTTTTGTATGAACTTTGATTCTTTCGGATAGTGGATTCAGGTTTACCTTGAGGATAGCTAGGTTAAATCCTCCCCAGGTTTTTTCTTGGTTTGGTTTTCCTGAATGATCATATCATTGTTTTATTTATTTTCCGCTGCTATGCATGATATGATTGTTTGATTGTGATAACCTAAACTTGGAATTTGGACTAAGTAACAATTTGGCTAATTAACTAGGTTAAATCAATTGTTTTAAGGGGTCTAAAAAACTAACAGACTTATCTGCAATACTTTTTTAATTGGAGGTCTCTTTTTATTTTAAATACACAATGACAAGTGGTAGTGGGTTTAATCTCCATCTTTTATTTAGTTAGTGGGTGATATGGCAGTTTCTCATTAAAATGAAAAGAGATTTCAGTTAAAAAAAAATATTGAAAGTAAGCCAAATCCACTAAAAAGTAATATCTACATTTTTTGCATTTAAATACATAGTTCTAAATAGAGAATGTGCTTTACATTTACAGCATTTTTCAAAGATAAAATATTATTTATACTAATTTTGAAATAAAATAGTGATGAAAATATTTAATTAAAAGGTACCTGTAGGTTATAAGCTAGTAATATAGTACTAGCCTCTAAGCATGCACTCACGCCGCATGCTCATATTTTTTTTTTTTGTAAAATTTAATAATTTGCATAAATTATAATTTAATATTTGGTACAAATGCATAACACTTATCATACTCCTAATAATTTTTTTTTTTTTTTTTTTTTTGTGATTGGAAAATATTGTAATATCAAATTAAAATTGATACAAATTATTAAATTTTGCCAAAAAAAAAAAATAGTAACTTTTTTAATGTGGGTTTCTAAAATAAAAAAATAAAAAAATTTAACGTTGGTTTAAAAAAAAATTGGCCAATTAAAAAAATAAAGAAAGAGAAAAGTTTAAACTTGAAGTTTGTTTTTGAATAAGTGGGTTAGTAAGGCCACAATTTGTAACGACCCACAAAATAATGTTGGGCTCGCACGTTAGGGGCCCAAACAATATAATTTGTAGAGTGTGGGCTTGAAAAGCTAGGCTTTGGTCACCGGACAACGGTTTAGTCGTGGTTTCTATGGAAATTTATACGAGGCTGAACTTGGCGTATCTAGCAAAACCTTCTTCTAGTGCGGCCTGAGTGGTTTCGGTCCTCGGACCCCGTCCGAGGAGTTTAGTGTTCTTCTCGTTCTCCCTTTTTTAGGACTTCCTCCCTCTGGGATCCCTGTCCCCCTTGGCTCTCTTTCCCTTTTATACTAGTATTTACCCTCCTTCCAATGTCCACGTGTAAGTTCCACTTTCTGGGGTGGAGACTTGTCCTATCAACCCATACCTAGAGTGGTTGGGAGTGGTTGTAAAACCTGAATAGCAAGGTGAAGAGCATGGACTTGTCGACGCAGAGTTCTTTATTGCGGTATTGGCAGCTTTTTCACTTGGCCTATTCCTGCATTGAGCTCGTCCTGTCCTTTAGGGACTCTATGTAGTGCCGAGCATAAGATCGTTTTCGGCCATATCCTTAGGCCTTTTTTGGACTTTCATTATACGTCTTTGACAATAGTTCTCCTCGGCTTGGGCCTTAGGCCCTAATGTAAAGTGGGCCGGGGTCACAAATTCTTTGGCCCCACAGTAATGTTTTAGTGGGAGTTAAAAATGTATTTTTACTTTGTTGTCCTTTAATTCTGTCTCTACTTAAATCTAAGAAAATATAGGGTATTTTGGAAAAAAAAAAAATTGATCCAAACAGGGGAAGTCCTTTAAATAATAGTATAAATAATAAAAACTTTTGAGGTCTTAAAACTCAAAAAGTGTTTATTTTAAGAGTCTGAGTTTAATAAGAACCTACTATAAAAGCTTAGTTTTAACTTTACAATAAAATAATAATAAATAATGTATTTTTAAATAAAATAGTAGGCACTAATATGCACCCAGTTATAATCAAATTAAAAACTCTATCACCCAAATATTTATAAAAAAAAAAGGAAAAAAATTAAAACCCCAACCAAACTTCTTCCCCTATATGATGCCGGTGATGCCACTAGACCAAAAAACCTCCGTCAATTAAGTCAGAGTCTGAAATAGATAGCCAGAGCTGTTGTAGACATGTTGATCTATGCTGAATCTTGAAGCTTTGATATCAACACTATTCATTAGAGGAGGGCAAAGAGATACTCCCCCGTCCCACTTTGTTTGTCCTCTATTCTATTTAGGGATGTCCCAAAATATTATTCTGTTTCTAAAAATAAAAGTCATTAATTTACTAATGTTCCTATTATACTCCTATTTTATTAATAATTCAATTTTTTGATAAATTTATTTAAGGATAGTTTTGGAAACTTATATATTTTTAAAAGGTAGACAAGACAATAAATGATGTCTCCTTAAAAAATTTGACTTTTCAAATAGGACAAACAAAGTGGAACGGAAGGAATATAGAAATTGAAATCAATGTGAGCCAACATCCTTTCCTCGAAACAAAAGGAATACAATAAAAAATAAGAGAGAATAAATTAAATTCCTTGCATTCCTTCCCAGCAAAAGAAAATAGAATGACATTTAAGTTCTGCTCACGTACAAAGTTTGAATTGACTGACATTGATTTTTTTCTTGGAAGTGTGATTGTTAACGCATCTAATTTTTTATTTAAAAATATAGGAAAAATTACGACTTACCTATTTGTGGTTTGGTCAAAATTTAAGTTTTTGAACTTGTATTTTTATGTTTTTTGTGTTTTTGAAGGAGTGAAACATAAAAATGAAGCAAAATCACATATTTAATCATGTTTTTAACAGATGTGGGTTAAGGAAATCTAACTGAACTAATATTAAGTGGGTAAAGTGTCAAATTTCAAATTACAAGTAAACAATTTAAATTTCAGCCAAATCACGAGTGAGTAAATTGTAATTGCCCAAAAATATATGAGGTGCCATAATATTATTGGGGTTAAAAGTAGGCTTTTACATCGTGTGCTTATTAAACATAATCTGTTACTCCTTCCATCTTAAATTGTTTGGCCTAGTTAGAAAAATCTACTAATTATTTAGAAAAACATCATTAACTGTCTTATCTTTTCAAAAAAAAAAAAAGTTAAAAATTTTCTAAATTACCCTTAGAAAAATTTATCAAAAAGTTATTTTAAAACATTTTTTTTAATAATTTGAATAAAGATGGCATGTATAGTGGATTTCAAAATTTAGGTTTTTAATTTAAAAAATGCTCCCACAAATAAATTAAGGGCATAAATGAAATGTTAATAAATTAATGTTATTTGACTTTTCAAATAGGAATTCTTGTTTGCTATGCGAATTATGGAAAACTCATCCACAAGCTCCATAATGATCCATATATTATTGAATTTTGACAATGATCAAATATAATCATATATGTAACAAAGAGAGAAAAATGAGGAAGGCAACCAAATTATATTGTCCCTTTAAGTCTTTAAGGCTATTTATTTCAATGATATAAATTATTCAAATAAATTGTGCTTCAAGTAAATGAAAATAATATTTGATGTGAGAGATAAATGATCGAGTGTTATGCAAATCAATTTCTTAAAGCAAGAATATCTATGTATATAGGTTCTGCCATGTCATATGGTAACCCTCGTTTCTTATCTTTTATTATTATTATTATTATTATTATTATTATTATTATTATTATTATGATTTTTAGAGAAAGCCTCGTTTCTTATCTTTGTTTTCTAATTTTCATTTTCTCACTTTAGAGAGACAATAATTAGGTCACACATAAAGTAATTTAGTCACATACTTTGGAGTATTCTTACATCATATTGAGTGGTAACTTATAGTCTGATTAGCATTTTTTAAATTATTCATTTTGTTAGAATATGACAAAGGTCATCACATTAGATGATAGTGAAAAAGGCAAAATCTTTTTCCCGTTGGGTACAAAATCTAACCAAAGAAAAGAGATTGTTCAGAACAAGTTGTGTATTTTTTCTTCGTTTATCACAATCATTTAAACGATAATCTTGATTCTCACCACTGCACACCCTTGGTGCGGTGGTCACTCTACAAGTATAAATACTTGTAGAGTATGGAAGGTAAG
Source organism: Quercus dentata (assembly GCA_028216015.1). Classification (NCBI taxonomy): domain Eukaryota; kingdom Viridiplantae; phylum Streptophyta; class Magnoliopsida; order Fagales; family Fagaceae; genus Quercus; species Quercus dentata. The sequence continues at coordinate 56,576,437 of CP116447.1, forward strand.
GACTGGGGTTCAAGTTTTCAGGAGGAAGTTTCACACACATATATACTAAGATTAGACTAGAATAAAAGTTTTATCCTTGTATTAAAAAAAAAAAAAAAAAATCTTGATTCTCAATAAATAAATGGTTATATAAAACTGCTGCATTCAATACTGTAATTAAAATTTAAAAAGGAACGTAGATTAAAACAAATTTATTTTAGGTATTAATAGAGAAGTAGTATTGGCATTTTAACTTATTTCTATTTTTATAAACGGTCACTCACGAATAATTTTGTCACATACTTTGTAGTCTTACCCCATATTGACAGAAGTCACGGAACCACGATTTTAGTTTAGGGGCAAAATTAAAAGGAAAAAACTAAAAGCAAAATTAATCAGAAAAAATCAATTGAAATTAATAAAAACAAATATAACAATTATATACTCCTTTGTCAATACAATTTAATTTTCATACAACCTAAAGTTTGATCTAGAACCAATTCATAACTAATAACAGTTAATTTAAAAGATTAATTTAAGTACATAATTTCAAGTATGTATTTTGATTACCCAAAATAAATAAAAAAGAGTAAAATGATTAAAAATATAGCAATATACCTAAAAAATTGTTGTGGGGCCCAATAATTTACGGGCCAGGCCCACTTGCTCATGAGGAGTCCAAAGGCCCAAGCCAAAGAAAGCTACGGCCCAAGCCCAATAACATAAAACCCAAAAAGGTCCGGAAATGTTGCCGAGGACAGTTCAGTCCTCAGCAGACCCCAAAATTCCACCGAGAAGAGGGGCAAAAACGGAATAGGAATGAACTTGGAAGAAAATCTAAAAATATCTAGGAAAAGCTGCCCTTACGACCCTTCCCCGACAAGATTCTGCACCTAATAGAGCCGTATTCTTGGGCTTTTTCAACTAGCCCCAACGACTTTGGGTTGGGACTGACGGGACAAGTATCAGTCTTGGAAATGTCGACCCTACACGTGGACGAAGGAAAGCGAACGCAGGCTAGTATAAAAGAAAAGGTAAGTAATCTGGATAAAGGGTTGGGAAAAAATGGCCAAAAACCAGGGCCTCCCATCCCACCAGAAGAAAAAAAGGACTTCGGGAGTGAAACACCTGAGCCATGCATGAACACCACTAAAGAAAAAGAAAGAACCGCCACAGGGTAACCAAGGCCTAGCCTTTCAAACCCACTCTCTATAAATGATATTGTCTAGGCCCATTCAAGTGCGAACCCAATACTCGTGGTTCGCCGCAAATCGTGTCCCTACAATTGGCGCCGTTTGTGGGGAAGGCTTGCTCGTTAGCTCGAGCGGCGGTGGAGTTGAGCTTCTGTCGAGCAAGGGTCTATAAGGATGCCTTTATGACCGGCGACACATTGTTGTTGTTCCAACATAAGTCCCCACCGGGGGCTATGCCTCGCAATGCCAGTGGCATGGGCAAGTCTAGGGGCTTCAAACCTCAAGCTAGCTTCACCCACCTTATTCGAGGAGCTAACCTTTAGAAAGTGGATAAATAAACGAGCAAATACAAGTTTTGGACAGAACCAAGGCCTTGTATGGTCTTCGGACTCAAGCCTCTGGGGAAACCAACTACTTACAAGCAAAATACAAGTTTTGGACAGAACCAAGACCTTGTATGGTCTTCGGACTCAAGCCTTTGGGGAAACCAACTACTTACAAGCAAAATACAAGTTTTGGACAGAACCAAGGCCTTGTATGGTCTTCGGACTCAAGCCTGCGGGGAAACCAACTACTTACAAGCAAAATACAAGTTTTGGGAGAACCAAGGCCTTGTATGGTCCTCGGACCCAAGCCTGGGGAAACCAACTACTTACAAGAAAAATACAAGTTTTGGACAGAACCAAGGCCTTGTATAGTCTTCGGACTTAAGCCTCTAGGGAAACCAACTACTTGCAAGCAAAATACAAGTTTTGGACAGAACCAAGGCCTTGTATGGTCCTCGGACCCAAGCCTGGGGAAACCAACTACTTACAACAAAAAACACAAGTTTTGGAAGAACCAAGGCCTTGTATGGTCCTCGGACCCAAGCCTCTGGGGAAACCAACTACTTACAAGAAAAACACAAGTTTTGGACAGAACCAAGGCCTTGTATGGTCCTCGGACCCAAGCCTCTAGGGAAACCAACTACTTACAAGAAAAATACAAGTTTTGGACAGAACCAAGGCCTTGTATGGTTCTCGGACCCAAGCCTCTGGGGAAACCAACTACTTACAAGAAAAATACAAGTTTTGGACAGAACCAAGGCCTTGTATGGTCCTCGGACCCAAGCCTCTGGGGAAACCAACTACTTACAAGAAAAATACAAGTTTTGGACAGAACCAAGGCCTTGTATAGTCTTCGGACTTAAGCCTCTAGGGAAACCAACTACTTGCAAGCAAAATACAAGTTTTGGACAGAACCAAGGCCTTGTATGGTCCTCGGACCCAAGCCTCCGGGGAAACCAACTACTTACAAGAAAAATACAAGTTTTGGACAAAACCAAGGCCTTGTATGGTCCTCGGACCCAAGCCTCTGGGGAAACCAACTACTTACAAGCAAAATACAAGTTTTGGACAGAACCAAGGCCTTGTATGGTCTTCGGACTCAAGCCTCTGGGGAAACCAACTACTTACAAGTAAAATACAAGTTTTGGACAGAACCAAGGCCTTGTATGGTCTTCGGACTCAAGCCTGCGGGGAAACCAACTACTTACAAGCAAAATACAAGTTTTGGACAGAACCAAGGCCTTGTATGGTCCTCGAACCCAAGCCTCTAGGGAAACCAACTACTTACAAGAAAAATACAAGTTTTGGACAGAACCAAGGCCTTGTATGGTCCTCGGACCCAAGCCTCTGGGGAAACCAACTACTTACAAAGAAAATACAAGTTTTGGACAGAACCAAGGCCTTATATGGTCCTCGGACCCAAGCCTCTGGGGAAACCAACTGCTTAAAAGGAAAAACTACACTACATGGACCTTAGAATCTCTTCGAGGAAGACTCTCCATTAACAATTGGGTTAATTCCAGAACTACATGGATTCTCAAGTCTGCCCTCGGATCCTCAGCACCAAAGGGATCGGTGCAATACGGAGCAATATGTTGCCAAAAACATAATCGAAGTCCCTCACTGCTCGGTCACTCCCCCTCGGATGAATTATTTAGAGTTTATCGTTCTCGGACAGTATTCTCGCACTTATTACAGAATATTCAGTTGTTATCTCGGTTATTTTCCTAAGTTGAACTTACTATGAATTATTATTATTATGCCTGGTAGTGTCGGTAAATTAGAATTAGTTGGATTGTGTTTCAAGGGTTCTTGCTCTAAGTATCATTGAGGAAAAACACACCCGGAATACACCCATTCACCAAATAGTGTTGCAAAAAAAAAAAAAAAAAAAAAAGAAAAGAAGAAAAGTAGTATCTAAAACAAGTAACTGAATTTCCCCTTTTATTAAAATAAAGAAATAGTACAACAGTACAATGGAGGGATGGAATCAGCTTACATTAGAGCTAACTACCTAGTCGAAAGGAAAGATACAAGAGAATAAGATAAAGCCGAGGAGGTAGCACAGAGGAGAGGTTGTCTGCTGCTTCAAGACTTTGTTCTTCCTCAATACTTGTACATGCCCATCACTCGGGCAGCAAAAGACCCAGCGTGGGACCTGCACCGTTGAAGAAAAGGTGCGGGGAGGAGCCCGGGCTAGCGCAGCCGAAGAAAAGGTGCAGGGAACCTAACTTGAGGCTCACACCGTTGAAGGAAAGGTGCGGGAGCCGGAAGTTGAGGAGCCTTCACCAAAAATTTGCCTGCAACAAGGCAGAGGCGCTGATGGCGGAGAATCTTTCTTCCGACACACCAAAATTCAGGCATGAACAGAACCTGCTTTGGATTTTGACTAAAAGAAGGAGAAACACCATTTCCCCTTTGTCGAAACGGAATTTTCCCTTGAATTTATGCCCCCCTTGCCCGTACCTCACTACTCTGACTCTCGGGAGGACACGGCGCCTCTGTGGCGGAGAGAGTTCCTTCAACCCAACCCGCACTTCAAACATGTTATACTAAGGGAGGATAGCACCGGGTATGGAAGTTGTGGTTATGGCTGAAGGGTTGTGATTTGGGAGGAAAGCGAGGGATTTGTGTGTAGGTAAAGCAATTTCCTCTCCTATTTATTTAAAAAGATAAGGTGGTGGCATTTAATTCACGCAACGTCCCAAGGAACGCTACAGACAAAATGGCTCCGGCTTAATTTCCAACGCCACCTGCAACCATGAGATTAAATGATTCTCGTGAAGGCACACCTCGAACACTGGGACGCCAAAGGGTACCGCGTGACCAAAGACTACAGAAAGACCTCTTAATTTGTGGGGCCGGTGAATTCGCGGCCCAGGCCCGTTCTGCGTGGGAGCCCAGGGGCTACGGCCCACGCCGAGAAATAACCATTGCCGAGGACAACCTCCTGCTCGGCACCTCGTGAAATACTTGAGGAAAGGGAGAAACTGAGTTCGGGGGCAGAACCAAGGCGTTGTGAGCTCCTCGGACTCAAGCCTATGGGGAAACCAAATACTTGGATGACAAAACCAGGCTTTGGACGGAACCAAGGCGTTGTGAGGTCCTCGAACTCAAGCCTATAGGGAAACTAACTACTTGGGTGGGAAAGGCCCTCGCCCAAAAATCGTAAAGGTTAAGGCCAATAAGAGTGTTAAGAAGATGGCGAAAACACCCCACTATTCATTAGCCTAAGGGGGCTGTTCCTTCTTCGGGTGATATGTCCTCGGATGGTTACTTCCTACGCCGCATAGAGCATTCAATTCTCATCTCAGCTAGTTTTGGGGTAAGTATCGTTCTTCACGGGTTGGCATTGTTGTGCCAAACAACTCTATTAAAGTTATGGTGACATCTTTGTCTTAGCAAGTGATTCAGCCCTAAGTATCTTTCGTTCGACTCAACATTAGTGAGTAGGACTATTTTTACAAACGCCGAGCAAGATCTTTCTATTAACTGTAACTTTGGTCCTAGACGTCGGTCACGGTTTAAAAATAAAACGAATTTACAAGTTTGTATGTCTATGCACGGCGTTATCATGTCGGAAACATAGAAATAGAGCATACGAGGTAAAATGATAACACTTTTTATTAATATAAAGGTGTATTACAGCGTACAAAGAGGGGCTTAAACAAGCCTATACAAAAGGCGAACTGCCGAAACAATAAAAAAAAAAAAAAACAAAAACATCAACAATACAAATAAGTAAATGGTCGGATGTCTTTTAAACTCGTCTCCGAAGTCCTTCCAAGCTCGCCTCAGTATCGCCCATATTGAGAGAAGGTCCTCCTTCAGGAAAAGATGGAGGAGATGAATGAGGAAGATGGAGGAGGTGAATGAAAAGAAGGAAGAGAAGAAGAGGGAAGAGATGAAAAGAAAGAAAAAGGAGCAAAAGAGGGAGAAGGAAAAGCACCGGGATGGATCCGGTGGTGGAAAGAAGAAGAAAGAGAGGCAAAAGGATGTGCCAGTGAACAAAGAGAGGAAGAAGCAATGGCACTTAGTCCCCGCCCCGACCCCGACTCCTAATACACTGGTGCCATGTTAGATATGCTCGTGAGAGAGCGGGTGGTGCTGATAATGGGTGTCCTCGGCTCAATCACGCCGAAAGTGAGACGTGATGAGCCCCTACTTCGGATTTTGACTGAAAGGAAGGTGGGACAAATCTTGAGTCTCCGCCATCCTTGCCCTGACCGAGCCATTTCGAGCTTTATTAGAACATGGTGTTTTTGGGAGGGGAATGGCTTCTTCATTGCTTAGTATTGTGGTGAACGTATTTCAGGTTTGGGTATAACCAGAGAGTAAAAGTAAACTCTAGAAGGAATCTAAGGGCTTCAAATTTCGGGGGGATTAAAGGAATTCATGTATGGGAAAACAGCTCCTGTCTTTTCTCTTTATATAATGGATAAAGAGGATGGTAATTAATGTGTCCAGATCTCTATGGCGCTCTGCAAACAAGAATATACCCGTTCCGCTCCCCCACACCATCAAGAATCCGTTAAACGAGAGGTCTCGTGAAGGGAAACTATTAAAGACTCACCTCGGATAACCAAACGGCATGAGTGTATCGCGAGTGAATTAAGAGGAACCTCTCGTAGACCGGTACATTTCCTGGGCAGGTGGAAAATCGCCAACACCGGTGAGAGGCTGAATTAAATGAGCCATAATAACGACTCGGTATTACCAAAACCCCCCTCTCCAACCGGAAGGTCGAACAACAGGGTTTTGAGGGGCTATTGTGGGGCCCAATAATTTACGGGCCAGACCCACTTGCTCATGGGGAGTCCAAAGGCTCAAGCCAAAGAAAGCTACGGCCCAAGCCCAATAACATAAAACCCAAAAAGGTCCGGAGATGTTGCCGAGGACAGTTCAGTCCTCGGCAGACCCCAAAATTCCACCGAGAAGAGGGGCAAAAACGGAATAGGAATGAACTTGGAAGAAAATCTAAAAATATCTAGGAAAAGTTTCCCTTACGACCCTTCCCCGACAAGATTCTACACCTAATAGAGCCGTATTCTTGGACTTTTTCAACTAGCCCCAACGACTTTGGGTTGGGACCGACGGGACAAGTATCGGTCTTGGAAAGGTCGACCCTACACGTGGACGAAGGAAAGCGAACGCAGGCTAGTATAAAAGAAAAAGTAAAGTGTCTGGATAAAGGGTTGGGAAAAAATGGCAAAAAACCAGGACCTCCCATCCCACCGGAAGAAAAGAAGGACTTCAGGGGTGAAACACACGAGCCATGCATGAACACCACTAAAGAAAAAGAAAGAACCGCCACCGGGTAACCAAGACCTAGCCTTTCAAACCCACTCTCTATAAATGATATTGTATGGGCCCATTCACGTGCGAATCCAATACTACTGTGGTTCGTCGCGAATCGTGTCCCTACAATTGTATATCACCTCATTGCCTTAATTGCTTTTAAAAAAATATTTCGAATTTAACTTTTTTTTCTTTATTTGTCTTAATATTTAAATTTTGAGTTTCTAGCAAAAACTTAGGGCTTGAAATTACGTAAGAGCTCATAGAATAACTAGAAAAAAAAAAAAATCGGTGGAGGAATAGGGGCAATATGATGCTCTGTTTGTTTTAGTGGAAAACTTTGTGTAAAAATAGTTTTCCATGTTTTCCAATGTTTGATAGTATAAAAAAAATGAGTCAATAAAAAACTATCTTTGATTAACTGAAAAAATATGGCTCGTTCTTAGAGATTGTTCTCCACTAATATTTTTTGAAAAACAACTCGATCTTACATCAAACTAAATAAGGAAAGTTTGAAGATTATTTCTCATTTAATTTAAGGTTGCTACTAAACATAAAAAAATAATATAATTTTATAGAAAATACTTTTTTGGAAAATAACTAATTTTCTAGAAAAAATGATTACCGAAACAAATAGAATGTGAGTGTGTGTGTTTTCTTTTTTAAGTTTTTAAGAAAAAAAGGTTTTTGGAGTTATTTTTGTTAAAATGTTGGTCCACTGCACCAACTTGATCTTTGGGTTATAGTATAATGAGAAAGACGATTTTTTTTTTTTTTTTTTTTTTTGTTTTTGTTTTGTTTTTTTTTTTTTTTTTTGTTTTGTGTGTGTGTGTTGTTTCTAGAAAGATGAATTTGATTTGGATTTAAAAACTGTAGCGGCAGAAGAAAGTTGAGTTGAATTTCAACAAGTTTCTTTTAATTTTTTTCAATAATACATCATATTTATCTTCTTATATTTTCCACATATATCATTTCTTTCATTCTTTTTTTTTTTTTTGATCCATATTTCTTTCATTCTTTTGTTGAATACATATCTATCATTCTATTTTTGAATAAATCTATCATATATGTATGTAACTTATCTTTTATTTTTTCCATATGTGTCATACATATCTTTCATTCTTTTTTTTGAATAAATCTATCATATATATGTAACTTATCTTTTATTTTTTCCATTTTTTTTTGAGAACTTATTTTTTTCCATATCTAATTATCTATCATACATATTTTTCATTCTATTTTTGAATAAATCTATCATATGTACGTAACTTATCTTTTATTTTTTCCATATCTATCATAAATATCTTTCATTCTTTTTCTGAATAAATCTATCATATTTATGTAACTTATTTTAATTTTTTTTCATATATATATATATATATATATATGAAAGAATATAGATAGCCATAGTGGTCTAAGTCTAGACAAGTGACACATTCCTTGAGAAGGAAAGAGAAAATCTCTTTATTTTGTCTTCCGCCTTATTAAATCTTTGCATTTATGTTAATGCATTAATGAAAAATGCTACAAGCACAACAAATTTCACAACTCCTTTTGTAATTTATTAGGTTTTTCCTTTTTTGTCCCTCAAAAAAAAAAAAAAAACTTATTAAATTTTTTTTTTTTTGAGGGGGCACAGCTTATTAAGTTGGTTGAATATAATTGGTGGTGATATCATTCTCATTTGGACCACCACTATCATTACTTTATAGCACACCATTTACAGATTGTCTCCTTAACAAGTGTGAAATTTGTTGTCAAAGTCTGTGTACTTAGACTTACTTTGTATCAATTAACATCATTCTTATCTAGTTACCATTATCACTTTATGGCCTACTAATTATAAATTGTCACTTCAACAGATGTGAAATTTGTTGTCAAATTCTTTGTGTACTTGGATGTAATTATTTTTTGGATTTTCCTTCATTTAACCTTCCACCTAATAGAACGTTTTAAGGAATTTTTTTAATTTATCTCTATTCATCAAGAATTTTATTTCCGTAATATTGAAATTAAAGAAATTGACCGTGGTGTATATCTAAAAGGACCTAACTCTTGAATACATAATAAAGACTTTGAACTTCTTTAACTCATACTCATTTTCCAATGTGGGATTAACCCACTGTTTTCTTTTAAGAATACTAAATAATTAACACACACACACACACATAGGAAGAGGGGAGAAGGTCTTGAAGAAACTAATATGGTGTTTATCCAAAATGATTTAACTCTTAGATACAAAATATGGAAAAATAACCCTATATGATTTATTCTCCCTTTTATTTTTCTAAATATGAAAATTAATTGATATTTGTATATAGAACTATAAATTGAAGCACCATGGACTACACATGCATTATGATTGTGTTATATATGGAACTATATATTCTAACATTTAAAGAAATATGGTATGTTATGATTTTAACGGAGGGAGTATTTTATATTATATAATTTTAAATTATTTTAAATTCTATACTACATTTAGACACTTAATTAAAACTTCATCAAATCATAGTTTCTTTGAATGATAAAATATATACTTCTATATACAAAAACACAATCATATATATATATGCCAAAATGTCAGAATATATAATTCTATATAAACAATAAATATCTATTAATATTAATAATTAACATAATTATCATATTTTATATTTAGACAAAAATATAAAAGGGAGAAGAAATCGTATATTATGTTTAAATTTGCTGTGCATTGCAAGAATTACCAACAAGTTCTCTTTATGAAATCGTGTCATGGACAAACGAGTGTTCCTTGAAGAGTCCATTTACAAAGAGCTTATATATTGAGAATTAATTTAATAGCCTTGTTACTTTAGAAAATAAAGTTTAAAACTGTAATATTTATTAAAATTCCCCTTCTGTTCAGCAATGTTTTGAGAGGATTTAGAGAATGTACCAATGTGTACATCTCCTTTCCTTCGGTGATGAATCTTTAGAGAAAAGTTTCAGTACGTAACAAGAGAAGGGGTTGCTAGCTTGCTGAATTCAAATTCTTCTCCATCAGTGGAAAAAAATAAGATGACTATAATGTACCAGAAAGGTCTGTCTAGTTGGCCTGGCTTTTTTTTTTTTTTTTTTTTTTTGGATAGATCATAATAAAAGTAGAATACCCTCATTGTAAAATGTTATTTACTTATGTGGTTTTTAAACAAAGACACCAAATTGTTACTAAAGTGAATAAGAAAAATGGATAAATATTTAAGCATTTTATTTTAGAGCTAAAAAGAAAAACACCAGATAGAGAGGAATTTCATTTTCCATCTTAAAGCTTTGTGCAATCCGTTGGCTTGAAAGACACAGTTCTCTTCACAACGTCATAGCCTACCAACACGTTGGCTTGGGCCAAGTTACCGAAAATGGAGATTGACCCTGGTTCATCTGATGCAGCAACGAAAGCCAAGCACACAACGTGCTCATCTACTCTGATGAAGGTAGTGCTCGAACTCAGATTCAAATCTGCACCGGTGAAATGAGCTGTGATACTTGGACCGCTAAAATCATCTGATGATGACTCGTAGCAAAGGCTTAGAACTCCACTCGGGTCTTCAGTAGGTGCTAAATCAATTTCGGCTTTTACTGCTGATTCAAAATCGGGGTACAAGTCTGATGGCAATATTGTCAATGTTGTGCCTGAATCAATGATAATATTGCCCTCTGCTGAATCTCCGGATTGGGTAGGCTTGGTCAATTCGATTCTGTTTCTGCCTACACTAATTGCTTCGAGTGTTAGGTAGTAGAAGGTGTCAATATCTTTGGGGACTATGGGAGTAGACACGGCTCCAGAACCCGAAACCACAGCATTACTACCGAAATTCAATTTGCTTGTGGTATCGCCTTGGGAAGTTAATGGAATCAAGCAGTAGGAGAATTTGCCATCAATTGAAGAATCCAATTGGGAAACAAGAGAAACCGTGCCGCCTCCAAGGCCAACAATCCCAGAACCGTTTGCATTGAAGGTTCCACCGTTATTGTGTCCACACCCTATGATAGTTTTAGGGAGAGGCACAGGGCGGCTTGTAGTTGATCCCAGAGTGAGAGTGTCAACAGCAAGGTCTCCATTTGAGAAAGATTGATCACCATAAGAAACGGAGTATGAGCAACTTGAATCATCGCTGCCTGAGCATGAGGTTCCTTTTAGAGACTGACATTGGGATGAAGAGCATGAAACTTCTTTGTACGTTCTTGACCTTGTAGGATCAAAAAGTGGAGCAGTTTGCTTGTAGCAGTCATTGCAAGGCTTGCACTGTAGCCAAATCAAATCACTACCAGTATCAGCAATGCCTAGGATTTGGACTGGTGGTGTACCAACAGAGTATTTCAAGAGGTATTCACCTCGATTTGAGATTATATCTGCTTGAGCTGCATTGGTAGAGAGTGAAGAAGTTGGCTTAAAATGATTGACACGGTTAATGGAACGACGCAAAGCCTTGGCTATGCGCTGTGAAGGAGTTTCTGAAGGGTCATAGAAGGGAGAGTTTGAGAGTCACGGTGGATTAGATCCACACTAAAGCCCCCATTGGAAGCCTCAATAAGAGAGAAGCTACAAAGAAAAACAACAGAGAATGTAGTTGCCAATGCAGCGAATGAGAGAAGTGAGTGAAGAGATGCCATGACTGGTTGATTGTTTGTGGCGATGAAGAGGTGAAAGGATTTGAGTGTATATATAGCACTCTACATGGGGGGAGAAACAGAGAAAATATTTAATGAGAGACGAAATTGAAGATACGCTATTTGTGTTTTAAACAAAATCGAATTTCTTTCCATTATTGCGTTGATTTTCTTTGATTTTTTTAGTAAAGGCAAGATCTAATAATTTGATAATGGTTAATAGGAAAACATTTTTGGTAACGCGTGATATGCATGCATTTTTACAGAATTACAAGAATCAATTATTTCCATGTAACATTAGGGAATTGTTAGGGAAATTATTTAAATAATTTACAGATGGCAATATTAAAAGTATAAAATATTATTTCTTTTTTCTTTTCTTTTTTTGAGAAACTTTTAGAACCAAGTCTTAATATGTAGATAAATGCATAAATATATTTCAAATATAATATCATTTTTTGGTTTGTAGTAAAATGAAACCGTTAAGATAAGATAAGTAGTTTTCTAAAAAAAAAAAACAAAAAAAAAACAAAAAGATAAGACAAGTAGTATTATATTATGGGTAAATTATATTTTTCCACTCTAAACTATATTACTTTTTACACATTGCCCCATGAACTATTGAAAAGCATGATACCCCCTTCCACCCAAAGTTATAACTCTGTAACACTTAATTCCTTGCCGTCTGTTTTGGGTAGAGGATAAATTAGTGTTTTAATGCTACTTCCCGTGTGTATGTGTGTGTTACAATATTTAGTATTCTCAAAAAAAAAAAAAAAAAAAAAAAGATGATAATGGGTTAAGTGTTATAGAGTAATAACTTTGAAGGTTTAATCATGTATTTCGATGGTTTAGGGAGAGCAAAATGTAAAATAGGGTATAGTTTAGGGTTAAAAAGTGTAATTACCCCTATATTATTGAATGCCAAAGTATGATAGTTAATGCGAGCTAAAGAAAACAATTCACAAAGTCTTAATCAAGTGATGGCAAGTCAGCAGTAGGTGAAAGGTGACAATTATGTTACAGTAATTACTAGAGGGGTTTTTTGCTAACTTTTATGGAATTAGAGAAATTATAGTGTGACACATTACAAAGAAACAAGAATAATAACTGTCAAGATTCATGTATAAATAAGAAGAACACCCTCTCACAAAACAAACACACACTCATCATCAAACCCGAGACATTGATTCTCTCATTCCCGAGGTCATCACTTCATGCTTTTAATAGTTAGACCTTATATAGAATCTGAGGTGTTTTGTAGGGGGTGAGATTCCAAGAGAGCTAAGTTGCAAAAAGAGGATATATTTGAAGTAATAAAATCTCATAAGAATAAGTTAGAACATTTCTTATAGGTTATAATCCCACCAATAAATCTTGTAAGTTATTATTATTATTATTTGGTGTTAAGTTTTAGACCTCTGGAAAACATAATATGTTTAACTTTATTTATTAGCCAAGTAGTTACTTAGGTCAATTAATCAAATCTTCGTTAAACATTCATCACAGTCAACATGCACATCGGAAATCTAAATAACACATGATGTGATGACCCAAGAAAACCAATGAAACAACTTGTTTCAAGGTAAAAAAAAAACCTGGGGGAACCATCCCAAAAGAATAATCTACTATATTAAGTTTAGATTTACAATCAAGAATTCCAGTTCAAAGTAAATCTAATACAGTTTTCAAACTGGGCTCCGAACTCCACAGACTTCCTTGATCTAGATTTGTTCTCACATGAACCACCTACTCATGCCTTGAGCTTCAGGACACTTAATAGCTGAAGGCTTGATCGCAACTTTACTCCACCGGTACTAGCAATATGGATTTGATTACCAGTAGGTTTTTAATTGAGTTAGAAAGTATAAAATCTTATAAATCTCATAGAAGTAACTCTCATGACTTGAAAAATATGTATTAGGGTTTTCCTTTTATACCTAGTAGTGTTTGACTCAAATCCAAAACGTTTTAGTGTGCTATTGGGCTTCAATTAAAATTTTGTAGATCATAGTTCGATTGGTTGAGCCCGACTGATTTTCAATTCTTCTTTTTGTAGATTATACGTTCTTGAATCTTAACTTGTATCAACTTGAACAATGCTAAAACACTTCAAAGACACTAAGCTTTTAAACTAGATATATTTTTGTTCTCAATTTGGCAACATACAACAAATATAGTTCCTAAACATTTATGACAAAATATTTAGAACCTAACATTCTCCCCCTTTGGCAATCTGTGACAAAACTTACATACAACATGAATTTCTCAATTCAAGAACTAACCCAATTACAATGAATTTCCCTATACAATTAAATCGCAACCCTCTGTCTACAAGTTGCAATAATAGACAACATCATCATAAAAGAATTAACCTATAAATTCTTGAAATACTAAAAACAAACGATTAAGGTTTGTGTGGAAAATACAGTAAAAACATAACTTAGAACCACAAAACCAAAAATAAAACAAGGAAACTAAAGGAAAACACCATATTTCATAATCATCAAGTTTGTGAAACAAGTAAAATAAAAACAGTAAAGAAAAGGCTTAAACAAAGCTAAACAATAATTAAAAAAAAAATGTAAACACTAGAACTCCCCCTAAATACAAACAACTCCCCCTAAGTACAAGAATTCTTCTCTAAACCTACTCTACTACTGCCCCTTTTTGTTACGTGTTGCCAAAGGCAATCAACTCGATCATTCGAGGGTGGAGGTGGTGGAAAAGAACTCTAATACTGATTGAACTCAACACCGAAAATAGTAACATCCATGTTTAGTGAGTCCAAGAGCTGTCCATGAGTTGCCACGAGTCGTAAAAAGGTCTCCATCATGGTGTGATGTGATAGTTGTGTCTCAAGCACTCTCTCTATCATGGAGCGGAGAGATGGTGAATCTCTAGAAGTGCCGTAGTAGGAGCATCCTCATCGGCGACAACTGTTGGATCAATCTGCTCATCTCCTTGAGGAGGATCCACTTTTTGTCACTTTCTAGTTCCTTCACTTGTTGCTAGATTCTTCTTTTGTTCTTTGCTTTGCTTCAAAACCCATAGGTGCCATATGATGAACAAGTTCAAAAGAGGACGAACAAACAAACCCTAGATACTTTAAGATCCTAAGGATAGAAACAATTCTTAGACGTGTTTTTGTTGACCTCTACTATAGTTTGAATGAAAAGAGAATGGATAGAAATGGAGGCACCAGTGATAAGGGCATACATGAATATACACCATTTAGTAGGAATTATATGCATATGAGAAATATGAAAAACACTATGACATGCGATCCTATACAACAAATAGTTCACTTCGGCCAGTTCACTAATGTCAATTCTAGGATTATTTGCCCATGTCATTGGTTTTCCATATAGAAGTGGCATGACATCATTGAGAGAGGGAGGATCGGTGTATGGATATGTTGGGTTACGGACAATAGTAATAGAGAGAGCATCAACCACTACTTTCTTAGTGATCCGATACTCATCACCTTGAATTCATGTAGTTAAGAAGTGACCACCGGATATAGCGAATGAATGAACAGGACAAAATAGAGTAGAATTCTTTAATTATAGCTGCAAGAGGAGACTCTAAACCTATACAAATAGGGAACCAACACCTAGAATCTAGATTTTGTTGAGTGAAGGGATCCAACTCATCTAGATGTACTTTCCTCTCAGTCCAAATGGACCTAAATTTGACCAAGGTATCATATTTTTGAAGTTCTCTATGGTGTGATACCTAGTGGAATCAAAAGGTTCACTAGAGGATGATGTACCCCTAGACACTTTCCTTGCAATGGTTTTCTTAGGACCCATTTTTAAGATCTAAAGAGGAAGTAATAGAAGAGAAACACAAAGAAAACCAAGGGCAGACTACATTAGAGAGATACAAAAGATATAGGAATGCAATCTTGAAAATCTATATGATGCATAATGCATTGGCTCAAATGATGCATGAAACTAATGCATTGAGGTGTTCAAAATCACAGAATTTTGAAAATTGACCAAGAAAATCCAATTTTATAAAAAATCCCCAATTTATGAACATAAACTCTAATTTTTTAAAAACATACAAATTGAGAAATTGATCGTCACAACAAGTATAGAACATGTTATAAACAAACAATCAATCAATAACAAGGATCAATTTTACCCAATTTGGCCCAATTGAACAAAATCCCCAATTTCTTCAACAACACATGAACCCTAATTTCAAAAAATTTCAGGAATCATGTTAATATCATGTATACACAAAAACTCATTAATCATTTTAAATCAAAACACCCAAAATTGTAAAAAGCCCTAAAATTTCTAAGTCCGAAAATTTCAAGAAAAATGAATGAATTATGCATGTATGAATGTAATTTTGATAAAAAAGAAAGGGTAAAAGTGATGTCTCAGAAGTCTAAAGAAAGCACACACGATGCTCTCTTTAATTGATAGAAACTAAACTGTTAGTTTTCGAGTAGTAAACCTCGAATTCACAAGGGGTTCCTTAAATCCACGAGGTGATAATCTGGAATCCACTAGAGAAAATATTAAAAAAAATGTATTTTATTAATAATAATAATTTGTTTTGCTTGTGACGACTACAAAATATATAAATATTGAGAAAGTAAAACCCTAAGAAGATTAAGAAATGTTTGAAACCTTAATTCGCATTAATTACGAGGTTAGGTGGCAAAATACCAAATTTTACCAAAAATGGTAAAATTGAGTTAAATGCAAAATCATAAATTACTGACCTTAAGGGTCATCCCAAAATAAGCAGGGACCTTATTTTAATATTTAAGCAAAAAGTTATTAAGGAAAAAAAATTACTATAAATAGCAAAATTGTAGTTTTTAAGGGCCAAATGGAAGAATTCACCATTTTCAGGGGGGTAACTCATGGCAAAACAACGACTATTGCTTAGAAGGCTATTTCACTTTAGCTTACCAAATTTTATGCAATTCTGATTCTGTTGCCCACGATTTCTACTAGTTGTTTTTGGCCTTGCGCGATGATTTCAAGCACATGTAAGAGTCCAAAAATTCCATGACGGTCTATTCTACATCAAAAAGAGCCTTACTAGATGTGTAGAACAAAACCCTTGAAGCTTTGACTCAAAAAAGAGAAGAAAAAAAATATTCTTAGAGGGATCGAGAAAATTCAAAGAAAAGTAATAGAATAGGAAAAAAACTAATCTATCAAAGGCTTAAGGATTAGAAATTTTCGAGTTTTGATTAGTCGAGAGGAATTGAGCATCGATTGAAAGATATTTCTGAAAAATTTCGATTGATCGAGCCTTAACCGAACTTGGTAGAGAGTTTTGGCCTAAAAATTGGGCTTTTTTGATCAGGTGAGGATTAACTTTGATTGATCAAACTTGTGAAAAAAAATTCAATTTTGGAAAAAATCTGGAAATTTTGCAAAAAACCAACTCAAGAGTGTTTTTTTGACATGAGAGGCACATGAAAACATCTAGAAGGTTTCAAAAACATTTTTCACTCAAGTTCTCGAACTTAAACACAAACAAGAAGTAAAAATCACTTGATTTACAACTTCTAAACCATTTTTCTTCAAATTTCACCCAAATCAAGAAAAGTGTATTAGACATCACTTCTCATGCAATTAAAGATGGCTAGACTAGACAACACATACAATCTTATGAACAAAATTTAGCATCGATTTGCGTGTAGTGTGTGCAACTAGTAAGCGTATAAAACACAAAATATGTGATATGTAGATAAAATTTACTCAAATTTTCTACATTATCAATCACATTAGTTTGAAAGTGACTATCATCTAAAGAGTTACATCCTATAACTCCCACATATGTTAGAAAACACGCTTGCAATCATTTTAAAAGCTTTTTGATTCTTTTTGACTTTTCTTTTTTCTTTTGATTATTTTTTTAATTTTTCTTTCTGAGCTCAATCAAAGATATGATGCATGGGTAAATAGGAGACGGAAAAGAAAATACCCTTTATATATATATATATATATAATATTTTTAAACATCTTTTTCTTATTGTGCAAGTGCTACACCTTACCAAGCACAGCTTTTATGATTTGCACACAGATGTTTATGATTGGTGAGTTACTGTGGTGAAATGATTATTTATGTCTTTCTCCTAAGATTTTTTAGTCCTTATGATCAAAATATGTGACATCAAAATCAAGATCGTTTCATTAAAGACTAAATACAAATCACATAATAGAGCATAAAGTAGCATAAACAAGTGAAGTGCAAAATAAAGCTTATCAAAGCTAAATATGGTACACAATCATGAATGCAAATTTTTATTGGCCAACCTTAATCACACAGTAAATGGTGTGCAATGCAATTTTTTTTTTTTGAATTTTTAATTAAAAAAAAAACTTAAAAACAACCTAATCAAACCTAGAATAAAATGCATGAATGTAATGTAGAAAATCAAACCCTAAACAAAAAAATTGTCCAAAGAATCCAAAGATGAAACACAAAGACCATGTCAAACAGGCTCATTTATGATGAGTCTTTTGCATCCACACCTTCTTTGATGTAGGCTTGAAGTTGGAGTTTTTAGACATATGAGATTTATGATCAGCTCCAGAATTGGCATAGAGGCTAAGAGCTTTTACCAAATCATGAATAAGTGTCATAGGATCTTGTGCTTTTGGCATAGTTTAGTTGCTTACTTGCTAGGATGCAACTTGAAGTAGTTTGGGTGAGTATGCCTAGCTCCACAACAAAAATGACTAAACCACTGAGGCTTGTGTTGTTTCTTAGCTACAAGATGAGCAGACTACTTAGGTTTGGTGTCACTTAGATCTACCCTAATTCTTCTAGTGGCTAGAATTTCTTCCTTTTGAACTCTTACTTTTGGTTTAGGCATAGACACTAGAGGACACAAACTTAGTATGACTCAATAAAGGAGAAGAACCATTCTCAACATATCCTAATCCAGTCTTGTTAGAAGAAGATTTTTGGACACTCAACATGTTATCAAGCTTAGAGCTAGAATTCCTACCAAGTTGTTCTCTAGCAAAATTCAATTCTGTTTCTAAATCCTTAAACCTTTTCAGTCAAAGTCATGTTCTCAACTTTAATAGTATTAATCAATTCATTATCATCAAACAATTTGACTAAAAGGTTTTTCTTTTCAAGTTCAAGAGTGTCTATATTTTTTCAAGGCAAGTCAATATTCATGGCATCTTTTGCTGCAATCTTGCACAACTTGTAGTAAGCTTATTGTAAGTCAGTATTCTCAGAGAGTTCCTCATCAGAAGGACTCTCATCTATAACCACAAATTCATCTACTACAGCAGTAGCAATGAAGGCCATGAACTTACTTTCTTGATCACTATTTGATTTGTGATTTGAATCCTCATCATCACTAAGAGTGATAGCCATATATAGCTTTGCCTTTAGACCTCAAGTATGTGGGACATTCAGTTTTGACATGCCCATAACCTTGACATCCAAAACATTGTTGACCTAAAGAGTTGCTAGAAGATTGACCAACCTTATCTTTACTAAAATTAGTTTTTTCAGATGAAACACCTTTAGGTTGTTCATTCTTCTTCACATTCTTATGGCCAACAAAGTTTTTTTTTTTCTTGCCCTTTTATTATTATTCTTCAAAAAGTTTCTAAATTGTTTGCCAAGATAAGCAATCTGATAAGTAGAAGAGATCTCATCAACATCATCTACTGATTTCAAGGCCATAAATTTGGACTTATTGGTCTTAGGTAAGTCAGACTCATAAGTTTGTAGGGATCGAACAAATTCACCCACATGGATTGTATCCACATCCTTGCTCTCAATAATGGCGGTGACTTTCGGTCTAAAGTCTTGAGTTAAGGATCTTAAGATTTTTCTAACTATCTTAGGTTCCTCATAAGCTTCACCGAAGTTAAAAGTAGAGTTTACTATGTCATTGAGTTTAGCATAAAACTCATCAAAGGTCTCATCATCTTCCATTTTGATACTCTCAAACCTAGAAATTAATTGTAGCAACTTATTTATTTTCACAACTTTTGTTCCTTCATGCACAGTTTGTAAGATATTTCATACAGTGTGAGCAACCTTTACATTAGCTATCTTTTCAAATTCTTCTAGTAAAAAAACATTGAATATTGCATTCATTGCCTTGCTATTAAAGCTAGTTGCTTCCTTTTAGGCATCAGTCCATTGAGCCACAGGAGTGGTAGGTTTTTTCCATCCAATTTCCGCAGACAACCAAACTTTCTTATCTAAAGATTTCAAGACGACTTTCATCCTCACCTTCCAATAAACATAGTTATTCACATTAAAGTGGGGAGGGATCACCAGAGAGTGATCACGATCCATGACAACAGGGGACAAGGATTAACTCTAGGGAAAACTACCAAATCAAGAGCTAACCTACTCTAATACCACTTGTTAAGTTTTAGATCCCTGAAAAACACAATGTGTTTAACCTAATTTGTTACCCAAGTAGTTACTTAGGTCAATTAATCAGATCTAAGTTAAACATTCATCACAATCAACATGTATAGTGGAAATTTAAATAACACAAGATGTGATGACACAAGAAAACCAATGAAACAACTCATTTCAAAGTATATCAAGTTGAGATTTACAAAATTGAGCTCTGAACTCCACAAACTTCCTTGATTTGGATCTATTCTCACATGAACCACCTGTTCATGCCTTGATCTTGAGAACACTTGATAGCTAAATGATTGGCTACAAATTTGCTCCACCAGTAATTGGAATATGGATTTGATCTTTGGTAGGTGCTTGATAGAGATAGAAGGTACAAAACTTCATAAATCTTACAGGAGTAACTCTCAAGACTTGAAAAATGTGTATTAGGTTTTTCCTTTTATACCTAGTAGGTGTTGGACTCAAACCCTAAACATTTTCGTAGGCTATTGGACTTCAATCAAAATTTTGCAGATCACAGTTCAATTAGTCAAGGCTTCTCTTTGATCGTTTAAGCTTGACATATTTTCAATTCTTCTTTTCGCAGATTGTACATTCTTAAATCTTTACTTGTATCAGCTTGAGCAATGTCTAAAACACTTTAAAGACACTGAGATCTTATACTAGACATGTTTTTATTCTTGGTTTGCCAACATACAACAAATTCAGTTCCTAAACATTTATAACTAAATATTTAAAACCTAACATTTGGGAAAAAATTTTCCCCTTCATCCAAACAAATTTCTTATGTCAACCAAAATTCAAATTAGAGATAGAAAAATTGGACTTGACTTTAACCCAAAATTTTTGACCTGGAATAAAAACAAGTTAACCCGACCTGATCGACTAACCTATGACCCAACCTTTTATTTTAAACTATAAATAAATAGAAATTAGACCTTGAAATATCATTGACGTTGTTTGTGAAGAAAAAAGATTAACATTTTTAATTCTGACAAATAAATTCACAAATACCTTACTTCTTGGCAATGTAAAATGAACACCAAAAGGAAGAGGCCTATTATTGTTGTTGTTTATATTGTTGATACCATATCTTGTACGGCTTTGATTTGCATGCCAAAATTAATAATTTAATCCCTAAAAGGCCAAAAATTGCATTATTAATATGAAAAGAAAAAAAAGTAACTACATGAAATAATTTGTTCAAAACATATATTGAATAAATTATTTTAATTGTCCAAGAGTTTAAAATCCTAAAATCATTATTTTTGAATAAGTTTTACCGCCCATGATTAGGGTTTAGTCAAGGTTTGACCGAAAGTCCAAACATCCGATCATGAAAAATTTATGCCTATGTTAAAGATCATGAAATTCCTGTTAAAATGACAATTCACTAGTCCAAATCAGAATTGAAACATAAAAAATATCACAAAAATATCAAATCTTTGATTAAAAGCCTTAGCCATTTTTGTGACGTGTGATTATAGTTTAATTTCGATTAAGTTATAATTAAACAAGCACTAATTAGTTCAAGTGGGGAGTCATTGTAAAGGTCTCATGATGAACTTTAATTTATCGTTTCTTTTTTTTTTAGAAGAAAAGAAAAAAATTAGCCAAAATAAGCTAAGAGAACATCATGAGGATTTGGAGGAAAATCCTCCATCCACACTAAATAATCGCTAACATGTCTCGCATGTTTAGCAATGCTATGAACTATAGAATTACCCATCCTATGGGCATGAGAAAAAGAAATAGAGCAAAAAAAAAAAAAAAAAAAATGAAAAGAGTACACAATAATTTCCTTATGACAAGTTATGATTGATGAAATATAAAATGGAATACAAAAAGTGGTACAAAAGATTTCTATTCATAATCATGAGGGGAAAAAAATAACAGAACTAACTAAGCGCCTAAAGTCGGTTACAACAACAAATTAATCAAGTCAAGACACACGTATTAGTTGATCACGTGTGTAGCACATGTTGCTTTATAAAGTATTGTAAAACAGTAGCTATTTACGACAGGTAGTTTCTAATAACAATACAAACAAATGAATGAATGAGTTTCTAATAACAAAATTCAATTCATAATTTATTAGAACAACGATCCAGCAATTTCTTTTTATTTTATGCTCAAAAAACTAACGAATGAATTTGTAAGAGTGGAAAAAAAAAGAAAAAGAAAAACATAAGATAGGTAGAGAGGCATTGTTAAGCCTTGGTGCAATCCGTTGGCTTGAAGGACACAGTTTTCTTGACAATATCATAGCCTACCAACTGATCGGCTTGGGCCAAGTTACCGAAAATGGCGATCGAGTCACCTGCCGGAATGAAAGCCATGCACGAAATTGTTTCATCTCCAATGTAAGTGTAGGGCGCACTCGGCGTCACATCCGCACCACCGGTGAAATGAGCTATGATAGTTGGAACTTTAAAAGTAGATTCGGGAGTCGAAGCAAAGGCGAAGGCTTCATTCGGGTCTTTAACGACTGGTAATTTAATTTGGGCTTTTAATGCTGCTTCAAAACCGGTGTACAAGTCTGATGGCAACAATGTCAATGTTGTACCTGAATCAATGATAATATTGCCCCCTATTTGCTTTGGCAAAAAAGCGAGGTGATTTTTGTTGGGCCAACACTAATTGCTTCAAGTGTTAGGGTGTAATAGACGTTAGATTCACCGGTAGCTAGGGGTGTAGTCACGGCTCTAGGACCTGATACCACGGCATTTGTACCAAAATTCAATTTGCTTGTGGCGGTGGGTTTGTCAAATGGAACCAAGCAGTAGGAGAATTTGCCAACAATAGAAGTACTCAATTGGGAAACAAGAGAAGTCGCGCTGCCTCCAAGGCCAACAATCCCAGAACCTTTTTTACTAAAACTTCCATTGGTATTATGTCCACATCCTATGATAGTTTTAGGGAATCTTGCGATTGATCCCAGTGTGATAGTGTCAAGAGCAAGGTCTCCGCCCGAGGTAGATCCATCACCATATGTCAGGGTATATTTGCAATTATTAGAGTGTACACAATATCCTGATACAGTCCTACATTGGCGTGCAGTGCATGGAACTTTTTTATATGTGCTTGACTTTACAGGATTAAAAATTGGATCTTTTTGTTTGTAGCATTTAGTGCAAGGCGCGCATTGTAGCCAAGTCAAATGACTGCCCGTGTCAGCAATTCCTAAAACTTTGACAGGAGGGGTACCGACGGCGTATTGCATGAGGTATTCACCACTATCCGGGACTATTTCTGAACCAACTTCGTTGGTAGAGAATGAAGAAGTTGGCCTAAAATGATTAACACGGTTAATGGAACGACGCAAAGCATTGGCTAATCGTTGTTGGGGAGTTTCTGAAGGGTCAAAGAAGGGAGATTTTGGAGAATTGCGGTGCATTAGCTCCACGCTAAAGCCGTCATTGGAAGCCTCAATGAGAGATAAGCTACAAAGAATGACAATGAAGAATGTTGTTGCCAATGCAACCAAGTAAGGAAGTGAGTGAAGAGATGCCATGACTTATTGTTGCCTGTTTGTGATGATGAAAAGGTGAAGGATTTTGGTGAAGAATAGAGAAATATTTAATGTGAGAAACGAAATGAAGAAATGTCGAAGGCAATGCTAGAAACAAAATTCAAATTTTTCCCAAGGATCCGATAAGTTGAGAATGGTTAATAGGAAGATGAAAACAAATTTGATGATCATACGAAATATATAGGGAATTGAAACACATTGACAACAAATTAACTATTTTCTACCAAGAGAAACTTTGAGATCGTTCAACAGGTCAACATCATATAAAATTCTTTATGACCTCGGATATGTGCCGGATAAATTGTTATTTGGATTAAAAATGCTTAAATTTGGAATTAGTGATAAATAAATAAGGTGGAAATGGATTAATTTTGAAATTTATTTATATTCAAATTGATTCCTATGTTTTTAAATAATTTGTTTTCCTATATTTAGGTAAGTCAAGCACATCACGAGATTTAAGGAAAAAATGAACCAAAAATATCTATTTGCTCTCTCAAATTCAGGAGATTGGTCAACACAAATTGACTACATTATCAATTTACTAGCCTCATTGTAAACATGACCTGTGACTTTTCTTTTTTAAAATGTTAACATTTTCGTTCATTGTAATAAGAAACTTTTTTTTTTTTTTTTTTTAAATTTTCATCCATCAAGGAACCATAAAAAATAAGCTGTTTAAAACAAAGGCAACTCCCCTTATGAAGAGCGTAGGTTTTAAAAACAGTTTAAGGAAAAATTTAGGAGTTGGAGAAAAATAAAGCAACACAAACCAAACTAAAAAAATAAGTTGTGGATACACAAGAATACAAATATTCTCCTCTTTCAATAGATGTAAACTTGATAGTATGTGACCCATGAATAGATGTATGCAAACACTTCCAAGCACAATCAGTTAATACCATACAATATCGATCTCAATGATATAAAAATTGAACATGCACATTTATTATGTGTCAAGGTGTTTTGAACACAAATCAACCTTAAGAGTAGAGAAAATATTTGCACATTTATTATCAACCAGATCTTTAAAACAAATATTCCCAATTTTTAGTAGTTCACAAATAAATAAATAAAAATAGCGTATACTAAAATGTACAGAACTTAAAAATTAATCAATCAATTTTTAAATCAAGTTGAGTACCCAATTTAGTAAAGTGTATGTGTTGTGTGTGAAAAATAATGAATGATATGACTACAAAAATGCAAGATGGATAAAGAAAACAATACAATGCATGTGAATCCTATCATAAATGAAGCATGAAAAGACTAATTGGACAAGAATTTAAACATTGAAAATTTTCCAGTTTCGACCAGTCAAACATTAATCATGCATCGATCGAGAGAGGCAGAAAGTTTTGAACCCAAAAACTCACAATTCTGATTGGTTGAAGCAGTTAAAAATTTTAAAACTGAAAAATTTAGAAATTTTAAGGAGAAAAATAACTTGAAAAGAAGTTTTTAAGAGATGTAATGCATATGAACAAGATCCCAAAAGTTTAAAAAACTTACAGGCACTCAAAGGCATATATCAAAACCAATCAATAAGTTAAAATCACAAAATTTAAACTTCTAAAACATGAAAATCTCATTTTTCTTCAAATTCTCACCCAAAACAAAAATTTGCATGTACACACCAGATGCTATGCAATTAAAGACGGCCCTATTAGATAACACACACATTCTCATGTACTTGATTTAACATTGATTTGTGTATAGTGTGTGCAACTAGTAAGTGTACAAAGTACAGAAAAGTTTATATGTAGATAATAATCAAAAAAAAATTTCTACATCATCAATCACATTAGTTTGAAAGTGACTATCACTTAATTACGTCATATAACCCTCAAATATCCTAGAAAGCACGCTTGCAATTATGTAAAAGTATTTTGATTCTTTTTGCCTTTTATTTTTCTTTTGATTTTTTTTGTATTTATTTTACTTTTGAGTACGATCAAAGATATCATGCATGGACATATTGGAGATAAAAAAGAAAATACCCTTGTTGCACATTTAAAAAAAGAAAGAAAGATAACACCTCGTTTTATCTTGCTATGCAAGTGCTACACTTTACAAGACTGCTTTCATGATTAGCACATAGGTGTTCATGATTGGCAACTAACAGTGGTGAGATGTTTATTTATGCTTTTCACCTAGGATTTTCTAGTCCTTACGATCAAAAGAATGTGACATTAAAACCAAGATCGTTTATTTAAAGATTATAAACAGCTCACACAATTAAACACTAAACAGCACAAACTCGTAAAGTGCAAAAAATAGCTCATCGAAGCTAAACAAAGTACACAGTCATGAAATTCAAAAGAGAGATATTATAATTCATGTAATCCTCGAGAAAAATAAAACAAGACCCAAAATAAAATATTTTTGTCTTTTTGAAAATTTTCAATGTTTTTGGATTTTTTTTTTGAATAATCAAAACAACCTAAGAAAACTAAACAACCAAAAACAAAAAATAAACATGTCCTCAAATAATTGAAAGAATTAAATCAAGGACAAGTAAACAGCACTCACTTTAGCAAATCTTTTCTCACCCATACAACAGATGTCTTTAGCTTTGTAGGTGAAAAACCATGAGAAATAGAGTGTATTTTGGGGATTACAAAGTTCTTATGAGAGAGACAAAAATCTTGCAATTTCCTTTCACAAGCCAACAAGTTTTAATTTTTTAAAAGCATATGAAACAATTTATCAGAACTTGTGGTAGGAGAAATATCATCACATATCCTAGACTAAAACAATGCTTAAATTTCAATTTAAGACAGTTAGGACGAATGTGACCAATAGCACCCCAAAAGTGATAGACAGGAACAAATTTGGGAACATTAGTATTCCTAGAGATAGATCTAGTCACATGTTTTGGTTTTTGCCTCAACAAAGAACAATTTGGTCTAATATGACCAACAACACCACAAAGGTGATAGGTAGGCACAAAAACATATTTATTACGTACTATAGCAGTAGGTTTAGACACAAGTTTAGAAACTTTAGCGTCTACATTAGAATTTTTACCTTTGTCTTACCTAGAAAAATAAGCATTTTCTTCATAATTCCTCTTAAATGGAGGAATATAAACTTTTTCATCTTTAGGCTTAATGGAAAAAGAAATAGAGTTGTCATCAATAATAGTAGGTTTGGTACAAGACAATTTTTTCAATTCAGCTTTAGACTCGACTAACTCTTGCTCCAAACTTTTGGAAAAATGATCTCTCAAAAATTCGTTCTTTTTATCGGATTCATCCAATTTCACAATCAATTCCTCTTTTTCAAGATTAGCTCGTTTTAACTCTTCCGGAAATTTCTTATCAATTTTCAAAGATTTAGATAATTTCTTGCAGTGAGTTTCACAAGCATTAATATATCAATAGAAATATTAGCATTTTCTTTATTCAAATTTTCATAAATATGAGTAGAAAGACACTTAAAATTATTCATGGTAATAGGGATCAAGGATCTCACTCGGGACGTTAATCCAATCAAGGCAAACCCGTTACGATATAACTTGTTAGTTTGTTTAGGAACCTAAACACTTAGATTGTTTAACCTAATTAATTAACTAAGTTGTTACTTAAGTTTATTATTTAGATTTAGGTTAAACACACAATCATATCAGTAAGTGCAGAAAAGTAAAGAAGACAACGATATGATAACTCACGAAAACAATGAAACCAACAGTTCCAAGGTAAAAAAACTGAAGAGGATTTAACCTAAACTATCCTCAAGGCAACAAATTCACTATGATAAAAATGGAAGTCTTACAATAGATTTTTCCCTAAATCTAAAGCTACGTCTTGTAGTACTTACTCACGTGACCACACGCAACTCCGAGTTCACGGATTCTTCTATCTGAATTTGTTAAAAAAAAACACCCACGTTTGTGGCTCCGAGATCCCACTCAAATATTTAAATCATCAGCAATAGTTGACCATGTATGTAGCAAATTATCTCACTAGTTCTTGTATATGAATCTTCTTTCCGATAGATGCTTGTTGAGTTAGAAGACTTCAGAAACCTCATAAATCTCACAGGAGTAACTTTCAAGACTTCCAAGAACTTCTAAAACGTATTTAGGGGTTTCCTTTCGTACTAGATAGTGTTGGACAAAAACCCTAAATGTTTTTGTGGGCTTTGAGCCTGATTAAAATTCTACAAAACATGATGTTTGATTGGTCGAGATTTCTTCTCATTCAAGCTCCATATCATTGAGCTTCTTGTTGGCCCTCCTATACAACTTCTCATGCTTTTACGAGACTTTGTATAATTTTGCATAGGGTGTGTGAATGTCATCTTGTTCATTCGTCTTAACTTAGACTCCACCAAGTCTTCTTCTTCATCAACTTCTTCAACAATCCCTTGAGTAGGATTTATAGTGGCAATGAAAGCATTTAGGATTCCATCATTCTCATTATCGGAATAATCCTCGAGCTCGGTATCACTCAAGGTAGCAGCAAGGGCCTTTCTTTTACCAATGGTCTTGTGATAAGTTGGGCACTCCTGCTTTATGTGTTCAAAGCCATGACACCTATAGCACTTTGGTCCTGAAGGAACGATTATCTTGATTGTCATCCCTAGCATCCTTCTTCCCTTTGTCATGGCTCTTGAACTGAGACGAACTAGACTATTTCTGATCTTTATCAAATCCTTTAGCATTGACGTTCTTCATAAACTTTTTGAATTGCCTTGTAATGTAGGATTTTATTTTAGAATCTTCATCGTCGGAAGACTCATTTGTGCCATTGCTTTTGGCCTTTAGTGCCATGTTCTTACCCTTACTCGATTTCCCAATCCTGGCCAAACCTAACTCATAGGTATGCAGATTGCCAATCAGCTCTGTCAAAGGAATTTAGTTAATATCCTTTGATTCCTCAATTGCGGTGATCTTGGCATGAAATCTCTCGGGTAGAGATCTAAGCACCTTTCTAACAATCATAGGGTCGGGAATGGTTTCCCTAAGATTAAAGGCTATGTTTATTATGTCCTTGAGCTTGGCATAGAATTCATCGAATGACTCATCATCCTCCATCTTAATCTCTTCAAAGCTTGTGGTGAGCCTCTGAAGCTTCAAAGCTTGTGGTGAGCCTCTGAAGCTTTTGAATCCTTGATAGCCTTGGCTCCTTCATAGTTGTCTAGAGGATGGTTAATGCTTCCTTTGCAGTTTTAGTAGAGGATATCTTCTTAAACTCCTCATTTGTGACCGCATTGAATAAAGCATTTAATGCCCTGCTGTTGAAGTTAGCTGCCTTGATTTTTGCATCATCCTAATTGGTGGGCGCTTCTTTTGGCTTGGTCCAGCCTATCTTCACAACTTGCCACACTTTTTCGTCTAGTGACTGTAAAAAAGCTCTCATGTATACTTTCCAGTATGCATAATTAGTGCCATCAAATAAATGAGGTATAATCAACGATTGTCCTCTATCCATGACAACAGGGGTCAATGGATCACACAGCAAAAATTAACCCTAATCAGAGTATGCTTGCTCTGATATTGTTTGATAGGCCAAGAATGTATTGACCCTTTGTAATAAATTAACCAATTACTTAACCAAGT
Organism: Quercus dentata; assembly: GCA_028216015.1. NCBI lineage: Eukaryota > Viridiplantae > Streptophyta > Magnoliopsida > Fagales > Fagaceae > Quercus > Quercus dentata. The sequence continues at coordinate 56,605,357 of CP116447.1, forward strand.
TAATTAATTAATTCAATTAGCATGCAATACGCGTGGTAACACAAACAAATCACTAAATAAGTTAATATGCAGTGGAAAATAAAGTTGACATGATGATTTGTTTATGAATAGGGAAAACCTCTAGGGTAAAAACCCCATCGGATGATTTTAAAGTCACCACTCCCAAAATTTCACTATTATCACAACAAGCTGTTACAAAGAAAGGAATCCTAGTACCTTATACCAACCTACAGTTGAACCCTTACCCCAATATACAATTGGACTTGTTCTATAGTGACAATCTCTCCATTCAATGTACGGCTCCCAATACATGACCAACCAACTTGACTAACCACCAACTTGAGAAGGATGTTAGCTGCAAAGTTTTTCAGTTCATCAACATGATGAAGATCACGAAGCTCCTTGGTTACAAAACCTTACAGTGTACAAATGCATCAGCTTCTTCGAGAGAAAGATGAATTAGGGCAAATTTGTCTTTAGTCACAATTTGCTTAAACAAAACCTTTGCATTAAGTTTCATCAGCTGTGATAGCTCTTAAAATAATCCTTATATATGTTTAGGGTTTTGAAAAAAGAAAGCCTAAACAAGTATACACAGATATGTGTGAAATCAAATTTGAAAAAATGATTTTCGTAAATCTAAATCTCAATAGATAGGTTATCTATTGAGCGGATGTCGAGCATTGGGCCAAAATTGCCTTTTAAACCTCAATAGATGCTATCTATCGAGCTTTAAAATACAGCACATCTTCACTTGATTCTTGGACAGATTTGCATGGCTTTAACACTTGGACTTGAACTCTTGTTCTTTGAATATTAAACACATCCTAGATCTACCCAATTACAAGTAAAATGCGTTTTGTCAAAGGATTAGCCAATTCTAAATGACATACGTTCCTAACATGATTCACATATGTCCTAACAACCTGCTAGAGAGAGAGTATTCAAGCTAGAAGGGTCACCGGTGTGGTGCCAACCATTGAGCCTCCGATGACAAAGTCGGATGACTAGAAAAGGAATAACTATGAGCTCTGTTTGTGTTATAAGTGTAAAATCAATTGTAAACTCGTACCTCTTCTTGGAGTCTAGTGTCGCCTATATATAGGGCTTTCCTTTCTAGCCGTTGGTGGCATTCAATTAGGTCATCAATGTCATTCTTGTAACCCCCTTAAGTGATTTGAATGGTGGGATTCGGTGTCTCTCCAACGTCCGTGTTGCCTACATTTATTGATGTGTAATGGCATTCCATTCATTGTAACTTAAATGGTATTTATCCTCGCCAAAGCGTATGAGACTCATCTAGATGAAGGAAATTTATTGGACTCATTAATTACTATTCTTGAAGAATGAAGCACTCCTTGGTAAGTACCTAAACCGCCTACCTCAACAATTAAAGGGTACATGATGTTCACCTATTACTCTTAAAAGTGTTCACCAAAAAAAAAAAAAAAAAAAAAATTGAACTATATGATGACTTGATCCTTCTTAAAAGGTACGTAGGCAGCTTGGCATTCTATTCTAAGTTCAGTCACATTTCCTAAAAAAAAAAAAAAAAAAAAAAATTCTTGAACCACGTGATGACTCGATCTCTCTCATGTGGTACACAGGCAACTTGGTATGTCACACTAAGTACAATCACAGTTTTGGGCGAACGTCCTTATGAGAAAGTCACTACAAGTAGACAGTGCTACCGTATGAAGGCAAACATCATTGTAACACTTTAGGAATGCAAAGTCACCATGAAAGAAAACATCATTGTGAGAAGGTAGCTTAGCATCTGTAAAATGTACTTTCTTTCTCATCTTTGAGTATAAGTAGTTCCACCTTTCACGTTTAAAGTCTTGGTGGTATCTCCATGCATCTTCAAAGACTTGGTGGTATCTCCTTGCATTTTTGAAGTCTAGATTGCATCGCCTCTCTTTTGAGTTTTATATACTTCCTTCTAAGTTGTGTTGCCTTACATCTCTAAAGTATGCATAATGCCACCTTTCATCTTCAAAGACTTGGTGGTATCTGCTTGCATCTTCAAAGACTTGATGGCATCTCCTTCCATCTCTAGAGTTTGGACTAAATTTCTTCTCTTATGAGTTGGCTCACCTCAAATCCTCAAAGTTTTGGTGTCATCTTCTCACATCTTTAAACTTTCGGTGGTGTCACCTCGCATCTCTAAAGTCTAGTACTCGTCATTCTACATCTCTAAAAAGTATCATAGCAAGAAGCAGACTTTTGAAAGACAAAAATGTGGGAGTGTATGTTACATATTAAAGAAAGCCAAAAAAGACATGTACAAGCAAAAAAAAAAAAAAAAAAAAAAGGAATGAGAGAGGTGATGATTCATTTTCTTTAGTCAATGCCAATGTTGCTTTATTGCAGCTTTAGATCTTTGCATCAACATTTGCTCCATTGCAAAGATGCCAATGCACATCCTTGCATGGACAATCTCTACCTTCAAGATCCCTTTTTGTCTTCAAGATTGTCTTTGTCTTCAAGATTTTCTTTGTAGTCTTCATCTTTAAGATTGTCTTCATCTTCAAGATCTGCATGAGACAAACTTCATCTTCCACATCTTCGTCTTCAAGGTCTTGCATAGACAATCTTCATCTTCAAGGAATTCTTCGTCTTGAAGATTGTCTTCATCTTCAAGATCTTGCATGGGCAAACTTCATATTGAAGATTGTCTTCGAGATCGTTGCATTGGTAGCCACTTGGCTTGGGGGAACAAAATAAACACTTACAAGGTCTTTGTTGTGCCAACAAGTCATCATATGATGTGTTCTAAATGGAGACGAAACAATACACACACACACACACACACACACACACACACACACACACACAAAAAAGACATGCAAGAAAAGAAATTCACAAGTAAGAAAGTTTTGTACAAGAATGTAACTCCAAAGATTTGGGTGATGGAACCTTTGATGCACCGATACGGCAAAAATTCCATCATATCGGTATCCGATACATATTTGATACGAATAAGGGTGGGATAATGGTACAAACGTGCCAGGAGAGTATCGAGCAGAAGAAAATCATTTTTTTTTTTATTTAGATACATTTAGGATACGTTCGATCGCTCACTCTTGAAGTCTCGACTCTACTCTGACCTAGCCATCACAGACCCATGACAAGAGCTCCTCCTCCTCCTTGCCGCCGGTAATTCTTTCAAACTCTCACTCTCTACCTCGTCTCTCTCTTGCCTTTGTTCTAAATTAGAAATCGGAATCGTTGAGAGGAATTTTTTTTCTTTCCCTTTTCACCTTCCTTTCTCTATGTTTTTTTGTTTTTGGTTTTGGGGCCTTGGGCCCTTTGGCTCATGTTTGTTGTGGCTCGTTGTTGGTCTATGACTTAAAGACCAAGGTATATATATATATACATATTTGCTAAGAATGGGTATGTGTGTCTGTAGATCTGTGATATCATATGTATAAAAGAAACATTAGAAACATCAAACATTAGATAATAAAAATATTAGAATGTGATATATTGTTACTTAATTTTTAAAACTTAAAATAAACATAAATTATGTACAAAAATATTTAAATATACCTAAAAATAAATATTAATTAATTTTTCAAAAAGTGTTATATTCTCGTACCCATATCATACTGATACTCGTACTGGTATAAATGCATAATAGGATGGAACTCTTGCAAAATTTGAGGCTAAAGTATTTTAAGATAGACCCAAGGATACACGAAAAAGGGGGCAAAGAATAAATTAGACTAATATTAAAAAATAAATAAATAAAAGAGCATGCGTAGAAATCAAAATCACGATGAAGTAAAAAGGCTAACGGTCTCATAAAGAACCTTTGAAGAAGAAAGGAATATGTGCTTAGCAAGAAGAATATCTCTAGCACTTTGCGGTATGCCACGATCTGAAGATTAAAAAAAAAAAATTTGAAAATGAAAAGCAAGCAAAAGAGAAGAAAAGAGAATAAAATCATGAATATGATTTATACAAATATAAACATGAAGGTAAACATGAGATCTTTCTGCACTCACGCACTATACCGGAGAGACTCTGAATTCTGTCTAATGCGGCTGTGGCTATCCTTTTATAGGGCTGGTCAGAGTGAGTTTAATCGCAATTAAAACTCATCTAGTCAAAACCAGATTGGCCAGGAAAAGAAGTCAAAATGAAGGAGAATTCTTGTATCTGATGGAAGGGATAAGGCATTGTGAGTTCCAATGTCCTACTTGGAATTAAACTCTTAAATACTTTTAAGTTGCAACAGACACTAACTCCTTGTCATAAGAAGATACGAAGATAATCATCATTGCAAGTTGGGACTTCTCCAAAGGATAGGTTCTCTCTAACTCCTTTTGTAGCCATCTAGTCATATTTTGACTAGAAAAAGAAATCCTGCTCACGTTCAAGTTCATATTATTAAAAGAATATTATCCAATGTCCATTATTAATAATATTCACGTGAAGCCATATTGGCATGTGAATATTTGATGATATCTAGTAAAAGACCAATTTGGCTAGGAAAAGGAATCGAAATTATCAGGAGATTTATCCTTTATCTGATGTTGGAATCTAGCAATCCACGCTGTTCACCGTTATGAGGAGTCACTGCTCTATAAGGCATTATAAGTTAATTGTCAATTTAGAGTAGAGATCTGAAGTGGTTAAAGATACTTATCTGAAATCCAGTTCTACTAGAACTCAATGAAGAAGTAATATTAGAATTCTTTTGAGTCTCGATATACCTCGGCCAAGGGATGTAAATGTGACTACTATTACGTTAGACAATTCCTACTTGGGCAGCGAACCAACAGAGGGATCACTGTGATATGGAGCGAAAAGATATGTATATATGAAAGGTGTTGAAATTAATTGCATCAAAGCAGGAAGTTGTCGAGGCTTGATCACTTTCCAAACTCAAAATTGTGAACAAGACCGAGTCTCATGGGGGCATTTGTAAGAGGCAATTTTAAGCCAATTATAAAATGCCACATCAAAATTTAGTAACAAATTCTAAATTAATATGTCATTAAATTAATTAAATGAAATGATGACATATGTCATCCAAGAAACCACACTGCCACCAAGGCCAATAATCCTAGAATCGTTTGCATTGAAGGTTCCACCATTATTATGTCCACACCCTATTATAGTTTTAGGGAGTCACAGGGCAGCTTGTTGTTGATCTGAGAGTGAGAGTGTCAACAACAAGGTTTCCGTTTGAGAAAGATCGATCACCATAAGACACGGAGTATGAGCAACTTGAATCATCGCTGCCTAAGAATGAGGTTCCTTTTAGAGACTGACATTGGGATGAAGAGCATGGAACTTTTTGTATGTGCTTGACCTTTTAGGATCAAAAAGTGGAGCTCTTTGCTTGTAGTGATCATTGCAAGGCTTGCATTGTAGCCAAATAATATCACTACTAGTATCAGCAATGCCTAGGATTTGGATTGGTGGCGTACCAATAGAGTATTTAAAGAGGTATTCACCTCAATTTGAGTTTATATCTGCTTGAGCAGCATTGGTAGAGACTTAATAGCACTCTACATGGGGAGAGAAAATATCTAATGAGAGAAACAAAAATGAAGATACGCTATTTATGTTTTAAGAAAAATTGAATTTGTTTCCATTATTGTCTTTATTTTCTTTGTAAAGGCAAGATCGGATAATAATTTGACAATGGTTAATACGAAAACATTTTTGGGAAGGGTGATTTGCATGCATTTTTACATAATAACAAGAATCAATTATTTCTATGTTCGTTAGAGCACTAGCAATTGGAAACGTTAAAAAAAACATATTTTACATCTTCAAATACTACTTTATCTATTTTACCACCGCATCCAACAATACACTCCAATATCCCAATTTTTATAACCACATGAATAGTAAGAGCCAATTGTTATTTTAGTACCAAAGACATCCAAAACCCACTTCATCTGGGTTTTATACTTGAAAGAATTTGAAACCTTGCTAAAGTAAGGTTGCATATATGCAACTTTGTTGTTCAAAGGTTGTAAAGAAAGAGAGTTTTATTATTTTATTAGACAGTTTATATTATTTTATTAGGTTGTATGTAAAAACAATAACTGAGATGTTAGGTGAGTTGTGAAATGAGTTGGTAAAATAGATAAAATGGTGTTTGATGATGCAAAATATGTTTTTCTTGCATCCCCGGATGCTAGCGCTCTCAGGTTGCAACCTTACTATAGCTAGGATAGAAAAAATTTTGGGTTTGCATAGCAACGGGGGGGTTTATTCGCCCCCAATGCTAGTGCTCTTAGGCAATTGTTAGGCTAATTATTTAAACTAGCCTCTAAGCATGCGCTCACGCTTGTGCTCAGAGGCTCTTCTATTTTTTGAGTAGAGGTTAATTTAGAGTACTTATTATAATTTGTAATTACTACATTTTCCAATCACAAAAAAAAAAAAAAAAAAAACCCTAGTTTTTTTTTTTTATTGGAAAATGTAGTAATCCCAAATTATAATAAATGCTCCAAATTAACTCTTACCCAAAAACTAGAAGAGCCTCTGAGCACACACGTGTGCGTGTGCTCGGAGGCTAGTAAAATAGTAATGGTGTTTACATGGTATCAAATTTGGTTTCAGGCATGTGTGGACTGCATCTTATTGGTGTTTATATTAATATTTTATTATTGGGTCATTATACTGTACCCCTTATATTTTTTAATGGGTACAGTACCCACCCCAATTGAAACCATTAATTAGTATTATTTTAATAGTGGCTGTTGATTAGATGGAGATTTTGTTTTTAAGAATTAAAAAAAAAATAGTGGACAAATGGGGATTTTAAATTTTTTTTTTTTTTTACTTGTTCAACCAACTTAATTGATATGATAATTCATAATCTATTTTTATATTTAAAAAAATAAATAAACGTATAGTTGCTTTGAAAAGGTGGGTTAGTGGGGGAGTGTTCCTATTTTGTAGGCAATATTTTAGTTCATGTTAGACATGTTTTTTTACTGGACTATCTTCTAGTTTTGTCTCTACTTGAACCTAGGGGTATAGGGGTATAGGTGGCAATATTCAAAGTATCAAATTATTATTTATTTATTTATTTTTTTTGAGAACCAAGTCTTAATATTTAGATAAATGCATAAATAAATGAGTCTGAATTTGGTAAGGATGGAGTGTAAAATCCATGTTTTACACCATCCCATAAGTGATTTTACATTAGCATTTTATTTAAAATTCAATACATTCTACCATACCTAATAACATCTCAATAAACTTCTAATTTGGTTGGATTTATATATGTGTATTAGAATTGATTGGGTTTAGTTGTGTTTATTCTTAAATATTTGATAAAATGATGAGACATGTAGGGATTGGAGGGGCAAAACATGAGTTTTACACCATATCCTTTCAGAATTTGATCTCTAAATATATTTCAAATGTAATGTCATTTTTTGGTTGGCAGTAAAACAAAGCTTAAGATAAGAAAAGTAGCATTATATTATGTGAAAATTATATTTTTCCACTCTAAATTATATTTCTTTTTACACTTTGCTCCTTGAACTATTGAAAAGAACGACTATTCACCCCCCATTACCCAAAGTTAAAACTCTGTAACACTTAATCCCTTGTCATCTGTTTTGAGACTAACTCTAACAGAATTTAACATTAAAAACTAATTTATCCCTCTCCCAAAAATAGACTGTAGAGAGTAAATCAGTCTTTTAATGCTACATTACATTAAACTTAACACCAAAACATACGGTAATGGGTTAGGTGTTACAAAGTTGTAACTTTGGAGGTTTAATCATGTATTTCGATAGTTTGGGGAGAAAAATGTAAAATAGGGTATAATTTAGGGATAAAAACTGTAATTATCCCTTGTATTATTGAACACCAAAGTATGGCAGTTGATGCAAGCTAAAGAAAACAATTCTCATGATCTTAATCAAGTGATGGCAAGTCAAAGGCAAGTGAAAGGTGATGGTTATGTTATAGCAATTTCAGAGGGATTCTTAGCTAAGTTTTATGGGATTAAAGCACTTATAGTGTGACACATGGCAAAGAAACAAGGATAATAACTGTCAAGGTCCATGTATAAATAAGAAGAACACTCTCTCACACAACCCACGCACACTCATCTATCAAACTAGCGACATTGATTCCCTCATTCCCGAAATCCAGAGGTTATCACTTCATGCTTATAAGTGCATCATTGCTTCTCATGAATTAGACTTGTAACTTGGGCTTTGTAATCTTGTTACTATTATTAATATAGTATCTTTACTTCCCTTGTTCTCATTGTTAATCTACATATCTCACAAAATATCATATCAAGTTAGACTATATTGAACTCATTCTTGTGTGCGAAGTGAATTTTCTACCTCAAAAAGAGTTTAATTTGTTCAAGTGGACATAAATTTTTTTTTTCCCAAAATATAATCATTTTGGCGATGATCATACAAAATAAGGAAAGATTAAAATATGATCAATGATTATACAAAATATATAGGGAATTGAAACACATTGACATCATATTCACTCTTTCCTGTATCATAAAAAGCGAGAAGACATTTTCTAACAAGAGAAACTTTGAAATCTTTTAATAGCTTGTCCTCATATAGAATTTGAATTGTTTTTTAACGGATGAGATTCCAAGAGAGCTAAGTTGCAAAAACGAGGATATATTTGAAGTAATAAGGTCTTGAAAATTTATCCAAACAATAAGTTAAAACATTTCTTATAGGTTATAATCCCAACAATAAATCTTGTAAATTATTATTGTTATTATTTGGGAACAAATTTTTAGGTTCATCTCGACAAATTTCTTATACCAACCAAAATTCAAATTAGAGATAGCAAAATTGGACTCGAACTGAACCCAAAATTTTTTACCTAGAATAAAAATGGGTTAACCTGACCCGACTAACTAACCTATTACTCAACCTTTTATTTTAAACTATAAATAAATAAAATTTAGACCTAGAAATATCATTGACGTTGTTCGGAAGAAAAAAGGTTAACATTTTTTAATTTTTAAAAATAATTTCACAAATACCTTACTTCTTGGCAATGTAAAAAGAACATCAAAAGGAAGAGGCCTATCATTGTTGTTGTTTCTAATGTTGATACCATATCATGTATGGCTTTTATTTGCATGCCAAATTACCAATTTGGGCCATAAAAGGCCAAAACATGCTTTATTAATATGAAAAAGAAAAAGTAATTATATGAAATAATTTTATTTTATTTTTTGTTGGTCCTATACATATATTGAATAAATCATTTTAATGGTCGAAGAGTTTTAAATCCCCAAATTACTATTTTTAACTAAGTTATACTAACCCTAATTGGTGTTTTGTCAAGGTTTGACCGAAAGTCCAAACATCATATCACAATAAATTTATGCCCATGTTAAAAATCATGATATTCCCGTTAAAATGATCTAGAGTATCAGTGCAAAAATATATAAATACGTTTATCAATTTTAATTGTGTATCGTATGATTTATGGCCAATTCAAAATTTTTTTTTTGAGGAAAATTCAATTCATAATTTATTAGAACAACGATCCAGCAATTTCTTTTTATTTTATTCTCAAAAAACTAACGAATGAATTGTAAGAGTGAAAAAAAGAAAAAGAAAAACATAAGATAGGTAGAGAGGCATTGTTAAGCCTTGGTGCAATTCGTTGGCTTGAAGGACATAGTTTTCTTGACAATATCATAGCCTACCAAGTGATCAACTTGGGCCAAGTTACCGAAAATGGCAACTGAGTCACCTGCAGGAATGAAAGCCATGCACGAAATTGTTTCATCTCCGGCGTAAGTGTAGGGCGCACTCAGCATCACATCTGCACCACCGGTGAAATGAGCTATTATAGTTGGAACTTTAAAAGTAGATTCGGGGTGGTCAAAGCAAAGACTGTAGGTTTTCTGCGGGTCATTAACGACTCATAGTTTAATTTGGGCTTTTAATGCTGCTTCAAAACCGGTGTATAAGTCCGATGGCAACAATGTCAATGTTGGGCTTTTCAATTCAGCTTTAGACTCGACTAACTCTTGCTCCAAACTTTTGGAAAATCGATTTCTCAAAAATTCATTCTTTTTATTTGATTCATCCAAATTCACAATCAATTCCTCTTTTTCAAGATTAGCTAGTTTTAACTCTTCCTGAAATTTCTTATCAATTTTCAAAGATTTAGATATTTTCTTACGGTGAGTTTCACAGGTATTAATATATCAACTGAAACATTAGCATCTTCTTTATTCAAATTTTCATAAATATGAGTAGAAAGAAACTTAAAATTATTCATGATAGTAGGGATCAAGGATCACACTCGGGACGTTAATCCAATTAAGGCAAACCCGTTCTGATATAACTTGTTAGTTTGTTTACGCCCCTGAACACTCAAATTGTTTAACCTAATTAATTAACCAAGTTGTTACTTAAGTTTATTATTCAAATCTGGGTTAAACACAAACAATCATATCAGTATGTGTAGAAAAGTAAAGAACACAACGATATGATAACCTAGGAAAAACAATGAAGCCAACAGTTCCAAGGTACAAAACCCGAAGAGGATTTAACCTAAACTATCCTCAAGGTAACAAATTCACTATGATAAAATGGAAGTCTTACAATAGATTTTTCCCTAAATCTAAAGCTACCTCTTGTAGTACTTACTCACGTGATCATACGCAGCTCCGAATTCATGAATTCTTCTATTTGAATTTGCTAAAAAAATATACCCACATTTGTGGCTCTGAGATCCCACTCAAAGATTTAAATCATCAGCAGTAGTTGACCTTGTACGCTGCAAATTATCTCACTAGTTCTTGTATATGGATCTTCTTTCTGGTAGATGCTTGTTGAGTTAGAAGGCTACAAAAACCTCATAAATCTCATAGGAGTAACTTGCAAAACTTCCAAGAACTTCTAAATCGTATTTAGGGGTTTCCTTTTATACTAGATAGTGTTGGACACAGCCTAAATGTTTTTGCGGGCTTTGGGCCTGATTAAAATTCTACAAAACATGATCTTTGATTGGTTGAGATTTCTTCTCATTCAAACTCCACATCACTGAGCTTCTTGGTGGCCCACCTATACAACTTCTAATGCTTTTCCGAGACCTTATATAGTTTTGCATAGGCTGTGTGAATGTCATTTTGTTCATCCATCTTTTCAAACTTAGACTACACCAAGTCTTCTTCTTCAATAGTCCATTCAGTAGGATTTACGGTGGCGGTGAAAGCATTTAGGATTCCATCATTCTCATTATCGGAATCATCATTGGATTCGGTGTCACTCAAGATAGCAGCAAGGGCCTTGCTATTCCCAATGGTCTTGAGATAAGTTGGGCACTCCTGTTTCATGTGTTCGAAGCCATGACACCCAAAGCACTTTTGTCCTGGGGAATAGTGTACTGACTGCCATCTCTAGCATCCTTCTTCCCTTTGTCTTGGCTCTTGAACTGAGGCAAACTAGACTTTTTACAGTCTTTATCAAATCCTTTAGCATTGACATTCTTCATAAACTTTTTGAACTGCCTTGTAATGTCGGATTTTATTTTAGAATCTTCATCGTCAAAAGACTCATTTGTGTCACTGCTCTTAGCCTTGAGTACCATGTTCTTACCCTTACTCGATTTCCCAATCCTAGTCAAACCTAACTCATAGGTCTGCAGATTACCAACCAGCTCTATCAAAGGAATTTTGTCAATATCCTTTGATTCCTCAATTGCGGTGATCTTGCATGAAATCTCTCGGGTAGAGATCTTTTGAGGGAGAGTTTATGAAGAGACAATTTTAAGCCAATTATAAAATGCCACATCAAAATTTAGTACCAAATTCTAAATTAATATGTCATTAAATTAATTAAATCAAATGATGACATACGTCATCCAAGAAACAACACTGCCACCAACAACAATCCCAGAATCGTTTGCATTGAAGGTTCCACCATTATTATGTCCACACCCTATTATAGTTTGAGGGAGAGTCACAGGGCAGCTGGTTGTTGATCTGAGAGTGAGAGTGTCAACAACAAGGTTTCCGTTTGAGAAAAATCGATCACCATAAGACACAGAGTATGAGCAACTTGAATCATCGTTGCTTGAGGATGAGGTTCCTTTTAGAGACTGACATTGGGATGAAGAGCATGGAACTTTTTGTATGTGCCTGACCTTCTAGGATCAAAAAGTGGAGCTCTTTGCTTGTAGTGATCATTGAAAGGCTTGCATTGTAGCCAAATCAAATCACTACTAGTATCAGCAATGCCTAGGATTTGGATTGGTGGTGTACCAACAGAGTATTTCAAGAGGTATTCACCTCAATTTGAGTTTATATCTGCTTGAGCCGCATTGGTAGAGACTTAATAGCACTCTACATGGGGAGAGAAAATATTTAATGAGAGCAACGAAAATGAAGATATGCTATTTATGTTTTAAGAAAAATTGAATTTGTTTCCATTATTTCCTTGATTTTCTTTGATTTTCTTTGTAAAGGCAAGATCGGATAATAATTTGACAATGGTTAATACGAAAACATTTTTGGGAACGGGTGATTTGCATGCATTTTTACATAATTACAAGAATCAATTATTTCTATGTTTGTTAGAGCACTAGCAATTGGAAACGTTTAAAAACACATATTTTACATTTTCAAATACTACTTTATCTATTTTACCACCGCATCCAACAATACACTCCAATATCCCAATTTTTATAACCACATGAATAGTAAGAGCACTAGCATTGGGGGTGTAAACACCCCACAGTTGTTATTTTAGTACCTAAGACATCCAAAACCCACTTCATTTGGGTTTTATACTTGAAAGAATTTGCAACCTTGCTCTGATAAGGTTGCATATATGCAACTTTGTTGTTCAAAGGTTGTAAAGAAAGAGAGTTTTATTATTTTATTAGACAGTTTATATTATTTTATTAGGTTGTATGTAAAAACAAGAACTGAGATGTTAGGTGAGTTGCGAAATGGGTTGGTAAAATAGATAAAATGGTGTTTGATGATGCAAAATAAGTTTTTCTTGCATCCCCGGATGCTAGTGCTCTAAGGTTGCAACCTTACTATAGCTAGGATAGAAAAAATTTTGGGTTTGCATAGCAATTGGGGGGGGTTTATATGCCCCCAATGCTAGTGCTCTTAGGCAATTGTTAGGCCAATTATTTAAACTAGCCTCTAAGCACGCGCTCACACTCGTGCTCAAAAGCTCTTCTATTTTTTGAGTAAGGGTTAATTTAGAGTACTTATTATAATTTGGAATTATAACATTTTCCAATCACAAAAAAAAAAAAAAAAAAAAAAAAAAAAAAAACTAGGGTGTGATGAAAAAATTATTTCACCACACATAATACTCATTAAACCCATAAGTTTTTTTTTTTTTTTTTTTTTTTTTTTTTTTTGGTGTGATTGGAAAATTTAGTAATCCCAAATTATAATAAATGCTCTAAATTAACTCTTAACCAAAAAATAGAAGAGCCTCTAAGCACGCACATGAGCGTGTGCTCGAAGGCTAGTAAAATATTAATGGTGTTTATATGGTATCAAATTTGGTTTCAGGCATGTGTGGACTGCATCTTATTGGTGTTTATATTAATATTTTATTATTGGATCATTATACTGTACCCCTTATATTTTTTAATGGGTACAGTACCTATCCCAATTTAAACCATTAATTAGTATTATTTTAATAGTGACCGTTGATTAGATGGGAATTTTGTTTTTAAGAATAAAAAAAAAAAAAAAAAGTGGACAGATGGGATTTTTTTAAAAAAAAATTTATTGTTGAACCTACTTAATTGATTTGATAATTCATAATCTATTTTTATATTTTTTAAAATATATATATATATATATATATATATATATATATAAACATATAGTTGCATTGAAAAAGTGGGTTATTGGGGGAGTGTTCCTACTTTGTAGGCAATATTTTAGTACAAGTTAGACATGTTTTTTTACCGATCTATCCTCTAGTTTTGTCTCTACTTGAACTTAGGGGTATAGGGGCACAGGTGGCAATATTAAAAGTATCGAATTATTATTTTTTTTTTTTTTTGAGAACCAAGTCCTAATATTTAGATAAATGCATAAATAAATGAGTCTAAATTTGGTAAGGATGGAGTGTAAAATCCATGTTTTACACCATCCCATAAGCGATTGTTACATTAGCATTTTATTTAAAATTCGATACATTCTATCATACCTAATAACATCTCAATAAACTTCTAATTTGGTTGGATTTATATATGTGTATTAGAATTGATTGGGTTTACTTGTGTTTATTCTTAAATATTTGATAAAATGATGAGACATGTAGGGATTAGAGGGGTAAAACATGAGTTTTACACCATATCCTTTTTAATTTGATCTCTAAATATATTTCAAATATAATGTCATTTTTTGGTTGGCAATAAAACAAAGCTTAAGATAAGAAAAGTAGCATTATATTATGTGAAAATTATATTTTTCCACTCTAAATTATATTTCTTTTTACACTTTGCTCCCTGAAGTATTGAAAAGAACGATTATTCACCCCGTCCCCCTCTTACCCAAAGTTAAGACTCTGTAACACTTAATCCCTTGTCATCTATTTTGAGACTAACTCTAATAGAATTCAACATTAAAAAACTAATTTATCCCTCTCCCAAAAATAGCTTGTAGAGAGTAAATTAGTCTTTTAATGCTACATGACATTAAACTTAACACCAAAACAGACGTTAATGGGTTAGGTGTTACAAAGTTGTAACTTTGGAGGTTTAATCATGTATTTCGATAGTTTAGGGAGAAAAATGTAAAATAGGGTATAATTTAGGGATAAAAAGTGTAATTATCCCTTGTATTATTGAACACCAAAGTATGGCAGTTGATGCAAGCTAAAGAAAACAATTCACATGATCTTAATCAAGTGATGGCAAGTCAAAGGCAAGTGAAAGGTGATGGTTATGTTACAGCAATTTCGAGAGGGATTCCTAGCTAAGTTATGGAATTAAAGCACTTATAGTGTGACACATGGCATAGAAACAAGAATAATAACTGTCAAGATCCATGTATAAATAAGAAGAACACTCTCTCACACAACCCACACGCACTCATCTATCAAACTAGCGACGTTGATTCCCTCATTCCCGAAATCCGAAGGTTATTACTTCATGCTTATAAGTGCATCATGGTTTCGCATGAATTAGACTTGTAACTTGGGCTTTGTAATCTTGTTACTATTATTAATATAGTGTCTTTACTTTCCTTGTTCTCATTGTTAATCTACATATTTCACAAAATATCATATCAAGTTAGACTATATTGAACTCATTCTTTTGTGCGAAGTGATTTTTCTACCTCAAAAAGAGTTTAATTTGTTCAAGTGGACATAGATTTTTTTTTCCCCAAAATATAAGCATTTTGGCAATGATCATACAAAATATGGAAAGATTAAAATATGATCAATGATTATTCAAAATATATAGGGAATTGAAACACATTGACATCATATTCACTCTTTCCTGTACCATAAAAACTAAGAAGACATTTTCTAACAAGAGAAACTTTGAAATCTTTTAATAGCTTGTCCTCATATAGAATTTGAGGTGTTTTTTAACGGATGATATTCCAAGAGAGCTAAGTTGCAAAAACGAGGATATATTTGAAGTAATAAGATCTTGAAAATTTATCCAAACAATAAGTTAAAACATTTCTTATAGGTTATAATCCCACCTATAAATCTTGTAAGTTATTATTGTAATTATTTGGGAACGAATTTTCTGGTTTATCCAGACAAATTTCTTATACCAACTAAAATTCAAATTAGAGATAGCAAAATTGGACTCGAACTGAACCCAAAATTACCAATTTGGGCCCTAAAAGGCCAAAACATGCTTTATTCATTTGAAAAAGAAAAAATAATTATATGAAATAATTTTATTTTATTTTTTGTTGGTCCTGTACATATATTGAATAAATCATTTTAACGGTCGAAGAGTTTTAAATCCCCAAATTACTATTTTTTACTAAGTTATACTAACCCTAATTGGTGTTTAGTCAAGGTTTGACCGAAAGTCCAAACATCATATCACAATAAATTTATGCCCATGTTAAAAATCATGATATTCCCGTTAAAATGATCTAGAGTATCAGTGCAAAAATATATAAATACATTTATCAATTTTTATTGCGTATCGTATGATTTATGGCCAATTTATTTATTTATTTATTTTTTTTGAGGAAAATTCAATTCATAATTTATTAGAACAACGATCCAGCAATTTCTTTTTATTTTATTCTCAAAAAACTAACGAATGAATTGTAAGAGTGAAAAAAAGAAAAAGAAAAACATAAGATAGGTAGAGAGGCATTGTTAAGCCTTGGTGCAATCCGTTGGCTTGAAGGACACAGTTTTCTTGACAATATCATAGCCTACCAAGTGATCGGCTTGGGCCAAGTTCGAGAAAATGGCAAATCGAGTCACTTGCAGGATTGAAAGCCATGCACGTAATTGTTTCATCTCCAGCGTAAGTGTAGGGCGCACTCGGCGTCACATCCGCACCACCGGTGAAATGAGCTATGATAGTTGGAACTTTAAAAGTAGATTCGGGGTGGTCGAAGCAAAGACTGTAGGTTTTCTGCGGGTCATTAATGACTCGTAATTTAATTTGGGCTTTTAATGCTTTGCTACAAAATCGGTGTACAAGTCTAATGGCAACAATGTCAATGTTGTGCCTGAATCAATGATAATATTGCCCCCTGCTGCTTTGGCAGAAGTCGAGGTGATTTTTGTTGGGCCAACACTAATTGCTTCAAGTGTTAGGGTGTAATAGACGTCGGTTTCACCGGTAGCTAGGGGTGTAGTCATGGCTCCAGGACCTGATACCACGGCATTTGTACCAAAATTCAATTTGCTTGTGGCCGCGGGTTTGTCAAATGGAACCAAGCAGTAGGAGAATTTGCCAGCAATAGAAGTACCCAATTGGGAAACAAGAGAAGTCGCGCTACCTCCAAGGCCAACAATCCCAAAACCTTTTTTATTAAAAATTCCGGTGTTATCATGTCCACATCCTATGATAGTTTGAGGGAATCTTGCAGTTGATCCTAGTGTGATAGTGTCGAGAGCAAGGTCTCACTTTGAGGTAGCTCCATCGCCATATGTCATGGTATATTCGCAATTATTAGAGTGCACGCAATGTCCTGATACAGTCCTACATTGGGGTGCAGTGCATGGAATTGTTTTATATGTGCTTGACTTTGCAAGATCAAAAATTAGATCTGTTTGTCGGTAGCATTTAGTGCAAGGCACGCATTGTAGCCAAGTCAAATCACCGCCCGTGTCAAAAATTCCTAACACTTTGACTGGCGTTGTATCGACGGCGTATTGCATGAGGTATTCACCAGTAGCTGGGATTATTACTGAACCAAGCGTGTTGGTAGAGAACGAAGAAGTTGGCCTAAAATGATTGACACGGTTAATGGAACGACGCAAAGCATTGGCTAACCGTCGTTGGGGAGTTTCAGAAGGGTCATAGAAGGGAGATTTTGGAGAATCGCGGTGCATTAGCTCCACGCTAAAGCCTTCATTGGAAGCCTCGATGAGAGATAAGCTACAAAGAATGACAATGGAGAAGGTTGTTGCCAATGCAACCAAGTAAGGAAGTGAGTGAAGAGACGCCATGACTTATTGTTGCGTGTTTGTGATGATGAAAAGGTGAAGGATTTTGGTGAAGAATAGGGAAATATTTAATGTGAGAAACGAAAAGAAGAAATGTTGAAGGCAATGCTAGAAAAAAAATTCAAGTTTTTCCCAAAGATTTGATAAATTGAGAATGGTTAATAGGAAGATGAAAACAAATTTGATGATCATACGAAATTTATAGGGAATTGAAACACATTGATGACAAATTAACTATTTTCTACCAAGAGAAACTTTGAGATCGTTCAAAAAGTCAACATCATATAAAATTCCTTATGACCTCAGATATGTGCCGGATAATTTGTTATTTGGATTAAAAATGCTTATATTTGGAATTAGTGATAAATTAATAAGGTGGAAATGGATTAATTTTGTAATTTATTTATAGTCAAATTGATTCCTATGTTTTAAAATAAAATTTTTTCCTATATTTAGGTAAGTCAAGCACATCACGAGATTTAAGAAAAAAATGAACTAAAAATATCTATTTGCTCTCTAAAATTCAGGAGATTGGTCAACACAAATTGACTACATTATCAATTTACTTGCCTCATCGCAAACATGACTTGTGACATTTAAAAAAAAAAAATGTTAACATTTTCGTTCATTGTAATAAGAAACTTTTTTTAATTTTCATTCATCAAGGAACCATAAAAAATAAGCAGTTTAGAAAACAAAGGCAACTCCCCTTATGAAGAGCGTAGGTTTTAAAAACAGTTTTAGGAAAAATTTAGGAGTTGGAGAAAAATAAAGCAACACAAACCAAACTAAAAAAAAAAAAAATAAGTAGTGGATACACAAGAATACAAATACTCTCTCTTTCAATACATGTAAACTTGACAATATGTGACCCACGACTAGATGTATGCAAACACTTCCAAGCACAATCAGTTAATACTATACAGTATAGATCTCAATGATATAAAAATTGATCATGCACATTTATTATGTGTCAAGGTGTTTTGAACACAAATCAACCTTAATAGTAGAGAAAATATTTGCACATTTATTATCAACCATATCTTTAAAACAAATATTCCCAATTTTTAGTAGTTCATAGATAAAAATAAAAACATAAAAAAATAGTGTATACTAAAATGTACAGAACTCAAAAATTAATCAATCAATTTTTAAATCAAGTTGAGTACCCAATTTAGTAAAGTGTATGTGTGTTGTGTGTGAAAAATAATGAGTGATATGACTACAAAAATGCAAGATGGATAAAGAAAACAATACCATGCATGTGAATCCTATCACAAATGAAGCATGAAAAGACTGATCGGACAAGAATTTGAAAACTAAAAATTTTCAGTTTCAATCGGTGAAACATTAATCAAGCATCGATCGAGGGAGATAGAAAGTTTTGAACACAAAAACTCACAATTTTGATTGGTTGATGCAGTGAAAAATTTTAAAACTTAAAAATTTACTTGAAAAGAAGTTTTGAGAGATGTAATGCATATGAACAAGATCCCAAAAGTTTAAAAACTTAAAGGCACTCAAATGCAAATATCAAAACCAATCAATAAGTTAAAATCACAAAATTTAAACTTCTAAAACATGAAAATCTCATTTTTCTTCAAATTCTCACCCAAAACAAAAATTTGGATGTGCACACCAGATGCTATGCAATTAAAGATGGCCCTATTAGATAACACACACATTCTCATGTATTTGATATAGCATTGATTTGTGTATAGTGTGTGCAACTAGTAAGGGTACAAAGTACAGAAAAGTTGATATGTAGACAATTATCAAACAAATTTTTGACATCATCAATCACATTAATTTGAAAGTGACTATAACTTAATTACATCATATTACACACAAATATCCTAGAAAGCATGCCTGCAATTATGTAAAAGTAATTTGATTCTTTTTGCGTTTTCTTTTTCTTTTGATTTTTTTGTTTTAATTTTATTTTTGAGCACGATCAAAGATATCACGCATGGGCATATAGGAGATAAAAAATAAAATACCCTTGTTGCACATTTAAAAAAAGAAAGAAAGATAACACCTCGTTTTATCTTGCCATGCAAGTGCTACACTTTACAAGATTGCTTTTATGATTAGCAAATAGGTGTTCATGATTGGCAAGTAACAGTGGTGAGATGGTTATTTACGCTTTTCACCTAGGATTTTCTAGTCCTTACGATCAAAAGGATGTGACATCAAAACCAAGATCGTTTATTTAAAGATTATAAAAAGCTCACACAATTAAGCACTAAATTGCACAAACTTGTAAAGTGCAAAAAATAGCTCATCAAAGCTAAACAAAGTACATAGTCATGAAATTCAAATTTCATTGGCCCACGTTAATTACACATTTAGTGGTGTGCAATACAAAAAAAAAAAAATGATAATAATAATAATAAATAAATAATATTTTTGTATTTTTATATTACAACCAAAAATCAAAAAGCACACATTATACTAAACGAATAAAATGCAACAACAATGCATGATAGGGCTCAACTAAGCTATAAAGGGCACATTAACAAGAAATAGCAATTTCTATGATGCATATGCTAGGCGTGTGGGTTTTAGCACCCATGTTGGTCCATTCAGTCGTAATAAGCCTGATGGGCCAATTGTAACATGGGAGTTTGCATGTTCCAGAGAGATTTTCAAAAGGAAAAATATAGAAAGCTGCAATGCCATGATTAGGCTTGAGAGGAAGGATTCAAACAGTTGGGTTGTGACAAAATTTGTTGAGGACCATAACCATTCAATGGTTTCTCCTAATAAAGTGCATTATCTTCGACCCCGTAGGCATTTTGCTGGTGCTACCAAGAGTGTGGTTGATACGTTGGATGCTACTGGTGATGTTTATGTTTCCATGGATGGCAATAGTGTAGCTTTTCAACCAAATCATGTAGTTAGGAGTGCTTCCCCTGTAGAACCAAATCACCCAATCCGAAGTGTTGGGCCTTTAAACTACATTAGGCCTTCTAGCAGAAAGAGGACCCTTGGTAGAGATGCTCAGAATCTTCTAAACTATTTCAAGAAGATGCAGTCTGAACACCCTGGCTTCTTTTATGCGATACAGCTTGATGATGATAACCGCATGACTAATGTCTTTTGGGCTGATGCAAGATCAAGAGCTGCTTATAATTACTTTGGTGATGCAGTAATTTTTGACACAATGTATAGACCAAATCAGTATCAGGTACCATTTGCTCCCTTTACCGGTGTAAATCATCATGGTCAGATGGTGTGTTTGGTTGTGCTTTACTTCTAGATGAGTCTGAGTCTTCCTTTACTTGGCTGTTCAAGACATGGCTATCAGCAATGAATGATAGGCCTCCTGTTTCTATAACCACAGACCAAGATAGAGCCATACAAGCAGCAGTCTTGCAGGTTTTCCCAAATACTCGCCACTGTATTTGCAAATGGCACATATTAAGAGAAGGCCAAGAAAGGTTGGCTCATATATACCTTGCTCATCCTTCATTCTATGGAGAGCTGTATAGCTGCATCAACTTTTCTGAGACAATTAATGATTTTGAGTTGTCATGGGGCAGTCTCCTTGATAAATATGATCTGCGGAAGAATGAGTGGCTTCAGGCAGTGTATAACGCTCGCAAGCAGTGGGCCCCAATATATTTTCGTGGAACTTTCTTTGCTGCACTTTCTTCAAACCAAGGTGTTAGCTCCTTTTTTGATGGTTATGTGAATCAGCAGACCACCATCCCTCTTTTCTTTAAACAATATGAAAGAGCTTTGGAACATTCATTAGAAAAAGAAATAGAGGCAGATTATGATACAATTTGCACCACACCAGTATTGAAGACACCATCACCAATGGAACAACAAGCAGCAAATCTCTATACAAGAAAAGTTTTTACAAAGTTTCAGGAGGAATTAGTCGAAACTTTTGTGTACACTGCAAAAAATATTGAGGGTGATGGGGTAGTTAGCAAGTATAGGGTTGCAAAATACGAACATGATCACAAGGCATACATAGTCAATGTTGATGTTTCTGAGATGAAAGCAAATTGCAGCTGTAACGACCCAAGGAAAAGCGCTAGCCACATCTGCGCTATACCTCAAAAGGACTAGTCACAATTGAGACTTCTTACAGTTGTTAATAAAGTCCAGTTCAACCCAGTAAATACTCGATGTGGGACTCATCACACACCCCACACACATCACACAATCAATCAAATTGGGGCATCACACTTATTGTGATGCCCCAATTTGATTGATTGTGTGATGTGTGTGGGGTGTGTGATGAGTCTAGTTCAACTTGATAAATACGATGTGGGACTCATCACACACCCCACACACATCACACAATCAATCAAATTGGGGCATCACACTTATTGTGATGCCCCAATTTGATTGATTGTATGATGTGTGTGGGGTGTGTGATGAGTCCCACATCGGGTATTTACTGGGTTGAACTGGGCTTTATTAACAAGCGCAAGGAGTCTCAATTGTGACTAGTCCTTTTGAGGTATAGCGCAGATGTGACTAGCGCTTTTCCTTGGGTTGTTATATATATGGTATCAGAGCCGGCCCGGTAATCCCGTGTGGGCTCGGAGACACTACCCCATAAAGTGGGCCCTAACGAGGACGTTAGGGATTTAAGTGGGGGAGATTGTGATGCCCCAATTTGATTGATTGTGTGATGTGTGTGGGGTGTGTGATGAGTCCCACATCGGGTATTTCTTGGGTTGAACTGGGCTTTATTAACAAGCGCAAGGAGTCTCAATTGTGACTAGTCCTTTTGAGGTATAGCGCAGATGTGGCTAGCGCTTTTCCTTGGGTCATTACATATGGTATTAGAGCCGGTGCGGTAATCTCATGTGGGTTCAGAGACACTACCCCACAAAGTACAAAGTGGGCCCTAACGAGAACGTTAGGGATTTAAGTGGGTTGAACTGGGTTTTATTAACAAGCGCAAGGAGCTTCAATTGTGACTAGTCCTTTTGAGGAATAGCACAGATGTGGCTAGCGCTTTTCCTTGGGTCGTTCTGAAAGAAGCTGTCGGATGTTTGAATACTCTGGCATACTTTGTCGACATATATTGACTGTCTTCACTGCAACGAATGTTCTTACCCTTCCATCACACTACATATTGAAGCGATGGACAAGGAATGCCAAAGCAGGGGTTGGGTTAGATGAACAAAATTCGGATCCACAAGGTATCGAGACTCTCACCTTGCGCTTCAACAATTTATGTCGGGAAGCCATTAAATATGCTGAAGAAGGGTCAGTTGCTATAGAGACTTATAATGCAGCAATGAATGCTCTAAGGAAGGGTGGGAAAAGGATTGCTTCTGTGAAGAAAAATGTTGCTAAAGTTACACCTCTTAGTTCTCAGGGTAGTGGCGATAGTCAAGATGACATTAACAAGAAAACCCCCATGTCATTTCCTGAAATGGCCCCATCATTATGGCCTTGGCAAGAAGCAATGCCACATCGCTTTAATCTTAATGATGTAGGAGTTCCTGGTGCAGATTTGAACCAGACAAGCATGGCTCCTGTGTCTATTCACCGTGATGGTGCCACTTCTGATAACACTGTATGAATCATCTGAGATCTACAGAATTATTGTTGAACTTTTGAATATACTTTGATGATGGCTAAATTTAAATGTCAATTATTTATTTAGGTGGTTCTGACTTGTTTCAAGTCCATGACTTGGGTGATAGAAAATAAGAATTCTACACCAGCTGGTAGAGTAGCTGTCATTAACTTAAAGGTATGCACCCCTTTTCAATAGATTCCGTCAATTGTATAGCTATCTATGCTACTTGTAGTCTTCAATTTTCTTCCCCCTTTTTTTCCTGTTTAATATTGAATATAGTGGGAGTTGGGATAGGTGACTTAGTTCTTAGGTTGGAACCTTACCAATAGAAGAAAAGATACTGCAATATGATGAATTGAAAGGTGGAAGTGAATGTATCCTGTTGTTTGGAGTAGATCAGTCCTATCCCTGAGGACCTGTTTGATACTCTTGCAGTCTCCATTAAATCTTAAATATTCTAATGAAATAATTCACTGTCTTCATCTCTATGCTCCACATCCATAATAGCTGAGAAGGGTTTGTAAAATATGTTGCTATTAATGTTCTTGTCTTTCCATTTGTAATTTTCTTTACATGTGCTGTAGTTGCAAGATTATGGAAAGAACCCTTCGGGAGAGACAGAGGTGCAATTTAGGCTAACAAGGATCACACTTGAGCCTATGTTGAGATCTATGGCCTACATCAGTCAGCAGCTATCAACACCAACCAATAGAGTTGCTGTTATTAATCTGAAGGTACGAAATCTCTTTTGAGTATATAAATTTTGTTATGTTGAGTTCTCTCATAACTCTGTTCTATTTTAATAAAAGCTCAGAATGTATGATAAGTACGATTTGAAGTTGCTTAGTTTTGTATTAACTTCTGCAATTTGCTTTAATAGTGCCAATGTTCGTTGGAATTTTTATTTTGGGTAAGTAATAATATGAAACAGAAGACTTCATGTTCATGATGATGAACACAAAGTATCTTAAAGAATTACAGAAAATAGAATAGAGTTTTGTAACTCAAAAATAGAAATACAATGTGTAAAGTCCCATGCATGAGACAAATAAAACAAGGTACAAATCAACAAGGACTTCAATTGATCTAGAGGTCTCTCAATGTCCTCAAATGTACATCTATTTCATTCCTTCCGCACTATCCACATCAAACATGACGGAGTAAGATTTGAAACATGTGAATAGTGTTTCCCAAACCTATTATTCCATTCAAATAATACATCTGTTACTTTCAACAGCATCACTCACTGATTCCCAAACATCTTAAAAAACTTCACTCCACAAAGCATAAGGAACATTACAATGGAGCAATAAATGATCCACCATTTCATCATTACACTGACATGTACAGCACCAACTGTCTAACAAGAAACCCCTCTTGATAAGAATATCATTAGTAAGAATCTTACCCCAAGCTAGTGTCCACACAAAGGACACCCTCCTTGGAGCCTTGACATACCATATACTCTTTCAAGTGAATTAACATTGGTACCACGAATAGCTTTGTAATAAGAGTGAACATCAAACTTACCACTCCCATTCAAACTCCATCTCATCCTATCACCCCCCAGCCCCAACCCCCCACGGTACCTGTGAGTAAAGATGGTCTAGAAAGGAATTCATGGACTCCAACTCCCAATCATGAAAGCCTTTGTGAAACAGTAGAAACTGAGGCTTCCTTATCAGTTGAGCACTTGAACAGGTCAGGGTACACATACTGATTAAAAAAAGGTGTCCACTTCATTGATCATATCAAAATCTTACTTGTGTTCCATCACCTACCTCAAATACCACATTCTGAAAGAAACTATCCCAAACCGCTATGATACTCCTCCAAAGACTACGCCCATGCGTCCCTCTACCGGCTTTAGTACAACACTACAACATCCACCCCCTTTAGTTCATTGGGAATGTAAATGATATATATATTATATAGACAGTGGTTACAAACCTATGTACCTGGAAGGCAGATCACTGTGTTATGTAGAATGGGGATGTTAATGTGTTACGGCACTCACCTTGTAATGTGGTGTGATATGAGTGTGCTTATTTATACTTTATGTAGATTGTTTAATTAAAAGTTATAACATTGTGAAGTGGTCTGCATTTAGAATAATTGAGGTGTTGTTTAGTAGGGAGGATAAAAAAGTGAGAGGATAGAAAATGTAAGGAGTGATTAAAGAGATTAATATATTCCTTTATAAGTGTTTGGTGCATCAAGGATCAACATTAAGTCTATATATCTTTGCACTAGTGATGAATGAGTTCACTACATTGATTCAAGAGGAAGTCCTTTAGCGTTTGATTTTTGTAGATGAATGATTTTAGTGTATGTAAATAGATGTAGAGTTAACTTCAAGTTAGAAATTTGGTTTGATTTTTGCAGATGAATGATTTTAGCGTATGAGATTAGATGTAGAGTTAACTTCAAGTTAGAAATTTGGTGAGGCATTTAAGGATCTAAAGAATTTTGATTAAGTAGGAATAAAATAGAGTGTATGTAATGTAAATTTAGTGGAAGTATAAAGAGAGATGAAGGGTTGTAAGACTAAATAGTCAAGAGTCATTTTAATACGACTTCTTATTTACTTATCAAAAAAAGACTCAATAGTCAAGAGATACCAAAGAGCAAAGCTTTCGACATCTTGGATCAATAATTCTTAAAGATGGAGAGTGAAAGTTCAAATATGTGTATAAACACCCTTGAACGTTTAGACCCCCAATATACAAATTACCAATACAAGCTTTAAATCAAACAATTAATGTGCGGAACATGAACAAAAGCTTAATACAGAATTGGTAAACAATCTAAACCAATTAAAAACACATCCACAGCAGAAAATAAAAGGCAAAGATAAAGGGAAGAGAGATGCAAATACAAGGACAACACACGATGTGTTACCGAAGAGGAAACCGAAGCCCTCGGCGTAAAACCTCTCCACCGCCCTCCAAGCGGTCAATAATCCACTAGAAAATGTAGTTGGGATACATGAACAGCAATAGACCCTCCAAGCCTAATCTACCCAATGTACCTAAGCCCTCCAAGCTTCTTGCTCCAACGAGGTTGCGCCGAACCTTTTTCTTTTCTAGCTTACCGGATTCCACTACTAGACCGTAGCATCCGCCATCCTTGGCATCTTCTAATGCTTCCCAAAGCTCCAAAAACACTCAACACTTTGAATGAGTGTGGGTAGTGTTTGGATAGAAATCTCCTCTCAATAGGTATGACAATGAGAGAGGGAATGAGAAGAGACTACAAAGATTTCTCTCTAAGAATAAGTAGCTCTCTCTAATTGGGTGGGTGTTTTGAAGAAACCTCTCTTAGGGTTTTTCTTTCTGAATAGCCACACATATCTTGTGGGAATGAGGGGTATTTATACTGGTGTGAGAATGGAATACGAAGAGTCGGTTTTTCCAAAAACAGGGCTGGCTGGCCACTTGACCTCGCGACTTGACCGAGTCGCGAATTCAAGTCGCGAGCTAACTTAATGGCCAGTCTGGATTTTTGTCATGTAATGCTCCAGGTGGCGTGACTGTTCAGCTCCCCTGCATGCTCTGCACGTGAGCAACTTTTGGCGGCTTACAAGCCGTGAGCCACCCGCAAGTCCTAGCCGCGAGTCTCTACTTCACTGCACTGTCTTGAGCATTTCTTCACACTCTCTCACACACTACCCTTACATGATTCCCACCTAAATACAAGGTTTCTAAGTGCTATATTACAAGCAAATTTGTCATGGAATAAAGCCAACACATGGTTGATTAAATTCAACCTTACAATCTCCCTCTTTGGCTATTCCATGACAAAACACCCTAAAACAGACTCTAGACTTAAACGTGAGTTTGGGAACAATGGCAAAACTCACTCACATCTAAATCTAGAAGCTGTGCAGCTCTTGAATCATATGAACATGAATCTCCTAAAACACAACAATACACCATGATCATTGTAAGCAGAAAATCATAAAATGCATATGAAACAGGCAATATGTGATCAAGGAAAGATGGAGTTAAGAAACAAACCATGGCTTGATCAACCAAGTGAACACCACAAGGTAGTGATCACGGTGCTCATTCACACTTGGAATGAACACAAGGACATACAAGTTAACAAGCACAAGGCAAGACACTTGTATGCTCAACACTCAACCAATGCATAACACACAAGGTATATGCATCTAGGAACGATCCTACAAAGGCACAAGAGTGACAATACTTAACCAGCAAATGCATGACATTTGGATAGAAATCTTGATTTAACAAAATCATAGAGGCTGCATAATGCATGGTACAAACCATAAAGCCTACAAGTAAAAGAACATAAACCTTAAAAGCTTACAAAAGCAACATGGGTACAAACCACATTATATTGAATAAAAACTTAAACAATATAAACTAAAAGTGCATAGAGTTTCTCCCCTTCAAAGTGATGAGAAGCTGTAATGCACTTGGAACATATATACTTGTAAACTGAAACACTTGCACAAAACACATTAGACCCTCAAGGTAAAGCAAGTAATAAAAGGACAAGTATAATGTAACAAGCAAATTGCGATCAAATAAACATGATGTAAAACATATGAGCAACTTGATCAAACACCAAAACAGTCATATAGAAATGACTACAATGAACACATAGCAAAGCAATTGATCATCCGAACATACATTCAATGAAGCACAATAGCATAAGGAAGTATGCATGTCCAAAGCACAAACATGATGCAATGAGAACAAAAAGCATAACTCAAAGCACCATAAAGCCAACAAGAAAACAAACATAACAAAGTTTTCTAGTTAACACAATGTCTTCTCCCCCTTGGTATATGCATCTCCACTATGGAAAATCTCTCCCCCTACAAATGTGCACGAGAAATAAAATTTCTCCCCCTAAGGATGTGCACAAGAGTCATAACAAGAGTCATATAGAAATGAAAAAACACTCCGGAATACTCTCTAGAGTATACTCTCCCCCTTTTTGTCAAGAATAGAAAAAGGGTCAAGGAGAAAAGAGGGCAAGAGATGAATGAAAGAACAATGATAATGATGCATGAAGGGTGCAAGATGAATGAGAAAATGAAGCTCAAATCTAAGACAAAGTAACATGCTACAAAGCATAAGGTAAACATGACATGCTAGGATGAAGAAATAAGGTAAAGACCAATGCATGACAAGGGTAGCAAAGGTGTATGCAAGAGGTGGCTAAGTGCATGCATGACCAATGCATGAAAAATGCACATGTGGGGCAAAGTGTGTTAAAATACACAACCAATGAACTAAACATGTTCCTAATGAGGAAACATGAGAAACCCCAAAGTTTAGTACTCATCGGAGTCCAAACAAGTAAGAAAATGTCTAAGAGGCATTTTATCAAACACCTAGCATGCACACTATGAACAAAAATGTGAAACAATGCATGAACATCATGAAATCCACCCTTAATACATGTTCTTTCTACCACAAGGGGCCAACATCCAATGCATATCAACAAAAGAAACCGATCCCATGAAGAAAATTGACAAAAAATAAGTTTTCCCAACCCCTATGATGAAAATCCCAACCAAGAGCACAAAACTCTCCAAAACATAATCTAAGGATCAAAATCAATGAAAAGGGTTTGTAATTACCTTAGAGATGTTAATGGATTGAAAAATCATTCAAATTGGTTGGGTTTTGATGTAAAAATATTGAAAGAGGGGTTTTAGAGAGAATGGGAGAGGTTTAAAACAAGTTTCCCACGAAAAAGCTCTTTAAAAAGCGATTTCGGGCGACTCGCGACGGGCGAGTCGCGAGCCAAGTCGCGAGTGAGCCGCGAAACCTCTCTGTATGAACTCGCGGCTTAAACTCGCGGCTTGCAAGTCGCCAAACCGAGTAGCCAAAACTGGCAGCTTCTTTGGCAGCTCACGCAAGTAGCCAAAATGAGTGGCCAAAAATCGACACTTGTTTTTCAAAACAGAACATGTTTAAACATTGAAAAACAAAGTAAGCACTAAACATAAACACAAAAAGTGATAAAAATCACTTCCAAAAACATATAAAATGATCAAAAATATTTTTGGATTAATCCATATAAGATTGAGCACACGCACATCACATTTAGACAAGTACAATCTAACAAATGAATAAGACATTCATTGAACATTAGGCAAGTGTGTTGTGTGTGTATCAAATGTGGAATAGTCCTTAGTCTAGAGTGAAGTTTCAATGATTAATTCAATCAAGTCATACACAACTAGTACTAAGTCAAGTGGTCTATCTCAATTATAGAAATAAACATATATGACCTCCCACAAGAAAATGATTACATAAGATTGAAACTTTTCATTTGGCTTCTTACAATTCATATCATTTGATCATTTTGAATCAATACAACTCATTTTGAGCAATACATCTCATTTTTTAGATTGATGCCTGAAATTTTTGATATTTCAAATTGATGAACAAGCCTTTGGCTTTTTGGGCATCATACATTTTCATATAAGTCGCTTTCCCTTTTTCCTAGTCGAATACTAGTATGTGCGACGGCTTTTGCAGCTCATCATCTCTTTTCATTTTGAGATTTACATTTATTGAACTCTTTAAGCAATAAAAATAAAAGAGTGGGAAGAGATATAAGCACAAGTCTACGCATGTATCAAAACCAACATGACTATTGACTAATCATTCATGACAAACTTGAAGATCGATTTACAACAATCACACAAAGATGTCAAGATTTTTCCCACAAAGATATAGGTGCAAAAATAACAAGCTAAGCTTGTAAATGCATAAAGCCATTTGTACAAAGGTACAAGGCCAAACTCACATGTGATATGTGCTCAAACATATACGATCAAACTTTTTGAAATTTTCACTTTTTATGTGGTTTTGGATTTTTTACTCACACAAAGCAGAAACATAAAAGTAAGATCAAGAACAAAACAATGCGTACAAATAAATGCAAGATGCACAAAATGCATGATGATATGACATTAAATGCATGAAGGGTCCTACAAAGATCGAAAGAATTAGATCAAGGACCAAAAAGAGCACAAGCTCAACCATATGAACCTTTCCTCATCCAAACGGAATGATTGTTTGGAATGAGTGTCTTAAGAGAAGCGAGACGAGGGTTGGAAGAATGAGAACCAGAGATGCACATAGTCAAGGAGTTAAGAGCATTAAACATTTTCTTTAACAACATGCTATTTTCACTCAAAACCGGTTTACTCTTTTTAGCACAACTTCCAAAAAACTCAAGTTTCTTTTTTCTTTTGATTCTCTTAAGAGCTTGAAACTTAGAGCATTGAGGTCTTAGATGACCAAAGGCACCACAATGGTGACAAACAATGTGTTTAGGTCCACTAGGCTTTTTTGGGAAGGGATCTAGCAACATGGTTTTGTTCCCTCTTCAACTTATGACATTGAGGTCTTATATGACCAATCACACCGCAATGGTGGCAAGTTGGAACAAACTTAGATCCATTCAAAACCTTAGGTTAAGATCTAAACGAAGGCTTTGACTTAACAGCCTTTCTCTCCACATTTTGATTTCTTTTGTGTGGAGGAACGTATACCGATTTGTCCTTAGAGGTAGAATACACATTAGACACAAGATCGGGTACCACAACATGATTGCAACACATATTATCATCCATTTTATCAATGGGTTCAGCAATCAAACACTTGGCATGTATCTTAAGAGATTCATTTTCACATTTTAACTCATCAACAAGTTTGTTAGACAAAACAAGTTTAGCATCCAAGTCCATATTCAAACATTCAAACTCTTTTAGCTTTTCAAGAGAATCTTCAGCAAGTTTTTTATATTTCACAACCAATTTGTTGGATTCATTGAGCTTAGCAATCAAATCATCCTTTTCACAAAATAACTTGCTTAAATTCTTTTGAAACTTCTTAGCATTTTTCTTCAAGAGTTTGTCAACAACACCTATACATTCAAATAACATGTCATCACATTTATGAGGATTAATACTCATAGAGGCATTTTCACAAACACGTGGCATGTTACATTCATCACCAACCAAATCATGCAAAGAGGCATACAAAGCACAATCCATGGCAAATAAACACAAGGGGTCAAGGATCACACTTAGGTATTTAAACCACAACAAGTGTACCCACTCTGATACCAATTGAAAGTTTAAATATGTGTATAAACACCCTTGAACGTTTAGACCCCCAATATACAAATTACCAATACAAGCTTTAAATCAAACAATTAATGTGCGAAACATGAACAAAAGCTTAATACAGAATTGGTAAACAATCTAAGCCAATTAAAAACACATCCACAGCAGAAAATAAAAGGCAAAGATAAAGGGAAGAGAGATGCAAACACAAGGACAACACATGATGTGTTATCGAAGAGGAAACCGAAGCCCTCGGCGTAAAACCTCTCCGCCGCCCTCCAAGCGGTCAATAATCCACTAGAAAATGTAGTTGGGATACATGAACAGCAATAGACCCTCCAAGCCTAATCTACCCGATGTACCTAAGCCCTCCAAGCTTCTTGCTCCAACGAGGTTGCGTCGAACCTTTTTCTTTTCTAGCTTATCGGATTCCGCTACTAGACCGTAGCATCCGCCATCCTTGGCATCTTCCAATGCTTCCCAAAACTCCAAAAACACTCAACACTCTGAATGGGTGTGGGTAGTGTTTGGATAGAAATCTCCTCTCAATAGGTATGACAATGAGAGAGGGAATGAGAAGAGACTACAAAGATTTCTCTCTCTGAGAATGAGTAGCTCTCTTTAATTGGGTGGGTGTTTTGAAGAAACCTCTCTTAGGGTTTTTCTTTCTGAATAGCCACACATATCTTGTGGGAATGAGGGGTATTTATACTTGGTGTGAGAATGGAATACGAAGAGTCAGCTTTTTCCAAAAACAGGGCTGGCTGGCCACTTGACCTCGCGACTTGGTGAGTCGCGAATTCAAGTCGCGAGCTAACTTAATGGCCAGTCTGGATTTTTGTCGTGTAGTGCTCCAGGTGGCGTGACTGTTCAGCTCCCCCGCATGCTCTGCACGTGAGCAACTTTTGGCGGCTTGCAAGCCGCGAGCCACCCGCGAGTCCTAGCCGCGAGTCTCGCTTCACTGCACCTTTGTCTTGAGCATTTCTTCACACTCTCTCACACACTACCCTTACATGATTCCCACCTAAATACAAGGTTTCTAAGTGCTATATTACAAGCAAATTTGTCATGGAATAAAGCCAACACATGGTTGATTAAATTCAACCTTACAGAGAGATTGAAGATGATGTGAATCATAGGATAGGAGCATGGTGGATGAAATAGAGAAGCACATCCATTTATACTCCATGGTACTAAATGTTGGACTATTAAGAAGCAACATATTCATAAAATGAGCATAGTTGAAACTAAGAGCCTTGTAGTTCAATTGGTTGGTATCTCCTAGAGTGTCCATGACATCTAGGGTTCAAATTCCCCCCTCTCCTGTTGTAACTATTAAATGATAAAAAAGAAAAAGAAAAAAAAAAAGATGGATAAATGGAAAAACATGGAAGGATAGGATCAAAATGAGGAAATTCTCTTAAAGATAGCGGTGGCCCCCTATTGATGAAAACATGAGAGATAAGTCACTTGAGATGATTTGTTCATGTTTAGAAGAGAGCGATTAATGATTAATGCACCAGTGAGAAAGAGTGAGTTGATTCAAATTAAGAGAAAATTGTAGAGAAAGACCTGAAATATTACTTCTTGTAGTTAAAAATGACATGTCAATTAAGAAATAACAGAGAGTATGGCCTTAGATAGAATAGAGTGGCAGAAAACAATAAATGTGGTTGATCATGACTAATCTTGTAGTTCAACTGGTTGGCATCTCCTGGTATGTCCATGACATTTAGGGTTCAAATCCCCCCTCTCGTTGTAACTATTTAATGATTAAAAAAAAAAAGATTGATAAATAGAAAAACATGGAAAGATAGGATTCAAAATGAGAAAGTTCTCTTAAAAATAAGGGTGGCCCCTGTTGATGAGAACATGAGAGATAACTCGCTTGAGATGATGTGGTCATTTTTAGAAGAGAGCAATTAATGATAAATGCACCAGTAAGAAAGAGTGAGTTGATTCAAATTAAGGAAAGAGAAAATGGTAGAGAAAGACCCAAAGTGTTACTTCTTGTAGTAAAAAATGACATATTAGTTAAGAAGTAATTGAGAGTATGGCCTTTAGAGTGGTGGAAAACAATAAATGTGGTTGATCATGACTAATTTGTTGAGGATCTATAACTGGTCCTAGGGCTTGGTTGCTGTTGTATAAGTGTTTGGTAGTAGGGATACAAAAGTGGAGAGAAAATGAAGAATGTTGTTGTTGTTGTTTTTTTTTTTTTTTTTTTTTGGATAATGTAGGGAGCCTTTCTAAAAAAGAGCCTTGTGGACTTGCCTCTGGCTAGTAAAACCAATGGACAACTAAACCCACTTGCTAGAACTAGATGCTAGGTAATCCAGGGGTATTCACCCCAATGGGCTAAGCAGTAAGCACGTTGTATTAAATTCCTATTATATCCTTGTATTGAATTGTTTTTAATAAACTAGAGGGATAAGATTATCAAATTACTATTGTAAGACATTTTATCTTGTACTTTCCTCCCTTTTTTGGAAGATTTTTTGATGATTCGATATTTGGGGAGGAGAGATTTGAACCTTAGACATCTCCATTGGAGATACCAAGATGTGTCAGTTAAGATACAAGGTTCTTGACCTCTTTATAGGAAAATTAAAATTGGTGAGACTAAATTGAAATAATCATCTCTCCTTTTTCTCTCATTCTAATTTTCTACCCTACTAAGCAAGAGAAAATATCAATAGATTCAATACATCTTTACTTATCGAAAAAAGAGAAAGAAAAAAGATTCAATACATCTTCCATTTTCTCTCCACCCTTTTCTACCCTTTCATTTTTCCTTCCAACCAAACTCATTCGTAGAGATGTATCCTCTTTTTACCTAGGCGCTTTAAATTTTACTATGTATACTTAATAATGCTGCCTTTCAATCAACATAAAGAATGTTTAAGAAAAATTTTGGGTGGCCATAATTATTTTTTTGGAGTGAAAGTGTAATACATTTTGGTACGATGATCCTTGTCTGGGCTGCAGATCACAACTCATTTGGTGTGTGTGTGTGTATATATATAATTTTATTGAAAAAGTAAATAAGTACATAATAATTTATTGAAAAAGAGGACTTCATGCATGGAAGTGAACGCAAAGGAGTTTAAAGAATTACAAAAGGTTATGTACACAGAGAGTGATTTTTAAAACTCAGCAATGGAGTTAGTATTAGTAAAACTCCAGGTCCGAGACCAATCAAACAATGATCTAGAAAACAATTTTTTCAATTGTGTTCTTAAAATTTCCGTATCCTCAAAAGTACAATGATTATGTTCCCACCAAAATGTACACATTAAAAATAATGGGACCAAGTTTCAAATGTAAAAGATTGCTTGCCTACCCAAAAGGTTAGTGACTTTTTCTAGTAGTACCCACTGAAACCCAAAGGAATGGAAAATGAAACTTCACAACTTGTATGCAACACTATAATGTAACAGAAGATGCACCACTATCTCCCTACTAAAGCAGTGCATACAACACCACCCTACTAGTGTGTAACCTCTCGTAATGAGATTAACACTAGTAAGGATCTTCCCCCATGCTACCGTCCAAACAAAGAAAGATCCTCATTGGGCCTTGACACACCAAATACTCTTCAAGTTGAAAATCTTGGCATAAGGGCCCCTTAAGGCATCATAAAAAGGAGTGAACATCAAATTCCCATTCTCTTTCAATCTCCATCCCAATTGATCTCTACCCTCATGGTGAGGGATATTGGAATAAAGAAGATTGAAAAAGGAGGTTACCACCTCTATCTCCCAATCATTAAAGTCTCTCAAAGATTATGTCCCAACTCTATTCCCCTTCATTTTGTTTCCCTAACAAGGAACCAACCAAAGCATCTTTAGCTACGCAACAATCATACAGGTCTAGAAAGACCATCTTCAATGGTTGGTCACCACACCTGACCAACCACCTATCATGCCAAAACCGAACTTGGTTGCCTTCACCTACATCAAAGCGAATATCTGTAGGAACCCATCCCATCTCAGGTTAATACCTTTCCTTAAGCCACAACTATGAGTTCCTTGAACACTCTTTGTGCACCAACCTCCCCACTCCATATTTCACAGCTACTACACTCCTCCACGACCATATTTCCTCAATCTTAAAGTGCCATTACCATTTACTCAACAGAGCTTGGTTAAATGCTACCAACTTCTTAATTCCCAATCCACAATTAGCAATTGGAGCGCACACTATATCCCCCCACCAAAGGATGTTTCACCTTATCACCCACAGCACCCCAAAGAAAGTTTCTTTGCAATTTCTCAATCCTGTTCACTACTCTAACCGGAATAGTAAACAGGGAGAGATAATAAGTAGGTAGTCTCGATAGTGTACTCTTTAATAATGTTATTTATCCACCTTCTAACAAATACAATTTCTTCCAACCTGATAATTTGTGTTCTATCTTCTCTATAAAAGGATTCCATACTAACTTGGCCTTGAAGGATACCTCCAAAGGCATACCAAGGTAGGTGAGGTTAACGGCAAACACCCAATCTTACAGCAAAGGATACCTGCAAATTCTGACATATTCCGAACCTCACCGACAGGCCTTTTTACTTTTACTTAGATTTACCTTAAGTAGGTCACAGGCAGACAACTCCCTAAAATAGTACTTAACTGTACGTGGTCCCACACTGACATATTGGGAGTAGTAGAGCCTTATGAGCTAATGGATTTTTTGTGCTTTTTTATAATGAATGTTATCACAGGCAAGAATATGTTCATTCTTGTTTAGTGGTTTGCTTCAAACAATGAAATTGATGAAAGGAGAATTTGGTGAATTTTACTTTCAGTGATGGTGTGCCCCTTTCCTGTAGTATGCTTATCTAGCAAACCAGTGAAGACCAACAAATGATGATTTTCCATTAATATGCACTGTCCCCACAAAGGCACTCATATAATGTCATTTAGTACTGTTAACAACCATAGCAATAATCATAATCCAAATAGTTTTGGTTAGTAAACATCCTCTAAAAGGTGGTCCACAGCCTCCCCATACAATGGCACATATAACACCAACTTGCGATTGAATAACTACTCTTGATAAGGTTATTATATGTAAGAATTTTACTCCATGCTGCTGTCCACAAAAAAAGAACACTCTCCAAGGGTCTGAGGGGCCTTAACCCTCCATATGGCTTTCCAAGGGAAAGACATAGGGGGTGAAACCCGTAAAGTCTCATAAAAAGAACAAACAGGAAAATCCCCATGTAAAGTCTCCATATGCACAAACGTAATCATTCTAAAATGGATATACTAGGCTACTTTTTGGTATCAGTTTTTCCTTCTCTATTTTTCTTTTCGAGCTTCAGAACTTCCTGTGAAATTTTCACATCCTTGCTATTTTTGGAAAAAATTAAATAGAACATGGAGGATTACCTCCCATGCTTTTGAAATTGTCCATTTGGGGAGAGATTGGAGTTATTTCAAAGACTGGGCAGTTCAATTTCTAAATTTGTGGCTGTTTCAGAGGTTTCTGCAGATTGTAAATTCAGTAGAAGACTTTGTAATCAACATCATCTCTACTTTTTTAGAAACTTTTCAAATTTCAATAGAATTTAATGCCACTTCTTTGTGTTCAATCTAGATTTCATGTTGATAGAGACAGTAGTTCAATCAACATGGACCATAAGTTTGACTGATGTGCCAAATTTCCTAACCTTGTGCGAGCCATTTCATGGAATGGAACTTTATTGCTCGGCAGTTTGTTTGAGTGGTCTCAGGATTGGGGTTTTACCCATTTTACCTCTGTTTTAGAATTCCATAATTCTCTCAGTTTTTCTTTGTAATTTTTCAGACTCTTTGTGTTCATCATCTTGAACATGAAGTGTCTTTATTTTCAATAAAATTTTCTACTTATCAAAAAAAAAAAAAAAAATGGAACATGTCAAATTCTGGAGAATTAGGATACAAGAAACATACATTCCTGGCTTATCATGAGGCATATACATTGACAAGGATAGCACACAGGAAATATAAGGAATGTGAAATTGGACAATCCTTGAGTAGGGTGCAGCACACGTTTCTGTTGGTAATCCTGCAAAATCAGATTTAGAGGGTAGAACTCTCTACTCTCCCTCTCTTCCATATTTTTGAGAGGGGAAAGTTAACATAGTAACAAATCCTAGTTTTCTGTAAGATCAATAAATCCTATATATCTTTTATAGACCACTAAGTCCTCTTAGAATTCCTTTCCAAAAATTTCAAGTATAGATACACCGCTATGAACAAAATTTTGAAAGCATTATGCAACAAGATAAAATATAATTAGGTCAAGTAAGTTGGGTTCATTTGGAAATAGAGAGTTCTTTTGTTAAATAAATTCATTAAATTGTGTTTTATAAAAGAAACTTTTAACTTTAAAGTAAGAACTTTTTCCATGGTTATTAGGCTGAATAAATTTTGATTTTATTCTTAATAAAATATGTTAATGTTTCAATTATATTTAATAATTTAATTGTCATTAATAGGCTAATAAAAAAACTTATAAAATTAATAATTTTCACAATAATATGTTTAGTTAAGTATTAGAGATTAGGGTTATAGACATTTTTGCAAGTTATATAGGTGGCGTTAAAGGTGTTCAAACTCTTTAGAGTGTAAAGGTGGCCTTAGTTAGTAGCATGGTCTGTATCATGTAATTACAAGATCAAATTCTTCTTTTTAAAAATATTTTTTGCTAATGGCAAGATCAAAATATCAGTTTCACTTTTTCCCCATTTTTCCTAAGCATAATTTTATACCTAAAACCTGGGAGCACACGTGTGTAAACTGGCATCATGTCTGTGTTCGATACGGGTTGGACACGGATACCGTGCTAACACATTTACGTCCATGTCTAGTACGTGTTGAATTAAAAATATATTTTTAACTGGGGCATGGCCTGGACATGGCTTGGACACGGTCTGGACACAGGAGAAAAAAAAAAATTTAAAAAGAAAGAAAAGAAGAGGTTTTTTACAACCAGGCACAATCTGAAACATCAATTAGGCTTTGAATTTCTAAAATTTTGATCAATCTCTCTCTTTCTTGCCCTGAAATCTCAGAGATTTCTCATCTCTCTTGCTGATCTGCAACTCATCTTCACTGAACCTGCCTCATTGGTGCTGCTCTGTAAGGTATGGCAGTGCTCTTCCTCTGCTTCAGTATCGGTGTGCAAACTCTTGGAACACTCTCAACCAGATCAGGTCTTTTTTATTATTTTTTATTTTAAGATCCGGTCCATTAGAGCACTACCCCTAG
The DNA here is from genome assembly GCA_028216015.1 of Quercus dentata. Taxonomy (NCBI): domain Eukaryota; kingdom Viridiplantae; phylum Streptophyta; class Magnoliopsida; order Fagales; family Fagaceae; genus Quercus; species Quercus dentata. The sequence goes on from CP116447.1 coordinate 56,643,932, forward strand.
AGCCCTAACGCCCAAACTTCACTACAACACACTTTTTACATTTACTGAATCATTTTTTGGCCCTTTGAAGATTAACAGTTTTATAATATTAACATTTGTAAAACTAAAAGTGGTCCATTTAATGGTGTAATTGTTTTATTCTGTTTTTTTTTTTTTTTTTTTTTTTTTTTTTTTTGGGATAAGTAACGGAAAATATATAATAAAGAAGAACACAGCCCTGTACATAGGAAATGTACTAGATAGACAAAAACATCAAGAAACCAAATTACAATGATCAAATAAAACAGGAAGAGAAAAACAAGAAAAAGAATGTAAAACTAAACACCATTCGAGAAGAGTAAAGAAAAAAAACTTCAACTCAAGAATGGACCGTTTGCGACCCTCAAAGCTTCTAACATTTCATTCCCGCCAAATACACCACATCACACAGTGCGGCACCATCCTCCATATAACTATATTACGATGACGCCTGAAGTTGCATGACCAACATTCCAACAAATCCACTACCTTTTGCGGCATCACCCAACAAATACCAAACAAGTAAAAGACCATATTCCACATCTCAAAAGCTAAAGGACAGTGAAGGAGGAGATGATCAACAAATTCCCCACACCTTTTGCACATACTTCATGTGTATTATAATTTATTATTATTTTAAAATGTTTCAAAGATTTTTATATATATTACTTATTTCTAAATTTAAAATAGATATAAAAATTTTCTCAAAATATATAAAATACACTTATATATATTTAAAATTTAATTGCCGTGTCCTTGCCGTATCATATCCTAATTTTTTGTGAATTGTCTTGTCTCCTTGTCTCATGTTATGTCATGTCCTATGTCATATCGGTGTCTATGCTACATAGCCTAGGACCTACTTAAGCCAGCCCACTCTTAAATCAACGCTAGTTGCAAGCTCACTTGATGTAATTGCTAAATTGGAATATTGGATTCCACCAAAGGCGCACTTGACATGAGATCTCCAGGTGGATGTTATTTTTTTGTGTACTTGTATAAAAGTGATCTTGTATTGATTTTAGCAGTCTAAATGTAGGTTTCTTAGTCTGAGTAATTAATGAATGCTTTTGCATCTTACCTAATAGGAACATCCCATGGTTTTGATAATAGAACTGTAGCATCTCAATGTAAATTATTGTTTAGTATGTCATTTTAAAAGTACTGTTGACTTTTATTTACCCTAGTTCTTAAAAGCAGTTTCACCTTATTATGTTCTGTATGATCTTTTATTGGTTTTTACTTGTCTTTGTTTATTTTAATTGGTAAGTTACACACTGGCAGGTCTTGAACACATGATTCCACCCTCCACCTTGCTTTTACAATAGGAGGTGCTATGTGAGCTAGTGCTCTATGTTTTTTACTTCATAATTTTTCAATCATTTCTATTTTCATAATCTGGTTACATTGGTTTGAGGAAGTCCATTCTATCTCAGACTAGGACAAATAGTTGATTTGGACTGAAGTAGACATTGTGGAACAAGACCATTGAGAATTACATGGATATGATCTTTCAAACACCAGGGCTGTATTGAATTTAGCATTTATAATATTTGCATTTCAGAAAGCGCAAAAGTATATAAGATTAGATTTTATTATTATTTTTAGAATAGTTGCACGACTTCCTAGTGTTAAGTAGTATAAGAATCTGTTTTTGTGTTTGATCAGCTCCAAGATACAAAGACAACTTCTGGAGAAACAGAGGTGAAATTTCAAGTGTCCAGAGATACACTCGGTTCTATGCTAAGATCAATGGCCTATATCCGTGAGCAGCTTTGAAAGCAGTAAGCATACTCTTTTTAGTACTCTTAATTGTTAAATATTGTCATAATTGTACAAGTAATTACAATGTTCATTGTTCATTCTTATCTTGCTATTTTCTGAGGAGCAGTTCTGTTTAGTTCATATGATGAATTGGAGTTTGTCTGTGGCTTAATCAATTCTGGCATGCCTTAGTGTACATGAACCAAAACAATTAGAAAAATACAACGAATTCCAGAGTCACAAGGATGCATCATATCTGATATTTGGGATGACTAGATGCCTAGATGGACACTTTTTGATAAAATTTACTTAGTAGCTGTGGTTTTAACTGACAACATTCTTGACCACTCAATTCTCTAACTAGTGCCCTTACATGTCAGTTTATTGTAAATTTGATATTCTACATGGAGCAAGTACACTGCATTATAATCATTGCAGTTTTCAATATTATTTTCCATCACTTGCTTTTGAATTGTTTTTAGTCCATGTTAATGTTATGGTTTCATGTTTGTTAATGAGGATAATTTCCTTTGAAAGATCACTGTATCCAGCAAGATTCTAGTGCAGAAATTTTATTTATTAAAGATCTTTTATAAAAAGTTCAAAACCTTTGGGTAAAATGGCACTTCGAATCTGCATAAGAATGGTATTTGGTGAGGTCACAGATTTAAGTCCCCTGGAGTGCATGAGTTAATTACCAACAAGAAAGTTCAAAAGCAGTAGAGTGAGATGCTAATAAAAAGTTCAATCTTGGCTTTTCTTTTCTTCTATGTTCTGTCCCAAAAGAAAACAGAGAGGAGAGCAGTTACTTTAACAGGGTATTAGCAGGCCTGACCCAATCCCAACCCTCCAAGGTGTACTGGTAGTTCCATTTTGATATCCCAACAAATAAGTTAATACAGTCTTAAAAGTTAAACTCTAATGAGCAAGAGGTAACACCTGCATTGGATCTTAAATTTTTATATAATAATGATAGGGTTACATTAATAAAATGGGCTTTGATAAGTAGTGTAGAAGATTCTGCAAGATCATGGATGAACTGTCCAGAAAAACTAAATAGGGATACGCCACTTCACCATTTTTTCATTTTTCATTTAGAACCCCTTTCTAATTTTGAATTACTTCAGCTGCAGGGCTGAATTGCTACGCATGTATATGACCAGAATATTCAAGTTAGCCATGATTTTTTATTTATTTTTTAGCAAGTAAATACTCATTTTATTAAGAAGAGCAGACATCTCTAGTACACAGGACATATACCTGAGCTACTCATAAAAATCACAGTATCTAGGCCATGTAACTTTCAAACCGGGTTTTGGCTTGGTTAATCCTGGTTAACTTGGTATGCTCAGCAGGCCGGTGCAGTTGTACGGTCTTCAGCACCCATAATTGGGATGCTTGAATTGTTGTGAATTCTCTTGAAGCTTATCTTTTCTTCTCTCTTGCTTGACCAAAAATATTATGCTTGTTGCGTATACGCGAAGTCCACTCATCAATATGCATTTTCTTTGGGCCTTTTTATATCGAGTTCTACAAGTCATACCTGGTTAGATGAATAATGTTGTGCCATGATTTGATTTTTAATACAGTGCTTCATTCTAATGGCAACAAAGTCTTCACGGATGAGTTATTATGGGCTATAAGTTCCTTTGAGACCAATAACTGAATCAGACCTATCATTCTTTGGAAAAGCAGTAGCATTAGAGGCATTGAAGGTGTGTTCTGGTTAATAACATTCATGTACCATGTTAATACCATGTTAATGTTCCATTGACAGAATTGGTCTAGTTGTAGTTAGTTTTGTTAGATCTATTCAATTCTCCACATTCAGCTTTTTAGTATATTAGTTAGGTTTGGTGACTTAGAGATTGAAGATACTACATAATGTCCATGTAACCATGTGTTAGAAACTTCTGTACATGAAAGTTGTGAACGTTCAGATCTTTACCCAATGAGCAATTACAGATATCGTGTATTCCGGCTTTTGGAGATTGTGACATGTTCTTCTAATTGTATCTTGTGATGCTTAATGATGTTTTTCTGATTTAGCATGTTTTTTCGTTGAGTCAACAGAAGTGAACTACTGCATATCATATATACATGGTGATTTCATTCATTTACAAAAGCTCAAAAACCTTTAGGCAATTTTTTTTTTAGAAAAAACCTCTAGGCAATTGGATGCATAGTCTTGCAAATCTGCAACAATGTCAACTCTTTGATTCCATTTTTCTCAAATATATAGAAAGTCAAATGAGCTCTAGCTCAACTGCTCAAGTGATACTTCCTCCCTTAATAAGTTCTAGGTGGAGGGTGAAGTCGAGGGTTCACAGCCTATTGGATTCTCATGTAACTTACCAATAAAAATAAATAAAAAATAAAAACCATATGGATGGGGATCTGCGAACTTTAATCAAAATTATTCTAATGATATTCTCAAAATTTAAACAGAATTGTGGGAGCTTATAGAAGTGTGCCTCATAGTCAACAATTTATCAGTGTAAAAGATGCATATGGTTAAAATCATCACCTGATCCATATGTAGAATTTCCTAGCATACCGAGTCTTCAGTATTTAGTTTACAAGTAAAGAAAGACTCATTGGCAAAGCTAAATTCAATAGATGACAGTTCAATCCTATCACAAAAAATGCCTACCAAAACAAAAATTGATTTTTCTTACAACATTTTCGTTAATTTTTGTTAAAATAAAGTAGCCTCTACAAAGTCGGTGTTTTGGCAAATTATAGAACCGTTTTGGTTCCTACACAAATCGAACAAAAAATAGAACCAATTCAAAATTGAACTTTTTAATTTTATCTTTTCTTGAATTAGGTTAAAAGTTAAAACTAATCATATGTATATGTATATAGAGAAAATCTAATTAGATTTTAATTGGAGTTTAATTTTGTGTCAAGTGTCTTATCTAAGGTTTTTTTTTTTTTTAAATAAATTTTTGTGCTAAGTGAGTTAATTCAATGTAGAAAACGAAGGGTTTAATATAAATAAATCATAAAAAAAAAAAAAAAAAAAAAACCCCAATCATAGATTTAACTTTATATATAAAATTAGAAGAAGAGAGAGTTTGTATGATTTTACTTTTATGAGCCTTTTTTTTTAAACTAAAAATAATTCAAATTTATAAGTCATTTATGTAATACTATAAATATGTGCAGTTTGTTACTCCTTCTGTTTCAATTTATTTGTCTTATTTTAAAAACCCAATTTTTTAAAGGAACATCATTTATTATTTTGTCTGCTGTATAAAAATTTATAAGTTTCCAAAACTACTCTTAAATAAATTTATCAAAAAATTGAAATACTAAATCTGAAATGGTTTTTGAAATAAAGTAGGGGCATAATAGGTGTAGTGGGCCTTTTTGTGGTTAAAGTGGGCGGGGCTGCCTCCTGCGGTATTGGGCCCGAGTGTTACGAGTAAGGGAGTTAAGACCGGTCCAATCGTAATTCAACTTGGTCCGGCTTGTGCACAAACTATGCCTCGTCTGCCAAGAGCACGCTTACGGCGGGCGAAATTGTTTCAAATGGGTTGCGGCAAGCGGATATGATAATAATAATAATATCAAAGACTTTGAGATCTTTATCAAAGTGAACAGATAAACCTTACTCAAGAAAAAAAAGATAATCACAGTTTTAATCAACAATTATTTTATAAGAGAAATAAAGGGGAACAAATGGGTAGTATGTGAGTTGATTGAGAGAGTAAATAAATTAGATCAAGTCTGATCCGCAGGACCAAAATCAGAGAGGGAAGAACACATTTTCTCAAAGTGAATAATTTCTCGGGGAGATCCCGCCGTGGAAATTAATCACTTTGAGGGAAGTGGACCTGAATGGTTGGCACACAAGAATACCTTTCGTTTCCGACAGAGAGCAAGATTTTGAGAAAGAGAGAGGGAATCAACCTATTGGTGCATGCTTGTTGTTCTCACTCTCTATCTTTTTTTCTCTCCTTCTTTTCTAATATTCCCCTTTTTCTTATCTTTTTTCTTTTCTTAATCCTTGTTTCTATTTCCTGGTTTTCAAGTTTTCAACACCGTAGTACTTACTGTTGTTGTTATGTTGTTGTGTCCTTGTTCCTGTACATGGCAAGTGCCTCTTTATAATGCCTACCGTGGCCGGATTTTACTATTCTAGCCCTTAACCACCTTTGCCTGGTCAGGTGTACCGCCAACCACCACCGGTCCGATTGTGCACCACTCCCTATCGCTGGACAAAAGAAAGCTGTTTTGTCTGTTTATCCGCCATGGCACCCTTTCCTACTACGGTGTGAGTGTCTTCTCTCTCCCTATCCCTCATGGCATTCACCTAGTGGTTCCAGCTCAGCTATGCCCGTTTGGGTAGTATGTCATCCCAATAGGACACTTCCCCCAAAAGAGCCCTAACGGGAACCTCAAAATAGGTTTTCCCCTATCCCCACCGCCGAACCATGCCCTCTTACCTCTGACCCATGACCTCATCGTGTCCCGTATTGGGCCGGGTACAGACTGGTGAGGTCTGGGCCTTGCGCCTGCCTCTCTTCCATGTATGTCCAAAATCTGCCTATTGCTTATGCATCTGCCGTCCATTCTTGACCATTTTCTGATTTCCTTTTCCTTTATGGCTCACCCTATTCGTGGCTGGGCCTTGCTTGATGGTGGACTTTACTTTTTCCTTAGCCCACCCTTCTTCTTGCTACTATCTCCTGCCATACCACTCTATCATTCCTGCTGCGAAGTTGTTTTGTTTCAATCTGGTTGGGCCCCTTTAGGTCTGCCACTTATTCTTCCCTTAATGGCCCAGCAAGACCATTGGCTCTTGTGTTACATTACTAGCGGGCTCTTGTGTCCCGTTTGTTTTCCCTTGGGCATCCTGGGCTCGTTTGCTTTCCTTGGGCTTCCTCGGCCCTTTTCCTAACTTCGCATTACCATGGGCTTTTACTGAATTCTTTAAGCTTCCTCGGCCTAATTACGTTATTTCTCATCCTTGGGGTTCATGGGCTTGCCATCAACCCCTTACTTCCTTTGCTTTCATTACTTTGGGCCTACCGCGGCCCATTCTCACTTTTCCACATCATATATTGCCCATGGTTTGCTTTTTCTCTCTTTCCGGACTCCTTTAAGCCCATTTACCTCTTCAAGACCCATTTGTTTATCTTAGGGGCCTGTGATCCATTATTCTTGCCGCTTGGGCTTAATGGGTTTTCTATTCGTTTACCAACTCCTTTTCGTCCGTGTTCTTTGGGCTTCTCCCTTCCACTTGGGCTTCCAAAATGGCCATTAACTTTTAGCCCCCTGAACATATGAAGTGTTCCTGCGATTCATATGTGAATAAAAACTCCTCTACCTTTCCTGTCTTTCCATCTTCTTTTCTTTCGCGGGCTTTTTGAACGGTGGTCCCTACCTTACACACACACACACATATAAATATTCATATATATATATATATATATATTCCTACCGTGAACAGTGTTGTCTCTTCGGATTTCCCAACTTGCGAGTTATTTTGAAACACAATCGTCGTTTCATTAATTTCACCCTCTTTCTGATGGTTGACCCGTCGCCTCCTTTTGTGTCGACTTTAATGACTTGGGTATTTAAGAAGGAGTCCCTCTGTAATCCAAACACAAACTCCTTCCTTCTTTCCAGAACTCTCTTTCTGTTTTCCCTTTCTTCTTTGTTTCCTCTTCCTCAAACACCATTCATCTTCTTCGACCAAATTTCTTCACAATGACACCGGCGAAGAGCCAAAGCTCCTTCCATCGTAAAGGAAAGGAAGTTATCTCCGATCCTCCCGCCGCATGTGGTGTAGATAAGGAGACGGTATACTCTGAGTTGGACCACTCCAACAAGGAAGAAACGGATCATGACCCAAACAATGAAAGTGCACTCCATTCATTGATCCCTGGTACAACGTTCATCCCCATTTCCTAAAGATTCTCGGGGATTATGTGCCGCCACCGTCGGGCCGTGTGTGGCTCTCTCTTTGCCGGCAAAGTACGGACATCTCCTAGGCTCCGTTGGCCTCTTCGATCCCCGATCTAATTATTCGCCAGGGTACTTCACTCCCTGTGCTCGTCCATTTTGAGTTCGGGTCCGGTGCTGCCTTGGGTTGGAGAGAGTGGGTGGACAGTGAGTTATCCGACATCGGTTTCATGGGGTTGTTGCAACGGGCTGGTGTTTTGAAAGCCATAGTTTCATCTCACCGCTTGTCTAACTTCCGGGATCTTTTCAACTTTCGTCACTTGGTCCGCTAGTGGTGTACCACCACCCATACTTTTTTTCTTTTCTGCGGTGAGGTCACCATGACCTTAGAAGATATAGCCAACCAGTTACTCCTGTCCATCCTTGGAAACGTTGATCTTACCACCTTGGAGCTTTCCCCGGAAGAAAAGGCCATGGAAGTTGAGTTGAAGAAAAGTATGAGCAGGAACACCAAGTTGTCTTCTTGGGTTAGTTCTTCTTCCAAATTTTCTAAGTCTGCCTGTCGTGTAGCCTTTATTGCATTTTAGCTTTGCAAGTTTGTTTTTGGGTCCTACCCTCATTACGCCGTGAAACCTTTATATTTTCGTTTGGCCATTAAGATTTCTTTTGGGGTTAGTCTGCCGTTGGCCCTTATGTTCCTGGGGCATTTGTATGTTCAACTGGACATCCTGCAGAGTGATGAGAGCCAGGCAAGCTCTTGTCATATAGTCACCTCCTCTGTTCATAGTACTATTTTGCAACACCTCTTGTATGAGCATTGTGCTAAGCATTTGTCAAAGTGTAGGCCCTCTCGTTTTGCTAGAGACAAGTACCGGTCGTGTCCGTAGGACATCACCGATTTTTGTGGCAGATTTGCATTAGACTTTCCATTGGCCTTTATTTGGGTTGGCTTGAAACAAATTGGTCATTCTACTGTTGAATCCTTTGATCAAGGTGTAGGATTTTCTTGGAGAGCTTATAAAAAATTGGGTGCCGGTTATACACGTGTAGATTCTACCATGGGTTTGTTCGTTGATACTACTGGGACTACCACTCCCTTGACCGGTTTTGATGAGACTGAAATCACTTACTTGGTGGCCACCAATGCGGGGTGACTGCCTTATTTGGCCGACGAAGGGGTTAGATTTGTTCATTATCCCGCCAACCGAGTGAGAAGGCGATTCGAACTAGATCGGGACATCCTTGATGACCTTTCTTTTCTTATGGAGTCCCCCACCTCTGTCGACCCTTTTCGGCCCACGCCTTTGAATTTTGGAGTCAGCGTTTTCTGCGATCACCATTCGGGCTCACCGAGGGAAGGTCTTTGTACCCCTGCCATACATGGATATTGGCAGGCCGTGATGACTTCGTTTGAGAAAGAGTTGATGGGTAGTCGTGGCTTCTCTCTCGTTCCTCTTGATGGGCTTAGCGCAATTATTTTAGTTAACCCTCGGTTGCTTTTGCCTTCCAAGTCTGTATTAGCGTATGCCGGAAGCAAACTGGTTTGGTATCTTTGAGTGGGATGAGGAGAAAAAAGTGTGGTATTGGCACACCGGTGATTATCCTCCAGGCTGGGAGAAGAAAGTTAAAGTGATAAATATTCTTGTGCTGAGTAAGAAAGCTCCTGCCAAGCCTAAGTCTGTGAGCAAGCCCAAACCTGCTGCTCCACGACTATCTACAAATGCTCCCCCTTCTAGCAGAACACGAGGCAGCAAGAGAAAGACAGTCTCTCACCCTAAGTCTCTTGCTAAGCGAAGAGTAAGTTACTTCTAATTCTGCCCCTTTTTTTTATATACTTTTGACTTTCATTTGCTACACATGTGCTGACTTTTCTTTTTAACTTTATCTTTTGTTTTCTTTTCCCCTTTGCAGTCTAAGCATAAAAAGGATGCATCAGCCACCCGACCCATTTTACTTGATGAACCTGAGTTTGAGGTACATTTCCTTTTCTTTTCTTCTTCTACCTTTTTTTTTTTTTTTTTTTGCACGAATTTCATCTGCCACATGCTCTTGTTTGACTTATCTGCTTAAAAGTTCCTTTGATCTTCTCATCATTTTCCTTCCGTCTTTTAGGATGAGCCCGAGCCTCTTTCTATATACCACCCTACGGCGGAGGAACTTTCTACCTCCATGGGTGCGCCCATGGGAGGCCTTTTTGATGGAGCTAACATAATATTTGCAACTTTTTGTCCCTTTCGCATCGTGCATCCGAAGTTCCTGCTGAGGCTCATAGCCTTCCCACCGAGCTGGTACCCATAGACGAGGGTACTCATACCGAGAAGGTTAGTAAGGTTACTCCCGTTCTCGCCGAGACACATTCTTCCCAAGTGGTGGTCACTCCTCCCGCTCATTATTCTGACCGAGGCTTCCTCTCCCGCCACACCCCTTAGTTATCTCCACCGGTGACCCCTTTATAGCTCTATCCCAGGCTGCGAAGGATGGTTCTTCATTGGTAGTCACTCTTTCTTCCATTCCCAGCTACGGCACACGTGGTCCTGACACAAATTTGTCCTCCGAGGGGTCCGAGGACGCCCTTGAAGATCCGGATGATGAACCTGTTTTGAAGAAGATGATTTCTAATTCTGACCACGAGGGGAATACTCCCCTTGAGACAGAATTCATGGGTATATGCCTTTCTCCCTTCTTTTTGTTTTTGGCTAAGTCCATTCCTCCCCCTTTTTTGTCATCTCTTCCTTAGGTGTAGGTATTTGCGTTTCCCCTTTGCTGCAATTTCCCTTTAATTTGTATGTCTACTTCTGTATTTTGCAGAGACTTTTGAGGGGCAGGGGGTCGAGCAGGCACGAGACATGCCTCCAACCACTGCTCCCGCCACACCCATAGCACCTGCTTTTGCTATTCCCACAGTGCCCGTTTTCGCCGTATCTTCTGTACCTATTTTTGTCGTACCTTCTGCACCCATTTCTGCCGTACCTTCTATACCTATTTTCGCCGCTCCCACAACTTCCATTTTTACGGGTCCTGGTGAGTTTCTCGGCTCCTCCCTTATTTTCTTCCTTGCAAGTTTATTGTTCCTAACTTATGGTTTCTCATCTCATACTCCTTGTTAGGTCCGTTGCCTACTGTCCCTTCTCGGTTTAAGGCAGTAGTTCTATCACGAGTTCAGGACTCGTGGGTAAGGCCGCAACCTTTTTTGTACGTTTTGATCAGCCTGAGATTACCGACCTCGATCCCGCAGACTTTTGGGATTCCAACCTTCCTTACGTGGATTTCCATGGCTTCGGGGTTTCCCAAGATTGCGTTTCTCACTTAGAGGCGGTTTTTGATGAGTCGAGAAGACTTTATGCGGGGATTCCATCTTGGTCGTTCAGCCAGGGAGCATTTCTTGAAATTGCTGGGAAGCATAATGAATGATATTGAACATAACTTTGTTGATCTTGTCTTTTTGAGAGGATCCTACGGTGGAGGGTTGTGGTTTAGGAGCCGATCAATGTGGGTTTCTTTGTGGAGTTCATTCTAGACCATCTCTGTGAGATTGCCCAAGCCTTTTTCATGAAAAAGGTTTACCCCTGTTTGTAGACGCTATTGACACACAGATTGAGACTTTGAAGAAGAAGGTGGCAGATTTGGACGGTCGTCGTGAGCGTCTTCTTGCTAGCATTGGTGGGTCCAACCGCTTTGGAGACCAGCCTCTTATCTCTAGACTTCGTTGATGTAGTTTCCCCCTTTTTTGTTCTTTTCCTTCTTTTACTACCCCGCCTTAGCACACTTTATCTACATACTTTTCTTTTACAACACTTATTTAGCTAATTTGGCATAGTTGCTACATTTTGGGTTTGTAACTTTTAAAATGCTACACTTGTTTGCTATTTATGCTATTACTTTATGACATGGAATGCTTTTTATAATACTTGATGTCCTTTTCATTGTGTGCTCATAAAAGCATGTTACAAAACTTGTCTGTGACATGGTCACTTGAAGGAAAAAAGAAGAACAAAAGGTAAACCTTGAACTCATTGAATGAAAGGGACAACTACATAACCTTAACTTCGGCATAATAACGCTTCAGTCATTTCTCATTGATGGGATCTATTAGGTCCTTGCCATCTATTTGGGCTAGACGATAATATCCACTCTGGTGTGTCTCTCTTATCACAAGGGGTCCCTTCTATTTTGGTGCAAACTTGGATGGTCCTGCCATACCTCGCTTGACATAATTTGCCACTTTCAGCACAAGTTGTCCTTCCACGAACACCCTCTCTTTAGTCATCTGCCCATAGGCTTCTGTCATCTTTTGTTTGTATACGTGGCTACGCTCTTGGGCTTCTTCCCTTCTTTCATCAAGTCCTTCTAGATCTTCACTCCTTTCTGCTGTAAAGGCTTTTCCCTCTTTTTCCTTCCCTTGCATCCGCATAACTCTCAAAGATAGAGTCATCACTTCTGCCGGGCTTACTACCTTTGTCCCATATACTATGGAAAAGGGTGAAAATCCTAAGGCAGACTTTGATGATTTTCTGTAATCCCAAAGGGCGTCCGCGGATGTGTTGCCTACCCTCCTATGTACTCTTGGCTCATTTTACTGATGATCTTTATGAGAACCTTGTTTATTGCCTCCGCTTGCCCATTTCCTTGAGGGTAATAAGGCGATGAATGATGGTGTTTGACTTTGTAGAACTCCAGCATTTTCCTTACATCTTTGTTAACAAACAATGTGCCATTATCGCCGATAATCCTGTGGGGCACTCCAAACCTCACAATTATATCCTCCTTGATGAAGTTTGCCACTACTCCTCCTGTGGTTTTTCTGAGTGGCACCGCCTCCGCCCACTTAATGAAGTACTCTGTAGCAACTAGTATCCATATGTATCCACACGATGGTGGGTTAACTGGTCCTACCAAATCGAGCCCCCTAAGTGTGGAAGGGTCATGGAGTGACCATGCTATGTAAGTTCTACGGGTGAATGTGAATCAAGTTGGCTTGCACTTGGAAATTGTGGCATTTCTTCACAAATTCTGCCGTATCCTTCTTCATGGTAGGCAAGTAATAGCCCATTTGCAGCAGGCATCCGCAAAGTTTTTTCTTCCCCTGGTGCTCCCCACACTCTCCCAAATGCACTTCTTTTATCATTTCTCTTGCTTCTTCAAGACCCAAACATCTTAAGGGGTCACCATCATATCTTTTCTTGAAAAGGACCGAGTTATGCAAAAAGTAGCGCGTTGCCAGCCTCCTAAGCTTGTATCTTTCACTATGCATTTGCAGTAGGATCCCTTTTTGCCAAGTAATCGCACGAATGGGCTTCTCTAATCTTCACTAATAAACACAACAGAACTTTCTTTCTCTGTCTCTGCTGAGCTGGGCAAGTCCCACACTGGGTTTGGACTCGGTCTGCGTCTTTACCCATGCTTGGCCAATAGAAGCTTGCCTTTTGAAGTGTGCGGTAAAGGCTGACCTCCCTGCAGGATCTGCAAGTCTTGTCATGTACTTCTTTCAATTTTCTCTAGGCCTCTTCCTGCCCCACGCATCGGGACAAGACCCCACCAGGCATCCTGCAGTACAGTTCTCCTCTCACCAGGGCATAGTCTTTCAACACTTTCAGTTTTGCGGCACCTTCTTCTTTCATCAAGGCTTCCCTTACGGGGATCCGCCAATCCCCTTCACACTGTTCCTCCTAGAACCTTTCTTTCAACACTTTAATAATGGATTCTTCCCTCTTGCTGACCACTACCCTGGTGTTTTTCCCTTTGAACATTATTTGCAAGCCTAGTGCGGCCAACGCATCCGCGAACCAGTTTTCATTCCTTGGAGCATGCTCTATTTCAAAGGTTGAAAATTTCTCCTCTATCTTCTGGGCCATTACTCTGTATAGGGCTAGGCTGGGTTCTTTTAGGGAGAAGATCCTTTGGCCTGGCAGACTACAAGGTTTGAATCTCCCATTACCTTCAAGTGCTTGACTCCTATTTTGAGAGCCGTGGCCAACCCAGTTAGATAGGCTGCATATTCTGCCGTGTTATTTGAACAAGGGAATTCCAGTTTGAATGATAGTGCTACTGCCTTATCTTCTTCATGGTACAACATTACTCCTACTCCCCCTGATTGGGTGGTAGAAGACCCATCAAATTTCATTACCCATTGTTCTCTGACCTCTTCTGCCATGGCTACTTCCCCTGGAACTTCATTGTCCAGCAAAAATTCTTCTTCTCCCGGAAATTGTGCCAATAGATCTGCTATAACCTGGCTTTTCACCGCCATAGGTGTCCCCATTCTTAAGTCATCTTGTGACAATTGTAACAACCATCGGGATATTCTGCCCGAGAGGATTGGTTGCTGTAATAGAGCCTTGATGGCATGGGACATGGTCATTAGCCATACTTCATAGGCCAAGAAATAATGGCGTAGTCTTTACAAAGCATACACAATAGCTAGGCACGTCCTTTCTGCCCTTGGGTAACAAGTTTTTGCATCTTTTAAGGCATGGCTAATGTAGTATCTTGGTTGTTCAACTCCACCCCCATCCTCTTGGGTGATTAATGCACCAATGGCATAGGAGTTGGCGGCCAAGTAGAGTAGCAATGGCTTTTCGTGGATTGGGGTTTGTCTTGTTGGGAGGTTCATCATGATCTGCTGTAGCCTCTTGAAGGCCGTCTGCTATGTTTCTCCCCATTCAAAGCTTTGCCCTTTCCTGAGCAATTTGGTGAAAGCAGAGGTGATTGATGCCAACTTAGGGATGAATCTCCGGATATACAAGACCTTCCCTAAGAAGCTTTTTAACTCTTTTATTGTGGCGGCGAGTCTCATAGTGGCTATGGTTGGGTCCACATCTATTCCCCTGTTGTGTACCAGGAAACCCAGGAACTTACCAGAGGACACTCCAAATGCGCACTTGAGAGGGTTCATTCTCAGTTTGAAGGCTCTACACCTCTCAAATCCCCTTTTCAACACATGGAAGTGCTCTCCTCTCTTCCTTGATTTAACCACTATGTCGTCCACGTAGTCCTCCAATTCCCGATGTATCATGTCGTGAAATATGGTCGTCATTGCTCGTTGATAAATTGCACCTGCATTTTTTAACCCGAAAGGCATCACAATATAGTAGAAGTTGCCCATGGGTGTTCTAAAAGTAGTTTTCTCTGCGTCCCTTGGTGCCATTCTGATATGATTGTATCCATCGAACCCATCCATGAATGAAAACATGGCGCTTCCCGCCACAAAATCTATTAGTAAATCCATGTTTGGCAATAGAAACTCGTCCTTAGGACAGGCCCCGTTGAGATTTCTGAAATCTACACATCTTATTTGCCCATTCTTTTTCCTTCATCGGTACTATGTTGGATAGCCAACGCGGGTATTGAATAGGCTTGATGAATCCTGCAGCTAGCAATTTCTGTACTTCTTTGACTATTTACCCTTCTATTTCAGTGTGGAATACCCTGGCAAGTCGGGCCTTTGGTTTGGCTTCCGGGTCCACGTTCAACGTATGCACCACTAGCCCAGGGTCTAGCCCTGGCATTTCATCGTAATCCCATGCGAAAACATCTCGAATTCTTTTTAACAAAGAGTATCGCTCCGATTTTTCCTTTTTCTCGGGGACTTGCACTAATCGATATAGGCCTTGGTTCTTATGAACCGGACCCCAAGTCAACTTTCTCCAACTCTTCTTCTGCCACAACTTGCACCTCCTTTTCTGCCGCAATTTCTTCATCCTTCTCTTTATTACTTTCTTCCCCTGAACTTTCCTGTGCCACGCAACACGCCAAACTCTCATGCTGCCCCTCTTGGGTGAGGCCCGCTTGTATTTCACTTGTGGGCCCCGCACACCTTCATAATTTGTACATTATCCTGTCATCGGGGCCTCGGACTACGATACATTAGGGTGTGTCATCTGATTCTGCAGCGGGTGCTTCTTTTCTTTTCTTCTTTTGTGCTAGCAACTCCCTTAAGTTAGGCTCTGAGTCACCTCGAACATCTTCCCACTTAGGCACAAAGGTACCTTGTGGCTTCGATACTAAGCTTTCCCCACACAGAGCCCATTGGTCGTAGAACATAGTTTCTACTAAATGAGCTTCACTGTTGTTCGAACGGCGAGGGGTTTGCTACTATGCATATCATCCCGCCATTCAACCTTCCTTTTACACACTAGTGATAGGTGGAGGGGACCAATCGGTGTTTGTGCAACCATGGCCTTCCCAAAAGCACATGATAGGAGACCTTTGTTTTCACCACGTGGAACCGTGCTAAAGAAACTATGGGGCCCACTTTCAACCACAATCGAACGTGGCTGCGATGTATTTACCCCTTCTTCAATAAAACCCGTAACTTCCATTGGGCATCCCTAAATCTTTCTTTCCGAAATTCCAGCTACTTGTAAAATGCTCATGGGAATGAGATTTGTAAAACACTGTATCTACCAAGGCTCGCTTGATGAGGATTTGATTTATAGATGCTGCCAAGTTGAGAAGCCTTCGATGATTAGGGTATCCCACTTCCATATCCTCATTACTAAAAGTGATCTCGGTTGACTCTTGTAGGAGGGCTCTGTCATTTGGGACTTCTGCCGATAAGCATTCTACTCCTGCCTCGGAGGCGATGCTCACTAGAGTCTCCGTGGCTATCTTTCTTTCCTTTGTTGTGAGCCCCAACTAGTCAAACAAATTTTTGAATTTGGAGCTTCGTTGCAAAGTGGTAATTGTGGTAAGGTAGGGCTGGATTTTCTTCTTCTTCTTCCCCCGGATCTGCGCAAATCACCACCATCGCTACACCCTTCCCTTTGTGGGTCGGGAGTGGGTTTCTTTGAACCTTCTAGTTCTAGAGTCCCTTCTTTGATTCTGCGTTGCACCAATCTGCTGAGCGCCCAACATTTTACGATAGGATGTTGCACGAAGTTGTGCAAGCGGTAGAAGTGGGGGTCCCTCCGCTCCTCTTCTGTGGGTTCTTTGGAAACTTGATTAGGCTTGAAAATTCCATCTGATATCCACTTATCTAGCTAGTTAAACAAATTTTTGAATTTGGAGCTTCGCCGCAAAGTGGTAATTGCCGCAGCAGTGTGGCTGGACTTTCTTCTTCGTCTTCCCCTAGATCCGCGCAAATCACCACCACTGCTACACCCTTCTCGTTGTGGGTCAGGAGTGGGTTTCTTTGAACCTCCTGCTGGAATAGTTCTAGAGTCCCTTCTTTGATTCTGCGATGCACCAATCTACGAAGCGCCTAACAATTTGCGATAGGATGTTGCACGAAGTTGTGCAAGCGGAGGAAGTGGGGGTCCCTGCGCTCCTCTTTCGTGGGTTCTTTGGAAACTTGATTAGGCTTGAAAATTCTATCTGCTATCCACTTGTCTAGCAGCACATCTAATTCTTTTGAAGTGCATGGTATTGGTGGTGGGGTATCATATTCCCTTCCATTAGTCTTCCTTCTCCGCTCACCAGTGGATACTGTCATAGCTTGCAGAGCGTTTCTTTTGTCCGAACTTGGTTTTACAAACTAGGCAGTCTTTCTGGCCTTTTGCAACAAATGCGCAAACCGGGAGATTTCTAAGTTTTCCAGACTACCTCAGACTTCCCGATCATGTTCATCATACACATTTCTACCAATGTTCTTTCTTCACAATGATCATAGCAATCAAGTGCTATGTCCCTAAATCTTTTGATGTATTTCATCAAATCTTTGTCATTCCTTTGCTTGATTAGTTGCGGGGTTGCAAGCGTTCATCGCTTTCTTCCCGTGGAAGTACTTAATGCAATATACATCCACCATGTCATCCCAAGTTGGGATTGATCCTGGCTTTAGGCCGATGTACTAGGTGTATGCTCGGTCACATAGCGACTTGGAAAATTCTCAAAGACATAAGACTTCGCCTGTGGCATAAGGGCCAAAAGTATCAATAAACTTGCTCACGTGCTCAACTACACTTCCCTTCCCGCCATCGTATTGTGCAAAGGCCTTCGGCTCATACCTCTTGGGGTACGGTTTGCTGAGTCCCCTTAGTGGGTAAGGAGGCCTTCGTGCATAAAATCTCTCCTTAGGTGCTCTGGCTCTCTCTTGTTCCAGGAGAGCTGCTACTTCGGCCATAGTAATGAAATTTTGTTCCACATTCTATGGGACACCTCCTGCTGGCGTCTCTTCTTTGTCTACCACATGTTCTAGGTCATGCTGGCTTTCTTTCTCCTTTGTTTTGTCTGTTTTCAATTGATGGATTTCTTCCATCATTTGTTGTAGTAAGTGTTCCAGGGACTGTAAAACCTCAATGAAGATGTTGGCATTGTCAGTAAGGATTCTTGGCTGTGGTCGAGGTCCAGCCCCCACTTTGTTGTCACCTTCCGCCTAGTTAGGTTGCTATTGGTAAGGCATCATTGGCCTGGACTCTGCTTGTGAGGGTACGGTACTCATATTTCGCATTGTTCTGGACTTTGGAGACATTTCTTTATGAGGGCTTCTACTATCTGCTTCTCAACTCCCCAGTGGAGTCACCAATTTAATGTAGTGGGCCTTTTTGTGGTTAAAGTGGGCTAGGCTGCCTCCCGTGGTATTGGGCCCGAGCGTTTCGAGTAAGGGAGTTGAGACCGGTCCAACCGCAACTCAACTTGGTTCAGCTTATTCACAAACTATGCCTCGTCTGTTAGGAGCACACTTACAATCGCGTAATCTGTTTCAAATGAGTTGCAACAGGCAGATATGATAATAATAATAATATCGAAGACTTTGAGATCTTTATTAAAGTGAATAGATAAACCTTACTTAAGAAAAAAAAGATAATCACAGTTTTAATTAACAATTATTTTATAAGAGAAGTAAAGGGGAACAAGTGGGTAGTATGTGAGTTGATTGAGAGAGTAAATAAATTAGATCAAGTCCGATCCACAGGACCAAAACCAAAGAGGAAAGAACACCTCTTCTCAAAGTAAATAATCTCTCGGGGACATCATACCGTGGAAATTAATCACTTTGAGGGAAGTGGACCAGAATGGTTGGCACACAAGAACACCTTTT
This sequence comes from Quercus dentata, assembly GCA_028216015.1. NCBI lineage: Eukaryota > Viridiplantae > Streptophyta > Magnoliopsida > Fagales > Fagaceae > Quercus > Quercus dentata. Next base: position 56,662,608 of record CP116447.1, read on the forward strand.
GTTTCCGACAAAGAGCAAGATTTTGAAAGGGAGAGAGAGAATCAACCTATTGGTGCATGCCTGCCGTTCTCACTCTCTATCTTTTTTCTCTCCTTCTTTTCTAATATTCCCCTTTTTCTTATCTCTTTTTCATTTCTTAATCCTTGTTTCTATTTCCTGGTTTTCAAGTTTTCAACACCGTAGTGCTTGCTGATGTTGTTGTGTTGTTGTGTCCTTGTTCCTGTACATGGCAAGGGCCTCTTTATAGTGCCTGTCGTGACCGGATTTTACTATTCTAGCCCTTAACCACCTTTGTCCAGTCCAGGTGTACTGCCAACCACCACTGGTCCGATTGTGTACCACTCCCTATCGCCGGACAAAAGAAAGTTATTTTGTCTGTTTGTCTACCGTGGCACCCTTTCCTGCTACAGTATGAGTGCCTTCTCTTTCCTTATCCCTCATGGCATGCACTTAGTGGTTCCAACTCGCTTTATACTGTTTGGATGGTATGTCATCCCAGCTGGACACTTCCCCCAAAAGAGCCTTAGCAGGAACCTTAAAATAGGTTTTCCCCTATCCCCACCGCCAAACCATGCCTTCTTACCTCTGACCCATGACCTCATCGTGTCCTGTATTGGGTGGGTACAGGCTGGTGAGGTCTAAGTCTTGCGCATGCCTCTCTTCCATGTATGTCCAAAATCTACCTGTTGCTCATGCATCCGCCGTGGTTGGTCTGCACAATTTGCCGTTCGTTCTTGACCATTTTCTGGTTTCCTTTTCCTTTATGGCTTGCCCTATTCGTGGGTGGGCCTTGCTTGATGGTGGGCTTTGCTTTTTCCTCACCCTACCCTTCTTCCTGCTATTATATCCCGCCATACCACTATATCATTCCTGTTGCGAAGTTTTTTTGTTTCAATCTGGCTAGGCCCCTTTGGGCCTGCCGCTTATTCTTCCCCTAATGGCCCAGCAAGACCATTGGCTCTTGTGTTGCATTACTAGTGGGCTCATGTGTCCCATTTGTTTTCCCTTGGGCATCTTGGGCCCGTTTGCTTTCCTTGGGCTTCCTCGGCCCTTTTCCTAACTTCGCATCACCATGGGCTTTTACTGAATTCTTTTGGCTTCCTCGGCCCAATTACGTTATTTCTCATCCTTGGGGTTCATGAGCTTGCCATCAACCCCTTACTTCCTTTACTTTCATTACTTTGGGCCTGCCGCGGCCCATTCTCACTTTTCCACATCATATATTGCCCATGGTTTTCTTTTTCTCTCTTTCCGGGCTCCTTTAAGCCCATTTATCTCTTCAAGACCCATTTGTTTATCTCATGGACCGGTGATCCATTATTTCTGTCGCTTGGACTTAATGGATTTTCTATCCGTTTGCCAACTCCTTTATGTCCATGTTGCTGGGCTTCTCCCTTCCACTTGGGCTTCCGAAATGGCCATCAACAATAGGAACATTAGTAAATTAAAGGGTTTTAATTTTAGAAACAAAAAAATATATTGAGACATCTCAAATTGGAATAGGGGACAAACAAATTGGGACAAAGGGAGTACTAACTAGGTAGAAACAAAAATGTGTGTGTGTGTGTGTGTGTGTGTTAACTACGATTATTTTTAATTGTACCTATGCATATGCACGAAGGTATAAACTAGTATATATTTAAAATCAAAACTAGGAGAAAATCTAATTAGATTTTAAATTGGAGTCTAATTTGATGCCAAGTGTACATTTGAATTTCTTAATTTAGGTGCACAACTCACCTATGAAAAGCCACTTCATTATTACTATATCAATCTAAATACAATATCATTATTGCAATCTATCTATAGTATATTATAAAAGTTGAATCCCTAAACTAGAGTATGCACACAATGATAACACATATTCATTTTTCTAAACATACTATTATGACATTTAATCTCTTCTTAAAACTAAAAGACTCGAAAAGAGATTTTATTAAAAAAGACTATTCATTTACTACAAAAGCCTCTCTCTCTCTCTCTCTCTCTCTCTCTCTCTCTCTCTCTCTCTATATATATATATATATATCAAAATTTATCTTATTTAATTATAATTCTTTATTCACATATAATACATATACAATTTAATCAAAATTTTAAGTATAATTTTTATGTAATTAACTTTAAAAATAGTTACAATTTCTCCAAGTATATTATAATGGCAAATGTCATCCAATTATCTAATTATAATATTACATTAGATATATATTATAAAAGTTGGATCCAAAACTAGTTGATGCATATAATCATTTTGAACAAAATTTATAACTTCATTTTCTATTATAAACCAATTTATGCCTTTTCAAATTTCATTTTTTTCTCTACTAAATTGCTTTCTTTTTAAATTTTTTTTGGAGATTTAAAAAGTTTTATATGTATAATTAAATTTATTGTCTAAGTTGAGATACAATGGATAAATCTCTTCATCTCTCACTCATCATTCCTTGATCTCTAAAAAGCACAATTTTTTTTCTCCATCTCTATCACGAGCATTCCAATGAACAACCCCTCAAGTATACCATAAAATGCACTTGCCTCATAAGGTCTCTCTCTTTCTATGTGTGTGTGTATACACACCTTTTAACTTGTAGTACAGATTTTTTTCTTCTTAAAAAAAAAAAAAAAAAAAAACTTTTAGATATATGTTTGGAAATACTATTCAAAATACACAAACCATTTTTTTTTGGAATACCATAAATTCAGGTTTTATGCCAAAAAAAAAAAAGTAGTCCTTGTTGACTAATTACTAGCATCAATTTCTTTTAATACATTTGTTGATGCCAATTTTTTGGCAAAAGAGCCCAATGGCAAAAGAAACCCAACAATATGAAAAAGGTAGAGAAAGAAAACAGCAAAATAAAGACCATTGGGCCAGAATGACAGGAATAATGGTTCACAGGCCTACAAAATAGTAAAGTAGCCATGGAGAAAGCAAACAAGCCAAGGAAGCCCCAAAGAATGAAGTAGTAAGCCTATAGGAATCATAAGAAATAGAAAGAAAGCAAAAAGGGGCCGGAGTAGCCCAAAGAAAGAAATTGGTAAATAGGATTGGTTCGAAGGCCAATAAACCCAAAGGAAGGATGTGGTAATAGGGCCAAGGAAGCCCAAAAGATTTAGCAAGAGCCCATGAGAATGTAAGAAGTAGGAAAGAATGAAATGAGCTAAGGATGCCCAAAGAATGAAATGGGCTCAAGGATTCCCAAAGAATAAAATGGGCCAAGGAAGCCCGAGATATTATATGAATTGACCCAATGTAAATGCTGGGAAGGAATAACATGTGAAAGCGGTATGGTAGACACTTCAACCCGTAAGCCCAAGAGCAGCAAAGCAAACAAGGGGAGAGGATATCATAGCAGAAACAATGCAATGGCATGGCAGGAGCACCAGCCAACCCACGGACAAGGGATGAAAGGAGACATGGGCTGAATTAAAGAAGAAGAGGCCCACACCCAAGCCATGCTCAGCCCAAAGAAGAATGAAGACCTAAGAACTCATCCATGCCACAAGAGTTAAACAAGCACCAGAGCATGCAATGAGTCGACCAACTTGTAGGCAATGGCAAACGCATGAACACCGGAAGAGCAATGGACTCACATGGAAGTGGAGCACGCACACAAGGCTTAGGCACCACCTACTTGTACCCAACCAATACGGGGGAGGTGGGCCACGGGTCCGAGGTAAGAGAGGGTGTGGTTTGGTAGTGGGGAGAAGGAGGGGGAGCCTATTTTGGGGTTCCCGCTCAATCTCTTTTGGGGGAAATATCCTGCTAGGATGACATACCACCTAAAAGAGGCAAACATAAGTTGGAATCACCAGGTGCATGCTACGGGGGGTTGGTAAGAGAGAATCCTAGCCCTTATCCGAAAGGGAGTGCAAAAGGAAGTAGAAAACAAAACAAAAACTACTTTTGTCTGGGAATGAGGCATGACACGGCTAACATAGTGTAGTGGTGGTGGTTGGGCAGCCGCTGCAGACGGTGGGAAGTCCTGGAAGGAGACCCACAACAAGTCAAAAGTAGTTAAGGGGTAAAAATGGTAAATCTTGTCACAACATGCAGTATAAAAGGCCATAGACATGCACAATAAATAACAACTAAGAAACATGGAAAAAGAGAGGAAAAAGAAAGAAAATAAGGAAAACAAGTAAGGAAACATAGAAAACAAGAAAACCCATGAGTGAGGAAGAAAATATGAGTGATAAGGGTAAAAGCACGCACTAATAGACTACTCACTTCTCTCTCTCTCTCTCTCTCTCTCTCTCTCTCTCTCTCTCTCTCTCTCTCTCTCTCTCTCTCTCTCAATAGACCACTCTCTAGCAAGTCAAGAATTTGAAATCAAGCCACTTAGGTCCATTTTTCCAAAGTGAGTAACTTCTACGGCAAGATTCTCCTCTAAGATTACTCACATTGGAGATTGGTTCCCTTCTTGGACTTGAATCGCTTAAGGGGTCAAGTCTGCTCCTTTAGCAGATTACTCTTCCCTTCTTTTGTCATGGATGATTAAGGACTAATATAACTTTTTTGTTATTAATCTATTCCTGCTATAGTCACATTATCAAACTTCTCCTTTATGGAATTGTTCAAGTATTATCATTGTCGTGAGAAAAGTAAATTGTTAAAGCATTTTAGTTATCCCTTTGTATTATATATTTCCTGCTATAACGTTTTGTAACAATATTTCCTGCTATGGGCACATGACACACCCAAGATTGTTGCCAGGGCTCTAACTTGCGCACAAGCCAGCCTAGGGAGTGTTTCAATTAGGCTAGTCTTGACTCTCCTACCCAGAATAATAAGGCCATGCAGACGCGGCAGAGCAATTCAACCTAAGATGCAAAAAAGGCCCACCACAACATTTATGAAACATACATAATTTGGATAGGAATTGGTTTAGATGAGGATGATGATATTTTGTGTTTATTATATGTCTACTTAATAGATTAGTTGCTTTATACTTTGATAAATAAATAAAATGCAAAAGGTAATCTTTATTAGATGTATATAAGTTGTTTGATAAAATTGCCTAATTGTTTTTTTTTTTCTCTAGAAATCCTAATACATGGAGTGTGATTGGGAGGAAGAGAGATGAGGATGATGGGATTTACAAGTGATCAGCGATCCAAGTCAGAGTAAAGCAAATAAAGCAAGTCTCCAAGTCACATAATATGTGGTTCTCAAGCTCAAGAAAAATTAAAATATTTGTATAGCTGTTTGGATATACATACGTGTGTGTATATATATACACACATATACACACATAAATATATATATATATATATATATATATGTGGTTGCACGATTTTCCTGGCCCAACTTCTATTGATCAGGCCTTGGCCCAAAGCATAACCCACAATAAATATTTTGTAGAGGATGGGTCAAAGAACTTAGCCTCAACGAACCTATTCGGTCCGATACATGGACATTATTGTTTGCAAAAATAAAAACACAAGAATGGATCTCTCACGTATGATTTTATTTCTTTAGTTCATCATACGCTTTTCCTCTGTCCCCTTCTTTGAGGGACTCCACTACATTATATAGTTCTCCTCCTTTCATATCCACCTTACACCTGTTGATCACTAAGCATCTACTTGAGCACCTGTCCCATCAGACGCCCTCATCGGTCCCTTTGTGAGTTGCAGAGGCCAAGGTGGTACTGTTCAGAGATCTTTTCCTCATTAATGCGACCAAGAGGGTGGTTGGGGCGCAATTAATGTGGTGGTAGCCTTCCATGAGATATTTTGGATTTTATTCATTTTATATGTTGGGAAGATGAGTGAAAGTACCGGGAGAGTTCCTCGTCTGGGCTTCGTGATGTTCGAGGAGGAGTTACTCCTCGGACAGGTTTCCTTGGCGCTATTGGGATTGAGTAATGCTTCATATGAGGCTTTTCTTCGGACAGGACTCTTCTCGGACGGGCCCGAGTTTGGAATAGCCCATTATTTTTGGGACGGGCCCCACAATAGCCCCTCAAAACTTCTGTTTTTACCTCCCTCCGAGGAGAAAAGCGGGGTTTTGATGTTTGTGAGAGGATGGAAATAAGGAGATCATGTGGCGCGCGTGCGGACCGTTACTTTTAACGCGCTACAATTTACTAGATGCGGCCATTAACTTCTGGAGGCGTTGTGTTCCCTTCATCCAACGGCTTGGCGTGGATCGAACGGCCATCGTTCTTTCCCGCATTTTTAGGCGGGAATGATCTTTTCTCTCTCCTCCCGGCTATAGAAGACGTCCGAGGGGTTCAGTTCCTTCTTTTATCTGCGTTTCATAAACCTCAAAGGACTCTAGAGAACTCCATCGAATCCCAGAGTTATATGAACACTTGCGTCCGTTACGCCACCGTAGCCGTTTTTGTGAAGCGTTTCGTCCAAGAGAGATTTCCGGGCGTCCCATTGAGCGTTTTGTGAAGGTACCAAGACATTTCGTTCTTCTCGCCGTTTCAATTCCCTCCTCGGACTCTACTTTTCTTTTTGGTCTTTACTTTCATTTCCCCAGTTCGAGTTCAGATGGGTAGATTCGAAAAATTAGTAAAAACTCCAACCGCTATGGAGGCCTTTAGGGCGAAATACCACATTCCCAGGGGGTTGGGTCTGTGATCTTGTCCTCTTGAAGGAGTATTGACAGATAGAGGTGAGGGAGAAGTCGTTATCCCCATGATTGCTTTCATAGAAGGAGGGATGACACTTCCCATGCGTAGGATTACAAGGGAATACCTGTTCAACCATAGGTTGATGCCGTATCAGTGTGCCCCGAATATGTTCAAGATACTAGGCTGTGTAGACGTCTTAGACGAGCGGATGAATCTAGGCCTCACTTGGCACGATGTGGCTTATGCATGACGAATGTCACCGCCTCGGGGATGATGGGTATTATCTTAAATCCCCGAACGAGGACGTTAGGTTGATCTCTTGTCTCCCAAGATTCAATAAGACCGTGAAGAATGACTTCCTCATTGCTTCGGGGAGTGGTTCGACAAAGTATTCATTGTCCAACTCGGGCAGGAAACCCAGGTGCGGCGTTTTTAGGATCGGTCCTTTTTGGAAAAGGATTTAGTATTGAGGGGTTATTATTTTTTCTTGCTTTCTGTGTAATTGGAAAATTTCATGGACTAACCCCACTTTTCTTGGTTGTTTGCAGACAAAGTTCACGTCACTCCTCGGATAAACTTTGTGAACGTGCAGTGGCTGAACTATCTTCTCGTGTCGGAGATTTACGTTTTCGAGGACGGACGATTGCGTGCAGCCCATTTGGTTCGGGGCTATCAACCTCGAGCAAAGACTTTCCAGGCAATCGGTCACGCTATAAGAATTTTGGCGATCCGAGGTCTGGCTAGGATTGACGTGTCCCGGGACGGGTTCCTAGCTCAACACGATCCGCCACCGGTTGTGTTGCCGGTGTCGAAATCCCTACTTAGCAGAGCACTACCTCCAGAACGAGCCTGTGGCGCTGCTGTTTTGGTTGAAGAAGAAGTGAATCATCTCGTCTTTCCCTTGAGGAAGAGATAGACAAGTTTTACTTGAGGAGGAAATTCAGCAAAACCCCTTGGTGGAGCTTTCTAATCCTGAAGCGAAGAGCGAGAACCAACATTCCGCAGCTTGGTGTTCCCTCAATCGTTATCTACTCGGACGATACTTGCATTTAAGAGGCAGAGCCCATGGCAGGAAAAGGAAAGTCTCTAAAGGAGCTGATGTCCTCCCTGGGAAAGGTCGATCGTCGAAGGGTCGATCATCGAAGGGACCAACTCCATCACAGTCAAAACCCTTCCTCCCGTGGTCCCTCGGGTGTCTCGGACCCTGGCCTTAAGGTTAATCCGGACCGAAGAAGAAGAGGCGGTTGACACTCCCGAGGAAGGCGAGGTGGTTGCCCGGCCCGATTAACAGCAAAAAAAACCACACGGGCGCCAAGGAGCAGAAAGGGTAACTCCTGGGAGAGCCGGGATGAGGAGAACCTTACCGAAGTGCGCGTTACCCCTCGTCCATGGAACCCAAAGTTGGAGCTGGATGAGGTTGCCATCCCTTACAATGCTTCGGCCCGAGAGTATAATCGAGGCCGGGCAGGGTACGTGGCGGATGCCTTAGAGCAACCCCTACTTCTTCCTCGGGACATGGAGGCCTATAGGCGGTTCTCTCGGCCCGAGCTCTTCCTATCCCTTAAAAGGGATCTCGCGATGGTAAGTAATCCTTTTCTTGTTTTATTAATTTACTTACCCCTGTTAGATTTCTTCTTTTTTTTTTTTTAAGACACTCTTGTTTCGTTCGCAGATTACTTAGCAGGTGTTCGTGGCTAAGGAGTTTTGTCGTGATAGCCGTGATCGGGCCGAGGCCGAGACCGTGCTCGGACGGAGATGGAGAAAGCCTTGTGGTCCCTCAAGCACGATCACCTTAGACTCACGGACGAGTTCAAGGAGTCGGAGAACCAGCGCAAAAGTGCAGAGAGGCTGGTTTGAAGAGTGCCGAGACCCCAGCGGAGGACCGGCGCAAGAGAGTCAGACACGACACGATTAACCTCGCCACCGAGAGGCGGGCGTGCGAGGATCTCAAGAGCCCCGCAAAAAGTAGAGGATGAGCCGAGGCGGCTCAAGGAGGAGGCCCGGCTGATCCGAGAGGCTACAGAGGCCGAGAAGAATGTCGCCGCCAGCTCGGGGTCGAAGAGACGGAGGCCAGGCTATCCGAGGAGATCCCCGAGGTATGCGGGGAGTATTGCGGTATTTCATGGGCTCATGCTCTCGACGCTGCAGGAGTTCCTGCGGATTCGGCACTAAGACCGCCCGAGAACATCTTCTATCCTCGGGAGATCCGAGCGAATCTCGATGACGCCCAAGTGGCTTCAGAGCGGGACTGGCGGTGCTCGATGCCGTCCTTGTGCTCGATATGGCGGAGGGAGGATCTCGCTTGCAGACTCTACCATCGAGGTTCCTCTTCCTCGGCCCGAGCAAAAAGAAGATCCTTCTGCTAAGGCTTAGCCTTTTAGGCTTTCAATCTTTGTACTCTTTCCCTTTTTTTTTTTTTTTTTTATTTTTTTATTTTTTTATTTTTGAATGAGAGTTATCTTACTTTTCCATTTTTTTTTAAGGACCTCTCTTTCTAATGTACTCGGAATATTAATATAAAATGTTCGTTTTGCTTACTACGGATGTATGTCAAGAGCGCTTTTCTTTAAACATTTGTAACGATGTAGATACAGGTAATCGGTCAAAATAAAATGGGTTTTTGGGGCTGCGCATTTGACGGTTGCGATGGTGCTAGATTGCGCGCACGCCTTAAAAATGATTTCCTTCAAGTAATAATCTCCCAATTTATCATAAGTAATAATTCCCCTTAAGTCCGTGGTCCGAGGAATCATGCGGGACTTAGGTTACATTTAAAACCATGAATTGTGATAAGTAATAATTTCCCCAAAGTACGTGGTCCGAGGAGCCATGTAGGACTTAGGTTACATTTTAAAACTATGAATAGTTGCCTTAAGTATTAATTTCCCCTAAGTTTGTGGTCCGAGGAGCCATGCGGGACTTAGGTTCTATTTAAAACTTATAAATAGTTGCCTTAAGTGTTAATTTCCCCTAAGTCTGTGGTCCGAGGAGCCATGCAAGACTTAGGTTCTGTTTAAGACTTATAAATAGTTGTCACGTAGACCAGCAAGCGACGGATAGTCATGAAAGAAAACATATGCTAAGCCATTCTCATTAATAATAATACCTCCCGAAGTTATTTACATTCCATGGTCGAGGTACAGTTTTTTCATCCAAATCTTCTAGGTAGTAGGTGCCTATTCCGGCCACGGATGTGACACGGTATGGTCCCTCCCAATTGGGCCCCAACTTGCCCCAGGAGGGGTTCTTTGCGCTGCCAAGAATCTTCCTCATCACGAGATCACCTGGACCCAGGAGGCCGCAATTTGACGTTAGCATCATACCCTTGTCTCGCCACGGTGATAATAGGCCATGTGAATCATGGCCTTTTCCCTTCTTTCCTCGGCTAGGTCCAGACTTCTTCCTAGCAACTCATCGTTATCGCTTGGGGTAAACGAGCTAGACCTCAACGTGGGGAAATTGTTCTCGATCGGAAGCACAGACCTCAGCCCCATAAGTCATTGAGAAGGGGTTTCACCGGTTGAACGCCGCGGCGTTGTCCGATAGGTCCACAAGACGTGCGGTAGTTCTACTACCCATCTCCCCTTTGACTCATCCAGTCTTTTCTTCAATCCGTTCACTATGACCTTGTTTACGGCCTCGACTTGCCCATTTCCTTGGGGGTATGTGGGGGTGGAATATCGATTAATGATCCCAAATTTATGGTAATACTCCCTAAAATTCTTGCTGTCAAAATCAAGACCATTGTCGGAAATGAGTGTTCTCGGAGTTCGAAAGCGGTGATAATGTTCTTCCGGATGAATTTTCGGGCATCCACGCCCCGATGTTGGCCAAAGGTTCAGCCTCCACCCATTTAGTGAAGTAATCGGTTCGACTATTATGTATCGCTTGTTCCCCGCACCTTGGGGAAAGGCCCGACAATATCAAGACCCCATTGCGCGAAAGGCCAAGGACCGGAGAGTGGGTTGAGAACCCCTCCGGGTTGGTGGATATTCGGGGCAAATCTTTGCACCGATCGCACTTCTTAGTGTATTCCTGGGCCTGTCTTTGCATGTTCGGCCACCAGTATCCTTGGGTGAGTGCCCTGTGCGCCAGCGATCTTCCTCCGGTGTGACTTCCACATACTCCCTCATGCAACTCCTCAAGAAGAGTCTCGGACTCTTCTCGGATGTACGCAAAGTAAGTACGGTCCCGAGTAGGAGCGCCGATAGAGTTTGCGGTTTCTCGATAGCCAGAAACGAGGAGCATTTCTACGTATCTTCTCGGCTTCTAGTTTTTCTTCCGGTAGGATATCGTCTTGGAGGAAATTCCTTATGGGGTCCATCCAATCGGGACTCTGTCTAACTCGATGGACTTGGGCCGGTTTCCGTTGATGGATCGGGCCTTGACTAGATCTTCGACTAGGATCATTCGTGGCAAATTACGTGCCGAGGACGTGGCAAGAGTGGGCAGCGAGTCCGCATGAGTGTTTACGCTCCCGGAAATGTGCGTCGGATCAAGGATTCAAAACTCGTCTCGTAGCCGTTTGACTTGTCCCCGGATACTCTTGCATCCTAGTATCTCGAGCTTCAAGCTCTCCCATCACTTGTCCGACCACTAACTGGAGTCCGAGAATGCTTCTATTACTCTTCCACCCAATCTTTGAACCATTGCCATCCCTTGAAGTAAGGCTTCGTATTCGGCTTCATTGTTCGTGAGCGAGAATCCGAGTCTTAACGATTTTTCAATGACAGCGCCCGCCTGGCGATATTAAAACTATCCCAACTCCCGATCCTCTCTGGTTGGCCACGCCATCCACGTAGACCTTCCAATGCATGGTCCCCCGGGCTGAAACTGCGCCAACCAGTTTTCCACCCAGGTTTTTCTTCTCGGTCATCGTTTCTATAGAGGGCTCAACAAACTCGGCTACCAAGTCTGCGAGGACTGTCCTTTGACGGAGGGTCAGGCATATATTTAATATCAAAGGCCCCCAAAAGAGCACTCCACATGGAGATCCTTCTGTGTAGTCGATTGCTTCAAGCACGGCTCGAAGGGGAAGGCGAGTTAGAATGATGACCGTATGCGCTGAAAGTAATGAAGAAGCTTTAGGGTTGCATGCACTATCGCTGAATTGCCTTTTCTAAAGGTAGGTATCGCACCTCGGCCTCATATAGTGATTTGCTCACATAGTACACCGGTCGCTGCACCCCATTATCATCCCGTATTAGTACCAGGCTTACGGCGTGGGGAGCTACGACGATGTAGGCAAACGACACCTCGTCGCCTCAGGACTGGACATGATGGGTGGTCGGGACAGGTAGTCCTTAAGCCGCTGGAAAGCTCGAACGCAATCCTCCGACCATTTGAACTCTTTCCACTTGTTTATCAAGAGGTAAAAAGGCCGACATCGATCCGCCGATCGCGATATGAACCGGTTTAATGCCACAATCATGCCGGTGAGCTTTTGCACCTCCTTCGGGTTCCGAGGAGTCCGCAGGCTGTTAATAGCTTTGATTTGGTCGGGACTTACTTCTATTCCCCTGTGGGTGACCATGTACCCTAGGAATTTCCCGGACCCGACCCCGAATGAACATTTGGAGGCATTCAGCCACAACCGGTGCTCCCTTAAGATAGCGAAGACTGTTCCAAGGTCTTTCACGTGCTCGGACACCCTTTTACTCTTCACAACCATATCGTCTATATACACCTCAATGATCTTGCCCAGTTGTGGCTCAAACATCCGAGTCATCATCCTTTGGTAGGTTGAGCTCGCGTTCTTTAGCCCGAACGGCATCACCTTATAATGATAATTTCCGATGGGCGTCATGAAAGCCGTTTTCTCTTGGTCCTCTAGCGTAAGGGGTATCTGATGATAGCCCTGGAAGGCGTCCAGGAAGCTCATTCGAGGGTGCCCCACGGTTGCATCCACCAATCGATCGATTTTGGGTAGGGGGAATGGGTCCTTGGGGCACGCCCTGTTCAGGTTCGTGAAGTCCACGCAGACCCTCCACTTCCCCGTCTTCTTCCTTACCACCCTTTGTGTTCGCCAACCATTCGGGATAAAAGACCTCTTTGATGGCCCCTGCTCTTTTCAATTTTGCCACCTCGTCTCTTACGGCACTAGCGTGTTCCTTTGAAGGGCGTCGGGGTGGCTGCTTTCCGGAGTGGAAGAGGGGTTGACGTTCGGTGGTGACAAATGAGGCTAGGATCAACTCCCGGGGCATCGTAGGCATCCCAAGCGAATACATCAACATTTTCTCCGAGAAATCTGACCAGTTCCTCCTTTGCTTGAGAGGGCAATTCAGAGCCGACCTGAAAGAACTTCTCCGGGTCATCGTTGTTGAGCAATCTTATCTAAACCTTCACACCTTATCTCCTCGGCCAGCCCATCGTCTTGCTTTGCCGAGGAGGCTGGTTGCTATAAGCTCTTTGGGACTCGAGGACTCGACTAAGGGCCGATGTAAAATGGCGGCCACCACACACTTCCGCCGGCCACGACCGATCTCCTCGGATCTCTTCCACTCGTTCTCCGGATGGGTATTTTACTTTTTGGTGAAGTGTGGAGGTCACGGCCTCTAGGGTGTGGATCCATGGCCTTGCAACTATTGCAGTGTAGGTTGAATAAGCGTCGACCACGATAAAATTCACCTCCACCACTTTCGCCCCGATCAACAGACGGGCAAATGGATTTGCTCCTTTGGCGTAACAATCTTTCCCCCTCGTGAGAAGGGGGAGTCATAAGTCATAAGTCATCAAATCTTCGGCTTCAAGTTCAGCCCCTTGTATAGGTCGGGTGCATTATCTCCACCGTACTTCCCGAGTCTACTAACACCCTTTTCACATCGAAACCCCAATCCGCAAGGTGACCACCAAGGCATCATCGTGAGGTTGAACAGTTCCTCTCTTATCCTCATCCGAGAATCCCCAGTATCAAAGAGCTTCCCTTTTTAACCTTTTGGGCTCCCTTTGCCTGCCCTCGAAGGGGGAGGCGATCCACGGCTAATACCACAGGGATGGGTGGCCCAGTTCTTCCCGGTGCAGCGAGGATGACATGTATCGTCCCGATGGGGGGTCTTAAAGACACGTCCCTTCGAGGTTCTTGTGTTGCTTGGCCGGGATGGCCGCTCGATGGGTGCAGCAGGTGACGTAGCTTTTCTTCTCGAACCAATTGATCTAGGTGATTCCACAGATTCTGCAGTCCTCGATTAGTATGCCCGTGGTCCCGATGATAGTAGCAATACAAGTTACGTTACGTTTGGCAAGGTCTCCGACCATCTTTCCGGCCACACGAAATAGGGTTCATCCCTTACTTTCTCCGAGACTGTTGTCTGCGGCTCTCTCGAATACGGCATTCATTGCTTTTGCGGGTTGCTCTGCCCTTGACTGTCGCGGAAAATCTCTCCTTGGCTGACCAGGATTGTGACGTTCCGTCCCGAAATCATTTGCTTTAAGGGGATAACCTTCTCCTTTCCCTTCCCTTGCAGCTAATCTTCCTCCACTTTTTTGTACTTGTCGATCCTATCCATTAGCCGTTGGACGTCGAATCGGTTTTCCGGTGAGGGATTTTCTTAAGCCATGCCCGGTGGGAGACCGCTTTTGAACGTCTTTGATAGCAACATTATCATGGTTGTCATCTAAATCGTTATACACCTCCCAATACCTATCCGAGTACGCTTTCGGGGTTTCTCCTTCGTGCATGGATAAGGACAAGAGTGAACCGAGAGGTCGAGGGACTCGGTGTTTGTAATGAAACGGAGCAAAAAGCTTGAGTAAGCTGCTTGTAGGAGCCTACGGAGTTTGTCTTCAGGCTGTTGAATCACCTCATTGCCATCGATCCCAAACTGGATGGGAAGATTTTGCACATTAGGGCCTCGTTTTGCGAATATATCGCCATTTTTTGGTTAAACCGACTCACGTGCTCCACCGGGTCCGCTTTGCCGTTATAGATGGCGAACACCGATTAGTTGAAGCGTCTTGGCAGCTTAGCCCCTTCGATTCTATTCGTGAAGGGTGACCTTGAGACCTGATCCAGCGCCTTCTTCATGGCGTCGCTCCCGAACCTTTGCTGGACGGGCTCTCATACTTCCGCACAGGGCGTGGTTTCTTTTCGTAAGAAAAGGTTTCGCAGTGGGTTCCTTGACCTTTGTCCGTAACTCACGTCTTCCGCATTAGAAGACTACTTTGAGTCGAGAGGGAGATCGTCTTCGCTACGCACGTCGTAACTTCCTTTTAGGTCATCTATCTCTCGCTGCATGGCTTGGTGACTATTTCGCCTCTGAGACACGTGACTTCCTATCCGAGTGTGACTGCGGCTCGTCCGGGTGGTATGCACACTCCCCTCACGATTCCCTCTGCTGCCTGGGTCGGTTGGGTTATTTTGCCTCCGGGACTCGGCGGGTCGTGTCCGTTGGGAGTTAGCTTGGTGAGGATCCTCCTGGTGCGGATCTAGTTACGCCATGCTCGACCGTTGCACTAGCCGATGCCTTAGTTCTTCCCACAGACGGCGCCAATTGTGGTTGCACGATTTTCCTGGCCTAACTTCTATTGATCAGGCCTTGGCCCAAAGCACAACCCACAATAAATATTTTGTAGAGGATGGGTCAAAGAACTTAGCCTCAACAAACCTATTCGGTCCGATACATGGACATTATTGTTTGCAAAAATAAAAACACAAGAATGGATCTCTCACGTATGATTTTATTTCTTTAGTTCATCATACAATTTTCCTCTGTCCCCTTCTTTGAGGGACTCCACTACATTATATAGTTCTCTTCCTTTCATCTCCATCTTACACCTGTTGATCATCTAAGCATCTACTTGAGCACCTGTCCCATCAGACGCCCTCATCGGTCCCTTTGTGAGTTGCAGAGGCCAAGGTGGTACTGTTTAGGGGTTTTTTCCTCATTAATGCGGCCAAGAGGGTGGTTGGGGCGCAATTAATGTGGTGGTAGCCTTCCATGAGATATTTTGGATTTTATTCATTTTATATGTTGGGAAGATGAGCTGAAACTACTGGGGAGAGTTTCTCGTCTGGGCTTCGTGATGTCCGAGGAGGAGTTACTCCTCGGACAGGTTTCCTTGGCGCTATTGGGATTGAGTAATGCTTCATATGAGGCTTCTCTTCGGACAGGACTCTCCTCGGACGGGCCTGAGTTTGGAATAGCCCATTATTTTTGGGCCGGGCCCCACAATATATATTGGAAGATATTTTTATAACAATCTATTGACTTGATTCTTTTAACATTCATTTAGTGATCCTCAAACTATAAATTGTTAGATTTTGTTTAAAACTCAAAAGTAGAAAATTTTTTGTACATGACTTATTGGATAGAAAATGATATTTGAGTATTATTCAAAAGTAGTGATATTGAACTAATTTTGCACAATCAAATTTTTTTTTTTTTTTTTTTTTTTTTTTTTTTTTTTTTTTCATTTGAGGGCTTATAATGTGGTAGAGTTGGGACATAGTCCAACCTTATAAATGTATAATAGTCATTGTTGTGGTTTATATAATTTTTTATAATTTTGGTAGTATAAATATTTCTCACTTTTTTTTATAAAAACTTATTTGTGGTATCATGGTATGTTGACAAGATATGCTAACCTCTATAACTTTTCATTTAATAAAAAAAAAAATATATATATATATATATATATTACAATTGACAATGCAAAAATTTACCCAAAAAAAAAAAATCAAAATGATGAAAGATTAAAGTCTGTTTAAGTTTTAAAACTTGCATTTCTTAATTTAGGTTGAGTGTTTAAGAATTGCATTCTTTGATAATGAGTGTAAGGTAAGCTTATTAAACAAAATTTAAAAATAAATGAGTAAAAGCCATGCGAAACACGGGTCAACAACTAGTTCTTAAAAGAAGAGTATCATTCTACATCCCCTTTATCTTTATTTTTTTGGAAAATATTATGTGAAGTTTTATTGAACCTTAAAATCTCAAACATAGTTCATTTACATAAATGGCAGCTACCTCGGGTGGAACAGTCTTCATCCAGGTCACATAATCTGCAATAGTAAAAGTTAATATGGCTAGAACATGGGCTATTTCGTTGCTTTGTCTTCTAACATGCACAAAGTTACACGAGTGAAGCATCTGGCTTAGCATTTCGTTTCATGAAGGAGATGGGCATATATAGTATTCCCTGTTGACTCAAAGATTATCGATAATTTAGAAACTAAAGTGTTTTAACTTGGCAAAAATGGCCCACTATCACTATTTAGCAAAAACAAATTAGCAATTTACCACTGTTTTGGAAATATATAGGAATATACCACCTTTTTGAAACTTGAATTTGTGAAATTCAAGTTTGCCGTGAAACTTGAGTTCCAAAAACTCGAGTTTTAAAAAAAAATATACTTCAAATTTGCCGGAAATTTTTTTATGGCACTCAAGTTCCATGAACTTGAGTACCATGGAAAACTTGATTTCGTCAAACTCGAGTACCCAAAAAATGATAAATCCCTATATATTTTTGAAATAGTGGTAGATTGCAACATAGTTTGCAAAAATGTGCTATTTGGCTATTTTCGCGGTTTTAACTTTGTATTGACCATATATAATATATGGAGGTTAGTGTGCATTTGGTATAACCTTCTTCTTTTTTTCTTTTCTTTTTTTAGATAAATATTGATTTAACTTATTTTGATGAGATAAAAAAAAAAAAAAAAAAGGGTTAGACAAATCTATACCAAAAAAAAAAAAAAAAGGCTTTAAAATATTATAGCTAAGAAAAAAAAAATGCTATTGGCATAATTAATTTATTATATGAATTAACAATGCATTACATAGGAATTGGCTTACAAACATTTTTGTGAGGGGTTCGAGGACTGAGGAGGATTGGATTAGGGATTAGATTGCTTAACCCACACCCGAGGAGATAAACGCACTCTAAAGATTTCACCCACCCGAGAATGGAAGCATAGTTAAAACAATGGGCATCTTGTGATGTTCTAGGGTAAGGGGAAGGGGTAGCGATGAAGGCAAGGAAGAAAGGAGGAAGTTTCCTGGAAGGAACACTTTCCTCCATCGCATTATATGCCCTGCACTAACCTTATCAACTGCATTAATGAGGAAATGACCTCTGAACAGTAACTTCACAGCTAGCAGTCCTTTCCACCACCTTCAGCAGAGTTTTGATGGGACAAGAAGGCTTGGAGACATACAGATGGAGGACTAGGATATAAAGAAGGGTGATATAAAAGGAGGGTAGTCTCCTAGAAAAGGGGGACAAACATTTCTTGTTTATGAAATAGGAAAATGAGAAAGTGAACAGTGCTTTATCTAGTGTAGAACTCAAACACTATATATAAGAAACTAATCCTCGGACCTGTCCGAGGAGAACTTTTTTTCTCATTGTCTACTTATGTTATTCCTTTCTGTTATGTTGGGCTCTTCGGTCTTAGACTTGAACCTAGTTTAGAACTGCTCTTGAAATATTTTCTCACTCTCTAAAGAAATTCTATTGTTTGGGCTTGGTTTGAAAGGCAAGGTACCACTGTTCTTAGTGGACTTGGGCCTTTATTTTCCGAGTACTTACAATTTTCACTACTTTATTTTTTATTTTGAATATTGTTGTCAACCATAGTATTTCATTCTATCAAGTTCTTTATACAACATTCATAATAGTAATCAACATTATTTTTGCTTAAGTAATACTAATAATTTAGAATTGACAGAATTCTTTATTTTTTCCCTATTTTTATCAATATTGTTTAATGTTTTCATGCATACGCACAAGCTACCAATTGGACTAATTTTATGTCATGTTTTCAATTTGAGTGTCAAGTGAGTTATTTAGTGCGAAAGACTAAGAGTCCAATATTAATGAATCATTAAAATCCAATCATATATCTACTCAACTTCTTTTATATAATAATAATAAAAGTTGGGTTTAGGAGCCGTGTTCTTATTATGCATAATTTTTTTTAACTTCTCCTATAATTTTTAAGTTGATAAAAATTTAATTTGATTGCAATCCAAATTCTTCATCTTGTCTTTTTATTATTAATTTAGTTTTTACTTTTTTTTTACTTAAATTATATTACTACTCACTTATTTGTTCATATTTTTTAGATTTAAAAAAATAGATCTAATAGTTTGTTTTCTATCTTCATCTCCTATAATTTATTAAGTTTTACATATTATTGTTTTCCCTTAATTGTTAATATCAACTTCTCTTTCTATTTTTAATTTTTCCTCTTCACTTTATGAATTAGCTACAATTTTTTTAGTACTTGAGCTTTATCAACAATTTTAAGTGTTAATTTATCTACTTTTAAAATCTTCAACAGACACACATGACTAAGTTTTAACAAATACTTTCTCAAAAAAAGGTTTTAAAAAATATAAAATTCTATTTCAACTAAAACTATGATTATTGTTTCGGTATATATTTGCAAATATTTGTTGCATTAGAGTTAGCCAAATGAGAAAAAGAAATTGATACGGATGTAATTTAGATAAAGGAGAGTCCTATATTTGTTGAACAATTAATTCCTTTAGTTTTATAATTCCACGCGAATAAAACTTCTACTGATTCACTTGAAAAAATCCTACTTATATTCCTTTGGAAAATGCATTAGCTCCATCAGTTTTGGTGGCTTCTTTCACTTTTTTTTTTTTTTTTTTTTAATCGAGAATATTTATCACATTAAATTTCTATCGGTTATATGTTCATTGTTCTACATCTTCTTTTGATAAATAAATTATATGTTCTATTATCTTGAAGCTTTGAAGCCCAAGTTATGAAGTTTCAAGATCTTAAAGCTTCACCCTTCAACATGTTATCTTGAGTGCAAATTCCACACAAATGCTATTATATGATAATATCTATTTTATTGAAGATTATATCTATTCCATTGAAACTTTAAGTGACTTTAGGTGTGGACGCTACTCTTATTATTATTATTATTATAATATGTGGATCTCATATTTATGTCACAAATTTTTAATTAATATTATTTTTTCATTTATTTAGTTCATTATTTGTTTTTTTTGAGATTCATAAATATTTAATTTTGTAAATTATTTATAAAATGGTTTTACGAAACCAAACATGCATAAAGGCTTTTCCCCATTTTTATGGAGTCAAAAATGTTGCCAACACCCATTCAACATGGCAACGATTTCTTAGAATTATAAATGTTGGTAGGATTGTAGAGAGTGGAAGATAAAATTTACGGCGAAGAAAACTTCTATATGAACTATGTTGATGGCCATTTCGGGAGCCCAAGTGGAAGGAAGAAGCCAAAGAACATGGACAACAAGGAGTTGGCAAACGGATAGAAAACCCATTAAGCCCAGCAACAGGAATAATGGATCACAGGCCCATGAGATAAACAAACGGGCCTTGAGGAGGTAAATGGGCTTAAAGGAGCCCAGAAAGAGAGAAGAAGCTAACCATGGGCAGTATATGATGTGGAAAAGTGAGAATGGGCCATGGCGGGTCCAAAGTGATGAAAGCAAAGAAATTAAGGGATTGATGGCAAGCCCATGAACCCCAAGGATGAGGAATAATGTAATTGGGCTGAGAAAGCCCAAATAATTGAGTAAAAGCCCATGGTAATGCAAAGTTAAGAAAAGGGCCAAGGAAGCCCAAGGGAAGCAAACAGGCCCGGGACGCCAAGGAAAAACAAATGGGACACAGGAGCCCGCTAGTGATATAACAAAAGAACCAATGGCCTTGCTGGGCCATTAGAAGAAGAATAAACGGCAGGCCCAAAGAGGCCCTGCTAGATTGAGGCAAAACAACTTCACAGCAGGAATGATAGAGTGGTATGGCGGGAGATGGTAGCGGGAAAAAGGGTGGGTTGAAGAAAAAGCAAAGCCCACCATCAAGAAAGGCCAGACCCGAATAGGGCAAGCCATAAAGGAAAGGGAAACCAGAAAATGGTCAAGAACAGACGGCAGATCGTGCGGGCCAACCACGATAGATGCATGAGCAAAGAGGCAAATTTTGGACATACATGGAAGAGAGGCGCGCAAGGCCCAAACCTCACTAGCTGTACCCAGCCAATACAAGGACACGGTGAGGTCATGGGTCGAGGTAAAAGGGCATGGTTTGGTGGTGAAGAGAGGGGAAAACCTATTTTGAGGTTCCTGCTAGGGCTCTTTTGGGGGAAGTGTCCTGCTGGGATGACATACCACCCAAAGAGGCAAAAGCGAGTGAAACCACTAGGTGCGTGCAATAAGGGATAGGGAGAGAGAAGACACCCATACCGTAGCAGGAAAGGGTGTCACGGCGGACAAACAAACAAAATAGCTTTCTTGTGATTAGCAATGGGGAATGGTACATGACGAACCGGTGGTGGTGGTGGCAGGGTACACTCATACCGGACAAAGGTGGTTAAAGGCTAAAATAGTAAAATTCGGTCACGGCGGGCACTATAAAGAGGTCCTTACCGTGTACGGGAATAGGGGGACAACAAGCACCACAAGATTGGAAACTTGAAAACCAGGAAATAGAAAACAAGGGTTAAGAAACAAAAAAGATAAGAAAAGGAGAATACTAGAAAAGAAGGAAAGAAAAAAAGATAGAGAGTTAGAACGGCAGGCATGCACCAATAGGTTGGTTCCCTCTCTCCCTTTCAAAATCTTGCTCTCTGCCGGAAACAAAGGGTGTTCTTGTGTATCAACCATTCAGGTCCGCTTCCCTCAAAGTGACTAATTTCTACGGCAGGATCTCCCTGAGAGATTATTCACTTTGAGAAGAGGCATTCTTTCCTCTCTGGTTTTGGTCCTGCGGATCAGACTTGATCTAATTTATTTCCTCTCTCAATCATCTCATATACTACCCACTTGTTCCCATTACTTTTCCTATAAAATAATTGTTGTTAAACTGTGACTATCTTTTTCTTAAGTAGGGATTATCTGTTTACCTCAATAAAGATCTTAAAGTATTTTATTTTTTGTTATTATCATATCTGTCTACCGCAACCCATCTCGAAAGCAGATTACGCCCGCCGTAAGTGTACTCCTGGCAGACGAGGCATAGCTTGCGCACAAGCCGGACAAAGTTGAGTTGCAGTTGGACCGATCTCAACTCCCATACTCAAAATACTCGGGCCTAATACCGCAGGAGGCAGCCCAACCCACTTTAACCAAAAAAGGCCCACTACAAACTGTAGACACTTAATTTTGCACCCATAATTTAACCTTAGAAGATGACCAAAATAATCATTCTAAGTACCCAAAAATCATAATTTCATTTCATGCATTAAATCATTCATTACATATCA
Source organism: Quercus dentata (assembly GCA_028216015.1). NCBI lineage: Eukaryota > Viridiplantae > Streptophyta > Magnoliopsida > Fagales > Fagaceae > Quercus > Quercus dentata. The sequence goes on from CP116447.1 coordinate 56,684,427, forward strand.
TAAAAATGATTTTGAGATTCTAACGATCGTGACGATATGCCTAATTCCCAAATCGGATTGTCAGATTGAAAGATATCACAAGATCAAGTTTTCATAGTCTGCATACATTCATTTTGGGTGAAATCTGGTCACATTTGATTAATTGAAATTAATTTTTATTGGTTAACAATTAAAATTAATTAAATAAATTTATGTAATTGGTTGTTGATTTCAATTAAAAATAAGTTTGGTTGCATGGGAATAAATTGAATAATTTGATAATATGGGAATTAAGTTGATAATTAGGTTTTTAGGGTAATTATCTTTCAGATAATTATTTTTAAGGATTTAATTATCAAATTAAAATGGATTTTATTAAGAATACAAGTCCAAAATATGTCCAAGTATGATTCCCGGCTTAGAAAAACACCCTAAAAATAGTCCAAAACATACAAGAAGATGAAACTGGGCGAAGCACTAAGGAGTGCCAATTGACACTTCCACGGTGCCGATTGGCACAAATTTTGAATTGGCCCAAATGTGTTTGGTTTAGGTTTAGACCCATCAGATTCGATTTTTTAGGGATAAAATCGAATCCAATTCATGTCTGTTGATTTTCTAAGCAACCCTAACTTATTTTTTAAGCAGATACACCTCTATAAATAAAGGAGAAAATCTAGAATTCAACACCGCTCTTTCCCCTTATGTTAAAGAAATTATGGATGCTCTACTTTAGGAATTTCTTTTTTTTTAAGTGACTCTATTTTAGATCTCAAAGAGATTCATTCTCTTTGATTTCTAAAATAATCCCCTCTTGTAGAATACATTCATGCGGGTATGTTCTTATTTTACTTCTCATAAACATGCTTTTGTTTTTCTTTATCTACTATGAACATGTATTTGCTTCTTTCATTGTTTATATAATTGTGTTCTTAATACCTTATTTCATGCTTCTCCTTTTGAAAAATTCACATTATTAGTTTAGATTTTAATGTGTTGATTGATTAACATGTATAGATCTAGGGTTAAATTTCTTCTTAAAATCTTAGATCTACAAGAAAATCTATCATAAAAGTTTCATTCTATTCTTTTTCTAAAAAGACTAGACCTGTGCCTTTTCATATAAATCCAATCAATATTTTTCAAAAAAAAACCAGATCTATGCTTTTTATATAAATCTTATCTGTAAATTTCAAAACAAAAATCAAATTTTTATTTTTCATAAAAATCTAATCAATATTTTTCAAAACAAAAACTAGATCTGTATTTTTCATAAAAGTTTACATTTTCATAAAAAATATTTTTTTCTCTTATATTTATTAAAAAAAAAAAAAAAAACTAGATCTAAATTTTTATTAAAAACTCTTCTTTTTTTTTTTTTTTTTTTTACCATGGAAACTCAGATCTAAACTTTTAATCAAGCAATCTCATCAAACCTTTTTCATACAAAATAAGATTGTAGATTTAGTGTAGACACTCGATTTTGCACCCATAATTTAATTTTGGAAGAGACTAAAATGACCATTTCAAGTACCCAAAAATCATAGTTGCATTTCATGCATTAAGTCATTCATCACATATCATAAGAATGATCTTGAGATTCTAACGGTCGTGACGATATGCCCGATTCCCAAATCGGATTGTCGGATTGAAAGATATCACAAGATCAAGTTTTCACGATCTGCATGCTTTGTATGAGGGTGAAGTTGATCACGTGTGATTAAATGGAGTTAATTTTGATTGGTTAAACAATTAAAATTAATTGAATAATTTATGTGATTGACTGTTGGTTTTTAACAGAAATAAGCTTGGTTGCATAGGAATAAAATGGATAATTAGATAACAAGGGAATTGTTGATAATTAAGTTTTTTTAGAATATTTATCCATCAGATAATTATTATTTTAAGGGCCTAATTATCAAAATAAAAGGGATTCATCTTGGAACACGAGTTGAAAATACATCCAGGTACAATTCTCAACTAAGAAAACACCTAAAAAAAGAGTCCAAATCAAACCAAAATAGAGGATTGGGCTCAACACATGGCAAGTGCCAATTGACAGAACTTCGAGGCTCAGCCCCATAAATCATCAGATCAAGCCAAAACACATCCATTTCGATTTTTAGGGATAAAAATTCGACCTAATTAAATATCTGATCCAACCTAGCTTATTTTGTAAGCACCAAACCTCTATAAATAGGGAATTAAAATCGAAATCAGGACTCCTTTCGACCCCTCTCTCCCTTATGTTAAAGAAATTCTAGATGCTTTGCTTTAGGAATTTCTTTTCTATTAAGTGGCTCTTATTTTAGATCTTTAATTTTTTTTATTTTTTATTATTCTCTTTGATTTTTGAAGAATTCTCTCCTTGTGGAACACATTCATACAGGTATCTTTCCATCTCTTTATTTACATGTTCATATTATTGATTCAATTCTTTATGCTCTTAACATGGCCTTCCTCTTGTTTGCCTTGATTCTCTTTTGGTTATGTGACATATGTATGTTTATGCATATGTGTTGTATTTATGTAATGATGTAATGCATACCATTAAATATTAGGTTTGTTGCTTTATGTTAAACAAAAAAATTAGATTTGAAATATTTTTCCAAAAACTCATTGTTTTCTTAAAACCAAAATTAGATCTGAATTATTTTCCAAAAACTCATTGTTTTCTTAAAACCATAATCAGATCTAAATTATTTTTCAAAACTCCATTGCTTTCCTGAAACCAAAATCAGATCTGAAATTATTTTTCAAAACTCCTTTGTTTTCCAAAACCACCATTCAGATCTGAATTTTTATTCTAAAAACTCATTCCTTTTTCCTTTGACAAATCAGATCTGAATTTTATTCTAAAAATTCATCATTTTTACTTTGAAAAATCAAATCTACAATTTCTTTTAAAACCCATCATGTTTCTTAATTAAATAATCAGATTCACTATGTTATTTAATTAAGAAATCAGATTTGGGAACTTCAAAAAAAAAAAAAAAAAAAAAAAATCCATTCCTTGTTATTTTTGAAAAATTAGATCTGAATTTTTATGAAATAATTCATTTGGCTTAATTTGAACCTTTCTAAAAAATCTTTTTCCTATAAATAAAATTCAGATGTGATTTCTCATTGCATAAAGGCAATAGATCTAGTATTCTGCACATTTTAGATCTAGAAATTTTGATACAATATTTTGCATGTCATTTTTTTAATGGGTATTTAAAAGGTCATTTAAAGTCTAGAAGACCAGACTCTATCTAGGCCGGGTGGGTGCCTAACACCTTCCCCATCCTATAACCTAGCTCTTGAACCTTAGAATCTTAGGTTGGTAGATTTAGTGTCTTATTTTTATTTTGGGTAGATTGTAACTAGGAAACAAGGCTTTGTATTTTTTTTTTTTTTTTTTACTAGATTATAACTAGGAAACAAAACAATGTAAAGTTCTTTCTACCAAGATGTAATTATTTCCAATTAATGAGAATGCACTCAAGATATATTGTAATTTGTAAAGTTTTCTTATTTTACTTATAAAATAAGTGACGACTCCATATGATCCTGAAAAGAGAAGGTGTCGATGCCTACACCCTTTTCTAAGAGCAACCAAGTTTCCCGGTTTCTCACATATAGGATTCTTAAAATGTATTTTAACCCTAGATCTATAATTTGACATGAAATTTGTTGTATATCATTTAACATTTTGAATATGGGTACTTAATGACCATTTAGAGTCTAGAAGACCGGATTCTATCCAGGCAGAATGGGTGTTTAACACCTTCCCATTCTACAACCTAGCTTCCGAATTGTAGATTTTGGTTTGTAGAATAGTGCTTTGTCTTTTCTTTTGATAGATTGTAATTAGGAAACAAAGCCTTGTAACTTTTTTTTACTAGATTGTAAGCTAGGAAGCAAAGCTATGTGTAGTTCTTTTTATCAAATTGTAATTCATTCAAGTTAACGAGAATTTGTATTATTCAAATATTTTATACTCTTTTTATAGTTTTTCTTATTTTTTGTAATATAAAAAATAAGTGGTGACTTCACATAATTCCAAAAATGATAGCACTAGTAAATAGCAAAATTTTGTATGTTTTATTTCAAATTTATTATTTCAATTTTTTGATAAATTTATTTGGGAAAAATGCTCATATACCCCCTGAACTTTTTTATTAGTCAATTTACTCTAGAAACTTTATATATTTGCCAAATAAGTACCTCAGTTAGTCTACCGTTAAAAAACTAACGGAATGATCACGTATATCTCACTTGAGCTAAAAAAAAAAAAAAAAAAAAAAAAAAAAAAAAAAAGAAAAACTCAAACCCAAAGAAAAGCAAGGTCTCCGTGATGTAGAAATCAAGTGGTTCCAATTTATATTGAGAGTACCTACCCCATAGACATGTTGAAATTGGTGGGCCTATAGACACATAAATTCATGAGACAAACTAACAAAATAGTTCAAGTATACTTAATAGTTGCTTTATGCGTTTAAACCAGAATGTAGTTGTTTATTTTATTTTTTATTTTTATGAGATAGAAGCTGTTTAAATATTGAAGGGCTTGCCAAAGCTTCAAGAAGCAAGAACTTGGTCAGGTATGGTTTTTCAAGAAGCAAGAAGCTGTTAAAATATCGAAACTTGTTCACCTAATCGTGACCTTTTTCTTAAAAATAAAAAGAATTGAGTATGGTTTTTCGATAAGAAAAACTAAAGACTTTTAAGAAACCAAGAACTTGGTCAGGTTAGGCTTTTTGAACCAACTAAGAAAAGCTTAAGATTGTAAGAAACGAAGAACTAGGTTTGGCTTTCGAGATCTTGCTTTTCTTTGGGTTTGAGTTTTTTTTTGAAGACTCATGTGAGAGACACATGATCATTCCATTAGTCTTTTATCAATAGACTAACTACGGTACTTATTTGGTAGGTATGTAAAGTTTATGGAGTAAATTAGCCAATAAAATAGTTCAAGAGATGTTTTGGCCACTACTTCAAAGTTCGGAGAATGTGTGGGCATTTTTCCCAATTTATTTAAGTGTAGTTTTGAAAAATTATGTCTTTTTATACAACAAACAAGACAATAAACTATATTACCTTAAAAATTGAATTTTTGAAACAGAACAAACAAATTAGAACGAAAAGAATATATTCCAATTAGAGCATCTGTAATAGATGTGGCAAATGTCAAAGATGCCAAATATTTGGCACATTTGCCACACCAAACACAAAAATGAAGCTTCATCGGATGTTTCAAATTCTAAAAATTATACCACCCCGCTACAACAATCTTGTCTCAAATATGAGACGGGACGGACAAATGTTGTAAAAAATTATATTGTTTTATATTCTCTTTTCTCTCTCCTCTCTCTTTGTTTTTTCTTTTCTCTTCTCTCTCACTCACCGGTTCCCTCTCTCTTATCCCTGTACCGGTTCCCTCTCTCTTCAACCAGTCTGGGATGTTCATCGGCGGCGACGACGACATAGCTTCGACGACAACAATGCGCTCTGCCATGCTCGATCAACCACCCCAGATCTTACCCACGCTCGAGCCACGCTCGATCTCACCTCGAGGCCACCGTCAATCTCACCCTCTTCCCTCTCCTCTTTGTCCGCCTTTCACTTTTGCTCTCTCTTGGTTGTGGGTTTTTTTTTTTTTTTTTTTTTGCTGCAATTTGGGTTGTGGGTTGTGGTGGCGGGTGGTGGTTCGGTTGATCTGGGTGGTGGTGGACCGTGGGCTATGGGCAGTGACAATGGTAGTGGTGGTGGGGTGTGGGGGTGATGGCCGGTGGTGGTTGTCGGTGTTGTTGATGATAATGGGGGAGGGGATAATATATTATTTTAATGTATAGAATTGAATGATTAAACATCTGATAAATGGGATGTTGTAAAATGATGTGGTAAAATAATAAAGTAAGTCATTGGTGTTGCAAAATGACATTTTTTTTGTAACACTTGCGGATGCTCTTACCAATAGAAGTAAAAGTATTACGTATTGCTTTTATACAATCTTGATCCGAATAGCAAGGCTTTCATGGAATGAAAAAGATTTCAATCTCATTAGAGGGTTTAAGCAAAAAGTAAAGTAGACTATTTACGTCTAGAAAGTTTTCTTATTTTTCTCATTCTATTTTAATAATTTTACCTGTTGGGGTGGAATGGAGACCATAGGGGAAGGTCAGATATGAAACTATACAAGGGAAGATGAAAGAGAAGGAGAGAAGGGGAGGGAAGAGAAGAAAAATCCTTTGCTTGGTTGGAGAGAAATTATGGGTAGAATAGGAAAATAGAGGAAATGGATTTTCTATGGGAAACACCATTCTTCCTTCCTTCCAAATTAGAAGATGCTAGAATAAAGCTAATCAACACTTTTTGTCAACCTTTGATTGAATTTTAGCACTTTCATATGTTGTGAACCCATGTGAAAGTGCTAAGATCCAATTAAAAGTTGACACATAAGCAGGGCATGAGAAGGGATGTCCCTAGCATAAAGATGAGATGATCGTGGACCCATCTCTTTCTCCTCTTTTCTACCTTGAAAACCAAACAATGTGAGGGCCATCTTTTTTTCTTCTTCTTTTCTTCCTGCATAACAAATACCATGAAGGAATAGCATTCTCTCTTCTCTTTCCTTTCTTTCTTACTCTCTCCTCTTTGGCTCTTTCCCTTTCTTCTCTTCCTCCCCCTTCGTTTTGCTAAACATAGTGTAAGAGAATCAATAAAAATATTCTAAATTCCATTCACAAATATCATCGTATATTTTTGGCCATACACTCACAAAATTTAATTGAATTTGAATTGATCAACAACAAATCCCGCTAGTGCAATACACTATCAAGTAATCTATAATATTCATAATTTACCTGATGCCATGGCCCATAAAAAGTTCAAAGAAATCAAACGGCCTAAAATCTGGTAAAATCCTGTACTGAAAATTGTCTGCTAGCTAGACAAACAAAAGCCATTGCTTATTGTAACGAAATAGAAGACCATTCTAACAATAGCCATTTAATCTTTTGGTACAAATAGGAGACTACGGCTCAGACCTAACCCACACTTAATGCCAAGGTCAGGAAAAATAAATTACTTTTGATTTGATGCAGAAGCCCAACTATTTGTGCATTGGGAGGGAACAGCCATTCTAGGGAGGTTTTACAGACTCCGATAATCTATCACAGTGACTTCATCCTCTGGAGCATCCAAATCTTGATAACTGCACCACCATCATAATAACCATGACCAAACAATTAAATATGAAGCACATCCTCAAACCCACAAATCAGAGAACTTTCACAGTGAAGTGTAAACTAAAAAGTAAACTAGAGAAAATTAATAGATACCCAAGTCAACAAATCACCTGCTAAAAAACAATTAGATAACCAATTTTTTAAATCACCAGAATAAACTGGTCTAAACTCTTCTCCATGGCCTTTTTGCATCAACCTTAAGTGCCAAGTGCTAAAAGAATCAAAATTCAAAGGGTGCCCAAATCACTAGAAGCGGATTGTTTACTCCATATGGTCGTGGCTAACAAGTTGTGAAAGAATCATTTTGTTCACCAAATTGGTGTAGAAGTATAAAAATGGCCTTATCATTAATCAAATTACTGCCTCTTAACAAATTAATTGCCAGACAAGAATATACTACTAAGCATGATTTGCATTCAAGCAGGAGGAATTGAGCAAGAAAGCTCCAGAGAATAACATACCTTTGCATTCGTCGAGGATCGGGCCTAAAAGATGGGGGAACAAGAATTTGAGTTGGCCCTCCAATATGAGGACCAGGACCAGGCCGCATCTTTCTACCACTGCCATCGAATGAGGATGGCCCTCCCTGGTCCCGTAACATCTGCATCGCAACTTCTGGGGGAGCAGGAACGAAGGGTCCCAGAGGGCTGCAATAATTAAAACATATTAAGCTTTAAGTCTTCCAGAACACGAAGGAAGAGTATAATAGGAATGTGCAACTAACCCAGCACCAGGCACAGGCATTAATACTGGTGGAGGAGCTATATCTGAGGGGAAGGGGGCAACTGCACTCATTCCTTGTGCGCTGAATGCATCATACATTGACTCATCACGATTTCCCACTTCATGGGAACCAGGTTTAGATTGTCGATCATGGGAAGGAGAATTCTCTGTCCTATCAAACCTTTCACCATCATTAACACTGTCAATCCGTTCCTGATCTCTCCGGTTGCCACGATCATCTCTCAATTGATTTTCCAGACCTGGTCTCCGCCTTTGTGGCTTGTCCTTCTGAGAATAGCTCACAAAACATACCACATAAGATACACAAATAACAGGCATAAATTTTATCAATCATACAAGATATATGAAAAACAGTTCGAGATTTTAAATTTTTTTAATTATTGGCCTGTGTGTCTAACATGCAGCATACTGCATGTGTAAAAGATACCTGAGGTTGCTGCATGACTGGTGTTCCACCTGGTGCATCTGGATCACTGCATATATAATAAGACAGTCGTCAACCCATTGATAAAATACTGCCAACAGTTACAATGAACAAACAAACAAACAAACTTAAACTTACTTCATGTAGTTTTGGAAATATAGATCCTCACGCAATTTTGAAGTCAGTTCCATTACAACCTCTGGGTGTTTAAGCTTCAGATGTTTATGCACAAATTCAGACGCATGAAAAAGCTTTGTGCAGCCCTTAGCTCCACAGCCATACTTCCATCCATATTTTTCATCACTTATTTTCCTAACGAATGGATCTAAAACTTCAACAGCTGCAGCATCTTTCTTCTCCTTAGCAGTCATTACTTCCAAGCAATCTTGACCCCTCAACCTTTCTTGCCAAAATGAGTCAAGTTTCTTTTCCCAGTCTGCCCCAGATTTAGTAGTTTCTTCATAATTCTTTCCTTCCGGCCTTACATGCCTAAAACCCTTGGCTTCATTAGTTTCAACCACACCATAGTAATCTAGACCATGGATCCGCCAAAGATACGTGATAAGTGTGTCCAGAAGCTCGACACCCTCTAGACCCTTAACAGATGTTAAGCCTCGTATAATTATAATTGGACCACCAGATCCACCACGAGACTTATTATCACCATCAGTTTTGTCATGATCAACACTGCATAAGATATTGTCTTCAATACCTTTTTCAGAATCAAGCTTGCGTACAAGGGCCTGAGCTTGTTCAATATCTAGATGTATTCGTCTAGGCTCGCAACTGACAGGGTGGGCCTTTGGAGCAGCTGAAAAATCATTTTCTTTAACAGGTCCCCTACCATGTCTTCTTCGTTTACCACCAGCCTCTGCCTCATCATCAGAATTTTGATCAACTGCAGGCCCTGATTTGTTTGATGACAAGGCATTAACACCAGGATTTCTGCACCACAAATACAAAATATGCATCATAGACAGGAGGGTGCAAACTTTCTATTTTAAAACATTTTTCTTTTTCCTTTCACACGCACACACACAGAGATAGAGAGAGAAAGGGTACAGGTCAAGTGTTCCACTCTGCAAATCTAGGAAAAAATCCTTAGCTATCTGTCGAGCTTGTTCATTCCTCCTACAAGGCAAAGAAGTTAGAGACAAGACTTTTAAATAACAATTAAACCCACAAAAATCACGGTATGGTCAATCTGCATGTGTTTACAAGTATGTGCACACAAATGTGACACACATAAACCTTCACATATACACACATACCTTTAACCATACAAAATCAATTGATGCCAAAAGCATTTTGTGTTTCTCATTTTTTCAGATATATATTGTAGACTTGTAGTAGGTTTTCTTTATTATTAGCAGATAAACTCACCTTTCAATGACAGAAATTAAATTCGTTGGATGATACTTGTCTTTCAACCTTTATCAACAGAAAAAATCTTATTAGTGATAAATAAATAAATAAAACTACACCTATATAAACAGTTGACATTAGAAAGATAGTACATGACCCATAGCATTCAGAAAAGAACCAACTAAAATCAACAACACAAAAAGAACCTACCATTCCTCATCTTTATGAGCCTCAAAGAAAGCTCGTTTCTGAGTAGAAATGTACTCTGATTTATATTCTTGATACCTAAATAATCAAATACACATCATTTATAGATAAAAATAGATTCAATTAATTAGCAAATTTTCAGACAAAGCTTTGTTTCAAACTTATTTACTTTCCAGAATATACCTACGCTCAGCTTCACCAGGTAAGATATCATCTTCAAGCTCCTGAATGAATTGCTTATATGACATCAACCCCTCCCTGAAACAATTTTTGAATGGCATCATTTAATACATGAAGCTGAACAAACAACATCTTTGATAAAAGATAAATTTTTATTTTTATTTTTATAAAAGATAACTTTTTTTTTTTGATAGGTAAGAAAAAATATTATTGAAAAAGGAAAAGCATGAAAAATACATAAAATTCACGGTAGTGAACAAAGGGGAAACAAAAGAAAAAACAAACAAATTGACACTAAACTATTCTAAGAGATAAAAGAAAATCCCTAAGTGTAGAGCAATCTGAAAGATCCCAACACCGAGAGCAATCATAAAGGGTCCAATGGCATAAATCTAACAACCGAGCTAAAGATTTTCCAGTATCCTTAAAAGAATGCCGATCCCCTTAGGGATTTTCCAATGGCATAAATTCACGGTAGTGAACAAAGGGGAAACAGCAGTAAAAACAAACAAATTGACACTAAACTATTCTAAGAGATAAAAGAAAATCCCTAAGTGTAGAGCAATCTGAGAGATCCCAACACCGAGAGCAATCATAAAGGGTCCAATGGCATAAATCTAACAACTGAGCTAAAGATTTTCCAGTATCCTTAAAAGAATGCCGATCCCGTTCAGATCTGATAGTCCACATTAAACAATCCAGAACCAAATTTCAAATGTCAAAATTATGTTTCCCAAGCCAATGATACCAACCAAAAAATAGTCCGCAATTGAACCTGGCATAACCCAATCAATCCCAAATAAATGAAGCATATCCATCCACAAAGAATGAACTACTGGACAAAAAATCAACAAGTGATCCACAAATACCTCCTTACAACAACACATACAATAACGATTCGCCAAAGTGCAACCACGGAGCATAAGGTTATCCAAAGTTAGAATCTAACCATGAGCTGTTGTCCACATAAATAATGCCACCCTTTTTGGTACCTTTACTTTCCAAATGCCCTTCCAAGGGAAAGTAGAAAGAGGTACATTTTGAATCTTATGATCGAAAGACTGAACATAACTTCCCACTGCCATTTTTTTTTTTTTTTTTGGTAAGTAATAAGATTAAATTAATATAAAAAAGGAACACCCTAGTACACGGGGAGTGAGAAAAGGATAAGAAATCAAATATAAAAATTGCAAGAGTCTAGGAAATCAATAAAAGAAAGGAATGATTGTTTTTGCAAAGCAAACAACCAATCCCTTAAAGTTCTAAAAAAGAGTAGCCTAAGGTCCGGAATAGATCTCTCAATATCTTCAAAACATCTACTATTTGTCTCCCTCCAAAAACACCACATTAAGTAATGAGGAATGATGGACCAAATATAACCATTTCGATGACAACCAAAGTTGCCTTGCCTACACTCTAATAGCCCCAAAACCGTGTGCGGCATAACCCAAGTTACTCCAAATAGACCCAGAACCATCAACCATAGATCCATAGCAAAAGGACAATGAAAGAATAGATGGTCAACCGATTCACCATTTCTCTTACACATGTAGCACCAATCCAAAATCCACACCTTGCTCTTTCATAAATTATCGATCGTTAAGCATTTCCCTAAGGCAGCAGTCCAAACAAAGAAAGCTACTCTAGAGGGAATCTTCTGCTTCTAAATACTTTTCCAAACTTCCCACTGCCATTGAGACGCCAACAAAGTCTGTCACTACCTCCACCCCTAGAAATCCGAGTTTGAATGAAATGAAAAAGGGAGTAGGAAGCCACTAATTCCCAATCATTAAATTCCCTATAAAATCTCAAACTCCAAACTCTATCATTATCTCCAACTAGAGGACTTTAACACTTCTGAAATACAAGCTTCCTTATTGGCTGAACACACAAATAATCGTGGATAAAGAGTTTTAAGAGAATTGTCCCCAGTCTACTTATCATGCCAAAGAAGAATACGAGAACCATCTCCCACCACATAGGACAAATACTTAAAAAAGTTTTCCCAACCTTCACTAATACTTCGCCATAAACCACAACCATGAGCACTTCTACAAACTCTAGTACTCCACCCCCCCCCTGTCCCTTCCCCATATTTCATGGCTATGACCCTCCGCCACATTAAAGATAACTTTTTTTATTTTTATAAAAGATAACCTATACCATCAATTTTAGGTGTAAGATTTCTATCATCCAGGAGAATCTGATCATAGGACATTTCTCAAAGATTCAAATTCTACTGCAAGATTTAGTATTCCTGATTTAATTCAATAAAAACAATTAATAAATGTCTCCAAAAGAGAAGACATGATGCGGGTAACAAGAAGCCAACCTCATTTTTATTTTTAAGTGTCAAGGAAAATTTTGCAATTTACTAGTTTCTGGACATAGGCTGTATTAATGGTCCATTGGGTCTTATTTGGGGTTGTATTTACATTTAGTTATGTAATTTGGACTCACTAGTCAAAGCCCAAGGACTCCAACTCTTATTAGGATTTTAAGAAGGCCAATTTCTACTAGGAATAGGTATTAGTATTCTATTTATAGGGATGTAATATTTTCTATTAAGAGAGAGAGAGAGAGAGAGAGAGAGAGAGAGAGAGAGGGAGGGAGAAGAAGAAGAAGTTTTCTAAAGTTTTAGAAACTATGAAGCTTCGTTTGAGATTTGTGTGATACAACCTTATCTTAGGTGTGATGCCTAAAATTTTATTGTTTTTGTTTCCCCTTCTTAAATTCCCAACAATTTAAGAATAATGCCTTAATACCTTATCCTAAATGTATTAGGAATAATGTGTGGTAGAATACCAATTAAGTTTAAGACAATTTTACAAGACTACTATAAGACCAACTATGCTATATGGTATTGCCTATTGGGCTATTAAGAAACAACATATTCATAAAATGAGAGTAGTTAAAATGAGAACATTAAGATGAATAAGTGAAAATTTAAGAAAAGACAGGGTACGAAATGAAGAAAGTTGTTTATGTGACTTCTTTGGATTGAAAGGATTGCAGAAAGTCATATGCAAATGAGAGCAATTAATGCACCAATGAGGAAGAGGTATTTGATTCATGTTGAGGGAACAAAAAGAGGTACAAAAAAAAAAACCTAAAATAGCACTGGTAGAAGGTTGATATTGGATATGATAGAATGGCGGAGAAGAATACATGTGGCCAACACTGATTTTTCTTTTTTTTGATAGGTAAACAGAAAACTATTATTAATGAAAAAATTAGGAACAGTACAAGTTGTTCATGATGATGAACAACTAGAAAAAAGAACAAACAGCACAGCAAAAGAAGCAATCAGGAAACTAAGCTAAGAGAAGACATAAACTCAAAGAGAGAAGAACAATTAGTAAAACCCCAATAACGAGACCACTCCAAAAGACTTCGTTGGCATAAACCCTTTAACTCATCCAACGTCTTCTCATTATCCTCAAAGGAACGACGATTTCGTTCCAACCACACACTCCACATTAAGCACCCTGGAACCAAATTCCAAATGTCCGAATTATGATTCCCAAGCCACCGATGCCAATAAGATAACAAACCCGCCACTGGTCCTGGCATAACCCAATGAATACCACACACTGATTTTTCTATTGAATATTTTTCCTTGACTTAAAAAAGGATTTCATCTATTTGGAGATCCTTGGCGCAAACCTATTGTGATAAATTCTGTAGTTTCCTTTCATTTTTGCTAAATTCTGTAGTTTTTGAATTTAAACTCCTACCATGCACTTGAACTAGTAGTAGGAGCCCATCTATACCCACTGAATTATTTCAATTCATTAAAAATTGGTTTAGAGAAACTTTCAGTAGCTATGAACTTTTCTTTATGAATTATGTGAGACTACACATATGGCAAAGAAAATGCTCAAATGAGATATCAATTAGCATAATTCTTTTTTTTGCTGGTAAGTTAAACATGCACATTGTGGGTCTTAAACCCACCACTTCACCTTCCACCTTACTCTTACAACTACAAGGGAAGGAGATGCCATTGAGCTAGAGCTCATTGGCCAATTAACAACATATAATTTTTAACTACATTTATACTTCTTTACTATATTCTGACGCAAATGTATCTTCTATAAGCTGTTTTGAGATATTTTGATTGAGTTCACACTGGCAGCCTTAGCTGTTAAGAACGGTTAGTTACAGCTATCTTTGTGTCCAAACAAGGACCTTAAGGCAGTTAGCTTATGCAGCAGCCATTCTTCTCTGAATTAGTTAGTCTTGTTAATGAAGTAGTTACTTGTATTAGATGTAACCAGTATTAGTTTGACACTTGGCAAGAAACAAATGGTTGCTAGTTGTAGGACAGATTGTATAAGTACTCTTGTACTCTCATTTAGTGCCCAACCACCTACTAAATGTTTTAAGCAACTCTCATTGCTAAACAGATCCAAAACAGTTCCGCCTAGACACATTCCCCACACCAGTTTATTGAGCTACCTTCCCACATGTCTATCTCCAATATTTTCAATGTGCAACACCTTACTCCTTACCATGATTCGAAGGAGGCCAAGAGGCCAAGTGCTTTCTAAGGAGGGCAGCTTGATGCAGGAGCATCTTTTAAGCTGTTTCAAGATGTTTTGAATCTTTTGATTGAGTTCAAGCTGGCAGCCTTAGCTGTTGAAAACAGTTAGTTACAGCTATCTGTGTGTCCAAACAAGGACCTTAGGCAGTTGGCTTATGTGGCAGCCATTCTTATCTGAATTTGTTAGTCTTGTTAATGAATTAGTTTCTTGTATTAGATGTAACCAGTGTCAGTTTGACAAGAAACTAATGGCTGTTAGTTGTAGGACAGATTCTTGTACTCATATTTTGAAATCAGTTTTTGAGAACTAGTGATTTTAAGCTTTTGTGTGCTTTTCATTGGAACTTAGTGTTCTTGCAGAGGTGCCTAACCACCTACTAAATGTTCTAAGCAACTCTCATTGCTAAACAAATCCAAAACAGTTCAGTCTACACACATTCCCTGCACCATATTCCATGGTAGTTAAGCCTTTCTATCTGTTCTGCTAAACAACACAAATGGTAGAGTAGCATAGTCATACGTCCAATGTTTACAACTAATATACAAAAAATACTACTAGATACACAGGTATGAATATATAAACATAATATCCTTCCAAAAAAATAAAGTTGTTCTCATTTCTTAATATATTCTTCCATGTCTAATCAAGCAAAACAAAAACATTAGAACTAACATGTACATTCATTTACAATCAAGAGAGTTGACATACTAGAATCTAACCTTTGTGTGCTCCCTGTGTTTGATGAATCTGGAAAACCACCACGGTTTGATGCCATGTCTGCCCCAAAAAAATCCCAAAAAGAAATATGCACAGTGAATGTTATGGACAGTAACGACAGTTAAAGAAATATGGGCATATTGACACACAACACAAGGACAAACCAATTTACAGTTAATGTTAAGAAGCAATAAATATGGACCTTATCAATTACCTAAACACAAGGAAACTTTAACATAGCTACATCATATGATTTAACTATGGATTTCTGTTGATTGTATAAAGCATTAAAATGAAGAAAATATTTATAGTATATAAGCATGCTTTCCAAGTTCCAGCAATCCTATTTTAAAGAACTTATATTTTTCTTTGGAACAGTCCCTAGTTTAAAGCACCAGCCAACATAGTCCAACAGTCAAAAGGTGTTTTGGTGGAGCCATTGGCAGGGGAAATTCAATTCGGATATTTGGAATATGGTTCCTAGTTGCTTGATGTGGATTGTTTGAACAGAAAGAAATCGGTGATCTTTTGAGGCTACTGAGAAATCACTGGATCAATTACAAGCTTTATGCCACCGAACTCTCTTTAAGTGGTCTAGGTGCTGGGTTTCTTCGAAATGTTCTTCTATCATAAAGTTTCTTTCTTTGGTTGGAATTGTCCCTTAAGTTCTATTTTCTTTGATGTTGTTTGTTGTTTTTTCTTGTGTACACCATCATTAACACCTAGTATTTTTTTGATAAGTAACACCTTGTATTTTCCTTCTATGCTTTTTTTACATCTTGATTAATATTATTCTTATTACCTATCAAAAAAAAAAAAAAGTACAAAAAGGCATCTAAGGGAGGGGTGAGTTCTTGAGTTCAAATCTCACTCTCAACCCAAAAAATTCAATAAAACAAATAAAAAATAATAAACTGTCTTCAAACTATTTTGTAGGGGGCATAAACTCTTGCATTAATTTTTTTCGCTTTATTTCCCAGCTTTTGAAAGGCAGGAAAGTAACAAAGATAACTCCATAGAATATTTTCAATAACTTTTCTTTCCAGCCCCAAGCATCTAAATATTTGTTGGAGCTCTCAGTTTTTTTTTTTTTTTTTCCTTAATTTCTAAGTTACACAAGCATCCTGTGGGTCTTGAACCCACAATCTCAACCCCACCCCCCCTTTTTGCTCTTTTAATTTTTTTTAAATAAATATTGTAATATCCCTACTATATATATATATATATATATATATATATTAAGATAATATCCCTAACAACACCAATACCTAACAACAATCCAGTGCCTCTGTAAATGATCAATAGTTAAGATTCTTTACCACGCGTCTGTCCACAGGAAGAAACAAACCTTCATTGGCACATTTGATTTCCACACAGTCATCATGGGAAAAGACATATTAGAACTCTAGTGTCAGACCTAATAGTATGATTGAACTTCCAAAACCTCTCGGGAAGAAGGTTTCCGGCAGAGCTTATCTATTCCATCTCCTCTCCACTCCAGAATAAATAAGATCCATGAAGGCAGCAACCGACTCTAACCACCCACTTTAAAGTATCCCACCCCTCCTAATACTCTTCCAAAGGCAGAACCCCATAAGGTCCCCATACAACATTAGAACACCAGTCTCCCCGCCCGGCGCCCCCCCCCCCAAAAAAAAAAAAAACACACACTGCCATACTTCAAGTCCACTACCCTTTTCCATAAAGCATCTCTCCATAGCATACTGCCACAAACCATTTACCCAACAAAGACGCTTATGTGAATTATTACTTGGGGTCGCTAAATGATGGGGGAAATCATTAATTGAATCTTAGGTTTGCAAGAGTTTTCCATATTTGGGAATTAGATTCTAAGTTTGATATTCTATATTCTAATATCCCTAGAAGAGATGAAGACTATGATAGTTTTAGGTGGAGGCTTAATTACAATGGTAGGTTTGAAGTTCGTTCTCTCTATGAGGTGTCAAGAGGATATGGTGCCTGTTTGACATCTCGTTTTGAAATGCACTTATTCAAAGTACAGCTTTTTCAAACATCACTTTTTTTCATTGTATAACTTTTTAAATAAGATGTACCAAACGGACACTCGATCATAGCCATTTCCCAGGAAAAGTATCGCACAACAAGACTCCTAAGAAAGTTGCTTTCTTTGTGTGATAGAAGCCAAGAGTATTCAGCACAACAAGACTCCTAAGAAAGTTGCTTTCTTTGTATGATAGCAACCAAAACAAGGTATTGACTTGGACTAGAGTCGTACTTGTAAATGTAGTGGTGAGATTGGATCATTTGCTACTTCCTAAAAAATGTTTCTTTCATTGTGTGATAGTAGCCAAAAGAGATATTAACTTGGACTGGTGTTGTATTTGTAAATGTATTAGTGACTCTGCAACATTTGTTACTTGTGTGGTGGCTCCCAAGTTGTCGCCTTTTGCTTTCTCTATATTTGGAGTCCAATGGGTCATGCCAAGAGGAGATTGATATGCTTTTCGGGTGGAGGAATCTGTTTGGTAATCATAGGAGTTCTCTTATTAGGAATGCAGCCCCTATTTGCTTGATGAGGACAATCTTGCATGAGAAAAACAAGAGTACTTTTAATGATGTGGAGCTATCTATTTTCGAGATAAAATCACTGTTTTTGACGTTGGTGTTTGAGTGGCCCTACACATCTGGCGGCACCAACGCACTGTTTTGAGACTCACTCTAATAGAATTTAACATTAAAAAACTAATTTATCCCTCTCCCAAAAATAGCTTGTAGAGAGTAAATTAGTCTTTTAATGCTACATGACATTAAACTTAACACCAAAACAGACGTTAATGGGTTAGGTGTTACAAAGTTGTAACTTTGGAGGTTTAATCATGTATTTCGATAGTTTAGGGAGAAAAATGTAAAATAGGGTATAATTTAGGGATAAAAAGTGTAATTATCCCTTGTATTATTGAACACCAAAGTATGGCAGTTGATGCAAGCTAAAGAAAACAATTCACATGATCTTAATCAAGTGATGGCAAGTCAAAGGCAAGTGAAAGGTGATGGTTATGTTACAGCAATTTCCAGAGGGATTCTTAGCTAAGTTATGGAATTAAAGCACTTATAGTGTGACACATGGCATAGAAACAAGAATAATAACTGTCAAGATCCATGTATAAATAAGAAGAACACTCTCTCACACAACCCACGCACACTCATCTATCAAACTAGCGACGTTGATTCCCTCATTCCCGAAATCCGAAGGTTATCACTTCATGCTTATAAGTGCATCATTGCTTCGCATGAATTAGACTTGTAACTTGGGCTTTGTTATCTTGTTACTATTATTAATATAGTGTCTTTACTTTCCTTGTTCTCATTGTTAATCTACATATTTCACAAAATATCATATCAAGTTAGACTATTTCGAACTCATTCTTTTGTGCGAAGTGAATTTTCTACCTCAAAAAGAGTTTAATTTGTTCAAGTGGACATAAATTTTTTTTTCCCCAAAATATAATCATTTTGGCGATGATCATACAAAATATGGAAAGATTAAAATATGATCAATGATTATTTAAAATATATAGGGAATTGAAACACATTGACATCATATTCACTCTTTCTGTACCATAAAAACTAAGAAGACATTTTCTAACAAGAGAAACTTTGAAATCTTTTAATAGCTTGTCCTCATATAGAATTTGAGGTGTTTTTTAACGGATGATATTCCAAGAGAGCTAAGTTGCAAAAACGAGGATATATTTGAAGCAATAAGATCTTGAAAATTTATCCAAACAATAAGTTAAAACATTTCTTATAGGTTATAATCCCACCTATAAATCTTGTAAGTTATTATTGTAATTATTTGGGAACGAATTTTCTGGTTCATCCAGACAAATTTCTTATACCAACCAAAATTCAAATTAGAGATAGCAAAATTGGACTCGAACTGAACCCAAAATTACCAATTTGGGCCCTAAAAGGCCAAAACATGCTTTATTCATATGAAAAAGAAAAATAATTATATGAAATAATTTTATTTTATTTTTTGTTGGTCCTGTACATATATTGAATAAATCATTTTAACGGTCGAAGAGTTTTAAATCCCCAAATTACTATTTTTGACTAAGTTATACTAACCCTAATTGGTGTTTAGTCAAGGTTTGACCGAAAGTCCAAACATCATATCACAATAAATTTATGCCCATGTTAAAAATCATGATATTCCGTTAAAATGATCTAGAGTATCAGTGCAAAAATATATAAATACATTTATCAATTTTTATTGCGTATCGTATGATTTATGGCCAATTTATTTATTTATTTATTTATTTTTTTGAGGAAAATTCAATTCATAATTTATTAGAACAACGATCCAGCAATTTCTTTTTATTTTATTCTCAAAAAACTAACGAATGAATTGTAAGAGTGAAAAAAAGAAAAAGAAAAATATAAGATAGGTAGAGAGGCATTGTTAAGCCTTGGTGCAATCCGTTGGCTTGAAGGACACAGTTTTCTTGACAATATCATAGCCTACCAAGTGATCGGCTTGGGCCAAGTTACCGAAAATGGCGATCGAGTCACCTGCAGGATTGAAAGCCATGCACGTAATTGTTTCATCTCCAGCGTAAGTGTAGGGCGCACTCGGCGTCACATCCGCACCACCGGTGAAATGAGCTATGATAGTTGGAACTTTAAAAGTAGATTCAGTGGTGGTGAAGCAAAGACTGTAGGTTTTCTCGGGTCATTAACAACTCGTAATTTAATTTGGGCTTTTAATGTTGCTACAAAACCGGTGTACAAGTCCGATGGCAACAATGTCAATGTTGTGCCTCGAATCAATGATAATATTGCCCCCGCTTTGCTTGGCGAAGTCGAGGTGATTTTTGTTGGGCCAACACTAATTGCTTCAAGTGTTAGGGTGTAATAGACGTCGGTTTCACCGGTAGCTAGGGGTGTAGTCACGGCTCCAGGGACGATACCACGGCATTTGTACCAAAATTCAATTTGCTTGTGGCCGCGGGTTTGTCAAATGGAACCAAGCAGTAGGAGAATTTGCCAACAATAGAAGTACCCAATTGGGAAACAAGAGAAGTCGCGCTACCTCCAAGGCCAACAATCCCAGAACCTTTTTTATTAAAAATTCCAGTGTTATCATGTCCACATCCTATGATAGTTTGAGGGAATCTTGCAGTTGATCCTAGTGTGATAGTGTCGAGAGCAAGGTCTCCTTTGAGGTAGCTCCATCGCCATATGTCATGGTATATTCACAATTATTAGAGTGTACGCAATGTCCCGATATAGTCCTACATTGGGGTGCAGTGCATGGAATTGTTTTATATGTGCTTGACTTTGCAGGATCAAAAATTGGATCTATTTGTTGGTAGCATTTAGTGCAAGGCGCGCATTGTAGCCAAGTCAAATCACCGCCCGTGTCAAAAATTCCTAACACTTTGACTGGCGGTGTACCGACAGCGTATTCCATGAGGTATTCACCAAAAGAGCGGGAGTATTCATGAACCAACTGCGTTGGTAGAGAACGAAGAAGTTGGCCTAAAATGATTGACACGGTTAATGGAACGACGCAAAGCATTGGCTAACCGTTGTTGGGGAGTTTGAGAAGGGTCATAGAAGGGAGATTTTGGAGAATCGCGGTGCATTAGCTCCACGCTAAAGCCTTCATTGGAAGCCTCGATGAGAGATAAGCTACAAAGAATGACAATGGAGAAGGTTGTTGCCAATGCAACCAAGTAAGGAAGTGAGTGAAGAGACGCCATGACTTATTGTTGCGTGTTTGTGATGATGAAAAGGTGAAGGATTTTGGTGAAGAATAGGGAAATATTTAATGTGAGAAACGAAATGAAGAAATGTCGAAGGCAATGCTAGAAAAAAAATTCAAGTTTTTCCCAAAGATCCGATAAGTTGAGAATGGTTAATAGGAAGATGAAAACAAATTGGACGATCATACCAAATTTATAGGGAATTGAAACACATTGACAGCAAATTAACTATTTTCTACCAAGAGAAACTTTGAGATCGTTCAACAGGTCAATAGGTCAACATCATATAAAATTCCTTATGACCTCAGATATGTGCCGGATAAATTGTTATTTGGATTAAAAATGCTTAAATTTGGAATTAGTGATAAATTAATAAGGTGGAAATGGATTAATTTTGTAATTTATTTATAGTCAAATTGATTCCTATGTTTTAAAATAAAATTTTTTCCTATATTTAGGTAAGTCAAGCACATCACGAGATTTAAGAAAAAAATGAACTAAAAATATCTATTTGCTCTCTAAAATTCAGGAGATTGGTCAACACAAATTGACTACATTATCAATTTACTTGCCTCATCACAAACATGACTTGTGACATTTTAAAAAAAAAAAATGTTAACATTTTCGTTCATTGTAATAAGAAACTTTTTTTAATTTTCATTCATCAAGGAACCATAAAAATAAGCAGTTTAGAAAACAAAGGCAACTCCCCTTATGAAGAGCGTAGGTTTTAAAAACAGTTTCAGGAAAAATTTAGGAGTTGGAGAAAAATAAAGCAACACAAACCAAACTAAAAAAAAAAAAATAATAATAAGTAGTGGATACACAAGAATATAAATACTCTCTCTTTCAATACATGTATACTTGACAATATGTGACCCACGACTAGATGTATGCAAACACTTCCAAGTACAATCGATTAATACTATACAGTATAGATCTTAATGATATAAAAATTGATCATGCACATTTATTATGTGTCAAGGTGTTTTGAACACAAATCAACCTTAATAGTAGAGAAAATATTTGCACATTTATTATCAACCATATCTTTAAAACAAATATTCCCAATTTTTAGTAGTTCACAGATAAAAATAAAAACATAAAAAAATAGTGTATACTAAAATGTACAGAACTTAAAAATTAATCAATCAATTTTTAAATCAGGTTGAGTACCCAATTTAGTAAAGTGTATGTGTGTTGTGTGTGAAAAATAATGAGTGATATGACTACAAAAATGCAAGATGGATAAAGAAAACAATACCATGCATGTGAATCCTATCACAAATGAAGCATGAAAAGACTGATCAGACAAGAATTTGAAAACTAAAAATTTTCCAGTTTCAATCGGTGAAACATTAATCAAGCATCGATCGAGGGAGATAGAAAGTTTTGAACACAAAAACTCACAATTTTGATTGGTTGATGCAATGAAAAATTTTAAAACTTAAAAATTTACTTGAAAAGAAGTTTTTGAGAGATGTAATGCATATGAACAAGATCCCAAAAGTTTAAAAAACTTAAAGGCACTCAAATGCAAATATCAAAACCAATCAATAAGTTAAAATCACAAAATTTAAACTTCTAAAACATGAAAATCTCATTTTTCTTCAAATTCTCACCCAAAACAAAAATTTGGATGTACACACCAGATGCTATGCAATTAAAGATGGCCCTATTAGATAACACACACATTCTCATGTACTTGATATAGCATTGATTTGTGTATAGTGTGTGCAACTAGTAAGGGTACAAAGTGCAGAAAAGTTGATATGTAGACAATTATCAAACAAATTTTTGACATCATCAATCACATTAGTTTGAAAGTGACTATAACTTAATTACATCATATTACACACAAATATCCTAGAAAGCATGCCTGCAATTATGTAAAAGTAATTTGATTCTTTTTGCGTTTTCCTTTTCTTTTGATTTTTTTGTTTTAATTTTATTTTTGAGCACGATCAAAGATATCACGCATGGGCATATAGGAGATAAAAATAAAATACCCTTGTTGCACATTTAAAAAAAGAAAGAAAGATAACACCTCGTTTTATCTTGCCATGCAAGTGCTACACTTTACAAGATTGCTTTTATGATTAGCAAATAGGTGTTCATGATTGGCAAGTAACAGTGGTAAGATGGTTATTTACGCTTTTCACCTAGGATTTTCTAGTCCTTACGATCAAAAGGATGTGACATCAAAACCAAGATCGTTTATTTAAAGATTATAAAAAGCTCACACAATTAAGCACTAAATAGCACAAACTTGTAAAGTGCAAAAAATAGCTCATCAAAGCTAAACAAAGTGCATAGTCATGAAATTCAAATTTCATTGACCCACCTTAATTACACACTTAGTGGTGTGCAATACAAAAAAAAAAAAAAAAAATGATAACAATAATAATAAATAAAAAATATTTTTGTATTTTTATATTACAACCAAAAATCAAAAAGCACACATTATACTAAATGAATAAAATGCAACAACAATGCATGATAGTGCTCAACTAAGCTATAAAGGGCACATAAACAAGAAATAGCAATTTCTTAATTAACCCATAAGTACATGTACAAACTAGTATATACTCATACAAAAATAAAAATAGCTCATGAACTCTATCATGCAACACATATTTTCTATGTTTCTCCACAATATCAAGTATGTTCTAAGTCAAAAGAGAGATATTATAATTCATGTAATCCTCGAGAAAAATAATACAAGACCCAAAATCAAATATTTTTGTCTTTTTCTAAATTTGCAATGTTTTTGGATTTTTTTTTTTTTTTTTGAATAATCAAAACAACCTAAGAAAACAAAAAATAAACATGTCCTCAAATAATTGAAAGAATTAAATCAAAGACAAGTAAACAACACTCACCTTAGCAAATCTTTTCTCACCCATACAACAGGTGTCTTTTAGCTTTGTAGGTGAAAAACCATGAGAAATAGTGTATTTGGGGGATTACAAACTTTTTATGAGAGAGACAGAAATCTTGCAATTTCCTTTCACTAGCCAACAAGCTTTAATTTTTTTAAAGCATAGGAAACATTTTATCAGAACTTATGGTAGGAGAAATATCATCACATATCCTAGAATAAAACAATGCTTAAATTTCAATTTAAGACAGTTAGGACGAATGTGACCAATAACTCCCCAAAAGTGATGGACAGGAACAAATTTGGGAACATTAGTATTCCTAGAGACAGATCTAGTCACATGTTTTAGTTTTTGCCTCAATAAAGAACAATTTGGTCTAATGTGACCAACAACACTACAAAGGAGATAGGTAGTCACAAAAACATATTTATTCTGTACCATAGTAGTACGTTTAGACACAGGTTTAGAAACTTTAGCGTCTACATTAGAATTTTTACCTTTGTCTTACTTAGCAAAATAAGCATTTTCTTTATAATTCCTCTTAAATGGAGGAATATAATTTTTTTCATATTTAGGGTTAATGGAAAAAGAAATAGATCTGTCATCAATAACAACAGATTTGGTACAAGACAATTTTTTCAATTGAGCTTTAGACTCGACTAACTCTTGCTCCAAACTTTTGGAAAATCGATTTCTCAAAAATTCATTCTTTTTATCCGATTCATCCAAATTCACAATCAATTCCTCTTTTTCAAGATTAGCTAGTTTTAACTCTTCCTGAAATTTCTTATCAATTTTCAAAGATTTAGATAATTTCTTACGGTGAGTTTCACAGGCATTAATATATCAACTGAAACATTAGCATCTTCTTTATTCAAATTTTCATAAATATGAGTAGAAAGAAACTTAAAATTATTCATGACAGTAGGGATCAAGAATCACACTCAGGACATTAATCCAATCAAGGGAAACCCGTTTTGATATAACTTGTTAGTTTGTTTACGCCCCTGAACACTCAGATTGTTTAACCTAATTAATTAACCAAGTTGTTGAGACTTGATCACTTTCCAAACTCAAATTTGTGAACATGACCAAGTCTCAAGGGGGCATTTGTAAGAGACAATTTTAAGCCAATTATAAAATGCCACATCAAAATTTAGTACCAAATTCTAAATTAATATGTCATTAAATTAATTAAATCAAATGATGACATGCGTCATCCAAGAAACAACATCGCCACCAACAACAATCCCAGAATCGTTTGCATTGAAGGTTCCACCATTATTATGTCCACACCCTATTATAGTTTGAGGGAGAGTCACAGACATGACTTGTTGTTGATCCGAGAGTGAGAGTGTCAACAACAAGGTTTCCGTTTGAGAAAAATCGATCACCATAAGACACAGAGTATGAGCAACTTGAATCATCATTGCTTGAGAATGAGGTTCCTTTTAGAGACCGACATTGGGATGAAGAGCACGAAACTTTTTTGTATGTGCCTGACCTTCTAGGATCAAAAGTGGAGCTCTTTGCTTGTAGTGATCATTGAAAGGCTTGCATTGTAGCCAAATCAAATCACTACTAGTATCAGCAATGCCTAGGATTTGGATTGGTGGTGTACCAACAGAGTATTTCAAGAGGTATTCACCTTAATTTGAGTTTATATCTGCTTGAGCCACATTGGTAGAGACTAAATAGCACTCTACATGGGGAGAGAAAATATTTAATGAGAGAAACGAAAATGAAGATATGCTATTTATGTTTTAAGAAAAATTGAATTTGTTTCCATTATTTCCTTGATTTTCTTTGTAAAGGCAAGATCGGATAATAATTTGACAATGGTTAATACGAAAACATTTTTGGGAACGGGTGATTTGCATGCATTTTTACATAATTACAAGAATCAATTATTTCTATGTTTGTTAGAGCACTAGCAATTGGAAACGTTTAAAAACACATATTTTACATTTTCAAATACTACTTTATCTATTTTACCACCGCATCCAACAATACACTCCAATATCCCAATTTTTATAACCACATGAATAGTAAGAGCACTAGCATTGGGGGTGTAAACACCCCACGATTGTTATTTTAGTACCTAAGACATCCAAAACCCACTTCATTTGGGTTTTATACTTGAAAGAATTTGCAACCTTGCTGATAAGGTTGCATATATGCAACTTTGTTGTTCAAAGGTTGTAAAGAAAGAGAGTTTTATTATTTTATTAGACAGTTTATATTATTTTATTAGGTTGTATGTAAAAACAAGAACCGAGATGTTAGGTGAGTTGTGAAATGGGTTGGTAAAATAGATAAAATGATGTTTGATGATGCAAAATAAGTTTTCCTTGCATCCCCGGATGCTCGTGCTCTAAGGTTGCAACCTTACTATAGCTAGGATAGAAAAAATTTTGGGATTGCATAGCAATTGGGGGGGTTTATATGCCCCCAATGCTAGTGCTCTTAGGCAATTGTTAGGCCAATTATTTAAACTAGCCTCTAAGCACGTGCTCACACTCGTGCTCAAAGGCTCTTCTATTTTTTGAGTAAGGGTTAATTTAGAGTACTTATCATAATTTGGAATTATAACATTTTCCAATCACAAAAAAAAAAAAAAAAAAAAAAAAAAAAAAAACTAGTCTATGATGAAAAAATTATTTCACCACACATAATACTCATTAAACCCCTAGTTTTTTTTTTTTTTTTTTTTTTTGGTGTGATTGGAAAATTTAGTAATCCCAAATTATAATAAATGCTCTAAATTAACTCTTACCCAAAAAATAGAAGAGCCTCTGAGCACGCACATGAGCATGTGCTCGAAGGCTAGTAAAATATTAATGGTGTTTATATGGTATCAAATTTGGTTTCAGGATGTGTGGACTTCATCTTATTGGTGTTTATATTAATATTTTGTTATTGGGTCATTATATATTGTACCCCTTATATTTTTTAATGGGTACAGTACCCACCCCAATTTAAACCATTAATTAGTATTATTTTAATAGTGACCGTTGATTAGATGGGAATTTTGTTTTTAAGAATAAAAAAAAAAAAAATGTGGACAGATGGGGATTTAAAAAAAAAATAATAATTTATTGTTGAACCTACTTAATTGATTTGATAATTCATAATCTATTTTTATATTTTTAAAAAAATACATATATAAACATATAGTTGCATTGAAAAAGTGGGTTATTGGGGGAGTGTTCCTACTTTGTAGGCAATATTTTAGTACAAGTTAGACATGTTTTTTTACCGGACTATCCTCTAGTTTTGTCTCTACTTGAACTTAGGGGTATAGGGGTACAGGTGGCAATATTAAAAGTATCAAATTATTTTTATTTTATTTTTTTTGAGAACCAAGTCTTAATATTTAGATAAATGCATAAATAAATGAGTCTGAATTTGGTAAGGATGGAGTGTAAAATCCATGTTTTACACCATCCCATAAGCAATTGTTACATTAGCATTTTATTTAAAATTCGATACATTCTATCATACCTAATAACATCTCAATAAACTTCTAATTTGGTTGGATTTATATATGTGTATTAGAATTGATTGGGTTTAGTTGTGTTTATTCTTAAATATTTGATAAAATGATGAGACATGTAGGGATTGGAGGGGTAAAACATGAGTTTCACACCATATCCTTTCAGAATTTGATCTCTAAATATATTTCAAATATAATGTCATTTTTTGGTTGGCAGTAAAACAAAGCTTAAGATAAGAAAAGTAGCATTATATTATGTGAAAATTATATTTTTCCACTCTAAATTATATTTCTTTTTACACTTTGCTCCTTGAAGTATTGAAAAGAACGATTATTCACCCCGCCCCCCTTTTACCCAAAGTTAAAACTCTGTAACACTTAATCCCTTGTCATCTGTTTTGAGACTAACTCTAATAGAATTTAACATTAAAAATCTAATTTATCCCTCTCCCAAAAATAGCTTGTAGAGAGCAAATTAGTCTTTTAATGCTACATGACATTAAACTTAACACCAAAACAGACGTTAATGGGTTAGGTGTTACAAAGTTGTTACTTTGGAGGTTTAATCATGTATTTCGATAGTTTAGGGAGAAAAATGTAAAATAGGGTATAATTTAGGGATAAAAAGTGTAATTATCCCTTGTATTATTGAACACCAAAGTATGGCAGTTGATGCAAGCTAAAGAAAACAATTCACATGATCTTAATCAAGTGATGGCAAGTCAAAGGCAAGTGAAAGGTGATGGTTATGTTACAGCAATTTCCGGAGGGATTCTTAGCTAAGTTATGGAATTAAAGCACTTATAGTGTGACACATGGCATAGAAACAAGAATAATAACTGTCAAGATCCATGTATAAATAAGAAGAACACTCTCTCACACAACCCACGCACACTCATCTATCAAACTAGCGGCGTTGATTCCCTCATTCCCGAAATCCGAAGGTTATCACTTCATGCTTATAAGTGCATCATTGCTTCGCATGAATTAGACTTGTAACTTGGGCTTTGTAATCTTGTTACTATTATTAATATAGTGTCTTTACTTTCCTTGTTCTCATTGTTAATCTACATATTTCACAAAATATCATATCAAGTTAGACTATACTGAACTCATTCTTTTGTGCGAAGTGAATTTTCTACCTCAAAAAGAGTTTAATTTGTTCAAGTGGACATAAAATTTTTTTTTCCCCAAAATATAATCATTTTGGCGATGATCATACAAAATATGGAAAGATTAAAATATGATCAATGATTATTCAAAATATATAGGGAATTGAAACACATTGACATCATATTCACTCTTTCCTGTACCATAAAAACTAAGAAGACATTTTCTAACAAGAGAAACTTTGAAATCTTTTAATAGCTTGTCCTCATATAGAATTTGAGGTGTTTTTTAACGGATGATATTCCAAGAGAGCTAAGTTGCAAAAACGAGGATATATTTGAAGTAATAAGATCTTGAAAATTTATCCAAACAATAAGTTAAAACATTTCTTATAGGTTATAATCCCACCTATAAATCTTGTAAGCTATTATTGTAATTATTTGGGAACGAATTTTCTGGTTCATCTAGACAAATTTCTTATACCAACCAAAATTCAAATTAGAGATAGCAAAATTGGACTCGAACTGAACCCAAAATTACCAATTTGGGCCCTAAAAGGCCAAAACATGCTTTATTCATATGAAAAAGAAAAAATAATTATATGAAATAATTTTATTTTATTTTTTGTTGGTCCTGTACATATATTGAATAAATCATTTTAACGGTCGAAGAGTTTTAAATCCCCAAATTACTATTTTTGACTAAGTTATACTAACCCTAATTGGTGTTTAGTCAAGGTTTGACCGAAAGTCCAAACATCATATCACAATAAATTTATGCTCATGTTAAAAATCATGATATTCCTGTTAAAATGATCTAGAGTATCAGTGCAAAAATATATAAATACATTTATCAATTTTTATTGCGTATCGTATGATTTATGGCCAATTTATTTATTTTTTTTTTTTGAGGAAAATTCAATTCATAATTTATTAGAACAACAATCCAGCAATTTCTTTTTATTTTATTCTCAAAAAACTAACGAATGAATTGTAAGAGTGAAAAAAAGAAAAAGAAAAACATAAGATAGGTAGAGAGGCATTGTTAAGCCTTGGTGCAATCCGTTGGCTTGAAGGACACAGTTTTCTTGACAATATCATAGCCTACCAAGTGATCGGCTTGGGCCAAGTTACCAAAAATGGCGATCGAGTCACCTGCAGGATTGAAAGCCATGCACGTAATTGTTTCATCTCCGGCGTAAGTGTAGGGCGCACTCGGCGTCACATCCGCACCACCGGTGAAATGAGCTATGATAGTTGGAACTTTAAAAGTAGATTCGGGGTGGTCAAAGCAAAGACTGTAGGTTTTCTGCGGGTCATTAACAACTCGTAATTTAATTTGGGCTTTTAATGCTGCTACAAAACCGGTGTACAAGTCCGATGGCAACAATGTCAATGTTGTGCCCGAATCAATGATAATATTGCCCCCTGCTGCTTTGGCGAAGTCGAGTCGAGGTGATTTTTGTTGGGCCAACACTAATTGCTTCAAGTGTTAGGGTGTAATAGACGTCGTTTCACCGGTAGCTAGGGGTGTAGTCACGGCTCCAGGACACGATACCACGGCATTTGTACCAAAATTCAATTTGCTTGTGGCCGCGGGTTTGTCAAATGGAACCAAGCGAAAGAGGAGAATTTGCCAAAGCAATAGAAGTACCCAATTGGGAAACAAGAGAAGTCGCGCTACCTCCAAGGCCAACAATCCCAGAACCTTTTTTATTAAAAATTCCGGTGTTATCATGTCCACATCCTATGATAGTTTGAGGGAATCTTGCAGTTGATCCTAGTGTGATAGTGTCGAGAGCAAGGTCTCCGCTTGAGGTAGCTCCATCGCCATATGTCATGGTATATTCACAATTATTAGAGTGTACGCAATGTCACGATACGAGTCCTACATTGGGGTGCAGTGCATGGAATTGTTTTATATGTGCTTGACTTTGCAGGATCAAAAATTGGATCTGTTTGTTGGTAGCATTTAGTGCAAGGCGCGCATTGTAGCCAAGTCAAATCACTGCCCGTGTCAAAAATTCCTAACACTTTGATGGCGGTGTACCGGCAAGCGTATTCCATGAGGTATTCACCAGTAGTCGGGAGTATTCTTTGAACCAACTGCGTTGGTAGAGAACGAAGAAGTTGGCCTAAAATGATTGACACGGTTAATGGAACGACGCAAAGCATTGGCTAACCGTTGTTGGGGAGTTTCGAAGGGTCATAGAAGGGAGATTTTGGAGAATCGCGGTGCATTAGCTCCACGCTAAAGCCTTCATTGGAAGCCTCGATGAGAGATAAGCTACAAAGAATGACAATGGAGAAGGTTGTTGCCAATGCAACCAAGTAAGGAAGTGAGTGAAGAGACGCCATGACTTATTGTTGCGTGTTTGTGATGATGAAAAGGTGAAGGATTTTGGTGAAGAATAGGGAAATATTTAATGTGAGAAACGAAATGAAGAAATGTCGAAGGCAATGCTAGAAAAAAAATTCAAGTTTTTCCCGATAAGTTGAGAATGGTTAATAGGAAGATGAAAACAAATTGGACGATCATACCAAATTTATAGGGAATTGAAACACATTGACAGCAAATTAACTATTTTCTACCAAGAGAAACTTTGAGATCGTTCAACAGGTCAATAGGTCAACATCATATAAAATTCCTTATGACCTCAGATATGTGCCGGATAAATTGTTATTTGGATTAAAAATGCTTAAATTTGGAATTAGTGATAAATTAATAAGGTGGAAATGGATTAATTTTGTAATTTATTTATATTCAAATTGATTCCTATGTTTTAAAATAAAATTTTTTCCTATATTTAGGTAAGTCAAGCACATCACGAGATTTAAGAAAAAAATGAACTAAAAATATCTATTTGCTCTCTCAAATTCTGGAGATTGGTCAACACAAATTGACTACATTATCAATTTACTTGCCTCATCGCAAACATGACCTGTGACCTTTTTTTTTAAAAAAAAATGTTAACATTTTCATTCATGGTAATAAGAAACTTTTTTTAATTTTCATTCATCAAGGAACCATAAAAAATAAGCTGTTTAGAAAACAAAGGCAACTCCCCTTATGAAGAGCGTAGGTTTTAAAAACAGTTTTAGGAAAAATTTAGGAGTTGGAGAAAAATAAAGCAACACAAACCAAACTAAAAAAAAAAAAAAAAAAAGTTGTGGATACACAAGAATACAAATACTCTCTCTTTCAATAGATGTAAACTTGACAATATGTGACCCATGACTAGATGTATGCAAACACTTCCAAGCACAATCAGTTAATACTATACAGTATAGATCTCAATGATATAAAAATTGAACATGCACATTTATTATGTGTCAAGGTGTTTTGAACACAAATCAACCTTAAGAGTAGAGAAAATATTTGCACATTTATTATCAACCATATCTTTAAAACAAATATTCCCAATTTTTAGTAGTTCACAGACAAAAAAATTTAAAAAAAAATAGCGTATACTAAAATGTACAGAATTTAAAAATTAATCAATCAATTTTTAAATCAAGTTAAGTACCCAATTTAGTAAAGTGTATATGTGTTGTGTGTGAAAAATAATGAGTGATATGACTACAAAAATGCAAGATGGATAAAGAAAACAATA
Organism: Quercus dentata; assembly: GCA_028216015.1. Lineage (NCBI taxonomy): Eukaryota > Viridiplantae > Streptophyta > Magnoliopsida > Fagales > Fagaceae > Quercus > Quercus dentata. The sequence continues at coordinate 56,716,673 of CP116447.1, forward strand.
CAATGCATATGAATCCTATCACAAATGAAGCATGAAAAGACTGATCAAACAAGAATTTAAAAACTGAAAATTTTCCAATTTTGATCAGTGAAACATTAATCAAGCATCGATCGAGAGAGACAAAAAGTTTTGAACACAAATGTAAGGTTGAATTTATTCAACCATCTAATTGGCTTTATTCCGTGCCAAATTTGCTTGTAATTCAGCATTTAGTAACCCTGTATTTAGGTGGGTTTGTTGTAAGGGTAGTGAGTGAGATAGAGTGAAGATTGCTCAAGAGTGTGCAAGAAAACAGAGAGTCGCGGCTGGGACTCGCGGGTGGACTCGCGGCTTCAACCCGCGGAAGCTGCACACGTGTTAAGCATCTTTGGAAGATGAGCAGTCATGCTAGCTGGAGCACTACTGAGGACAAAACATGACAATCGGCCATACGGTTATCTCGCGGATTGGAACTCGCGACTTAGTTAAGCCGCGAGGTCAAGCCGCGAGCCACCCTGTTTTGTAAAAATCGGCGTTTCACATTCCTTTTCCACTCCAATATAAATACCCCTTTTACCCACGATTGAGAGAGCTTCCAGAGAGAATTTTGAGAGAGAAACCCTAAAGAAAAACAAGATTGTTTCACACACAATCCCTACCTTAGAGTCTCTTCATATTCCTCAACTCTCTTCCTCTCCATTGAAAAATCCTTGAGAGGTATTGTACCAAACCTGGTTCTCACCATCATCATCACAGTGAGACAGTTGTTTGGAGTTCCGGGAAGCGATTAGGAAGGAGCCAATCTTCATTGGTTGATGCTATGGTTTAGTAGCGGAATCCGGGAAGTTAGAAAAGAAAAAGGTTGGCGCAACCTCGTTGGAGCAAGAAGCTTGGAGGGCTTAGGTGCACTTTGGGTAGATTAGGCTTGGAGGGTCTATTGCTGTCCTTGTATCCCAACTATATTTTCTAGTGGATTGATTACCGCTTGGAGGCGGCGGAGAGGTTTTTCGCCAAGAACTTCGGTTTCCTCTTCGATAACACATCGCGTGTTGTCTTTGTGTTTGCATCTTCCTTCCTCTCTATCTCTGCCTTTATATTATCTGTTTGTGAATTTATTATGTTATGGCTTAGATAGTGTTTAATCTATTTCACATTGTAGCATATGTTAAGTTTCCGCACACTTGTTGTTTAACATATTGCTTGTGTTGGTTAAGTTAATTTTTGGGGGTCTAAACGTTCAAAAGTGTTTTGTACACGTTTTTGAACTTTCAACAAAAACTCACAATTTTGATTGGTTGAAGTTGTTGAAAATTTTAAAACTTAAAAATTTAGAAATTTTATGGAGAAAAACAACTTGAAAAGAAGTTTTTAAGAGATGTAATGCATACGAACAAGATCCCAAATGTTTAAAAAACTTAAAGGCACTCAAATGCAAATATCAAAACCAATCAATAAGTTAAAATCACAAAATTTAAACTTCTAAAACATGAAAATCTCATTTTTCTTCAAATTCTCACCCAAAACAAAAAATTGCATGTACACACCAGATGCTATGCAATTAAAGATGGCCCTATTAGGTAACACACACATTCTCATGTACTTGATTTAGCATTGATTTGTGTATAGTGTGTGCAACTAGTAAGTGTACAAACTACAGAAAAGTTGATATGTAGATAATAATCAAACAAATTTTCTACATCATCAATCACATTATTTTGAAAGTGACTATCACTTAATTACATCATATAACCCTCAAATATCCTAGAAAGCATGCTTGCAATTATGTAAAAGTATTTTGAATCTTTTTGCCTTTTCTTTTTCTTTTGATATTTTTTTAAATTTTACTTTTGAGCACGATCGAAGATATCATGCATGGACGTATAAGAGAAAAAAAAAATTCCCTTCTTGCACATTTAAAAAAAGAAAGAAAGATATCACCTCATTTTATCTTGCCATGCAAGTGCTACACTTTACAAGACGACTTTTATGATTAGCACATAGGTGTTCATGATTGGCGAGTAACAATGGTGAGTTAGTTATTTATGCTTTTCACCTAGGATTTTTTAGTCCTTACGATCAAAAGAATGTGACATCAAAACCAAGATCGTTTTTTTAAAGATTATAAACAACTCACACAATTAAGCACTAAATAGCATAAACTCGTAAAGTGCAAAAAATTGCTCATCAAAGCTAAACAAAGTACACATTCATGAAATTCAAATTTCATTGGCCCACCTTAATTACACACTTAGTGGTGTTCAATACAAAAAAAAAAAAATACAATAAAATAAAATCTTTTTGTATTTTTATATTACAACCAAAAATCAAAAATCACACATTATGCTAAATGAATAAAATGCAACAACAATGCATGATAGTGCTCAACTAAGTTATAGAGGGCACATAAACAAGAAATAGCAATTTCTTAATTAACCCATGAGTACATGTACAAACTAGTACATACTCATACAAAAATAAAAATAGCTTATGAACTCTGCCATGCAACACATATTTTCTATGTTTCTCCACAATATCAAGCATGTTCTAAGTCAAAAGAGAGATATTATAATTTATGTAATTCTCGAGAAAAACAAAACAAGACCCAAAATAAAAATTTTTTGTCTTTTTGAAAATTTTCGATGTTTTTGGATTTTTTTTTTTGAATAATCAAAACAACCTAAGAAAACAAAACAACCAAAAACAAAAAATAAACATGTCCTCAAATAATTGAAAGACCCCAAAAGTGATAGACAGGAACAAATTTGGGAACATTAGTATTCCTAGAGACTGATCTAGTCATTGTAAGGTTGAATTTAATCAACCATATTGTTGGCTTTATTCCGTACCAAATTTGCTTGTATTTCAGCATTTAGTAACCTTGTATTTAGGTGAGTTTGTTGTAAGGATAGTGAGTGATATAGAGTGTTGAATGCTCAAGAGTGTGCAAGAAAACAGAGTCTCGTGGCTGGATCTCGCGGGTGACTCACGACGGCAAGCCGTGACGACGACACATATGTCAAGCATGCTAGAAGTTGAACAGTCATGCTAGTTGGAGCACTACAGGACAAAATAAGACAAGCGGCCATTCGGTTATCTCGCGGATGGATCTCGCGACTCAATCAAGTCGCGAGGCCAAGCCGCGAGCCAGCCTTGTTTTGAAAAACCCGACGTTTCACATTCCTCTCTCACCCTAGTATATATACCCCTTATACCCACAAAAGAAAGAGAGCTTCCAGAGAGAATTTTGAGAGAGAAACCCTAGAGTAAAACAAGATTGATTCATCCATAATCTTTACATAAGAGTCTCTTCAAATTCCCCAACTCTCTTCCTCTCCATTGTCAAATCCTTGAGAGGCATTTTACCAAAACCTTTTTCTCACCATATCCATTACTATGAGAGGGCTGTTTGGTGTTAAGGGGTAGCAGTTAGGAAGGAACCAATTTACATTAGTTGATACTATAGTCAAGTAGCGGAATTCGGGAAGCTAGAAAAAAAATAGGTTCGACACAACCTCGTTGGAGCAAGAAGCTTGGAGGGCTTAGGTGCACTAGGTAGATTAGGCTTGGAGGGTCTATTGTTGTTCATGTATCCCAACTACATTTTCTAGTGGATTGTTTACCGCTTGAGAGGCGGCGGAGAGGTTTTACGCCGAGGGTTTCGGTTTCCTCTTCGATAACACATCGCGTGTTGTCCTTATGTTTGCATCTTCCTTCCCTTTTATCTTTGCCTTTTATTATCTGCTGTGGGTTGTGATTTTAAATTGGCTTAGATTGTTTACCAATTTTGTTTTGTAATTTTTGTTCATTTTCCGCACACTAGTTATTTGACATAAAACTTAAATTGGTTAATTTGTAAATTGGGGGTCTAAACATTCAAGGGTGTTTTTACACTATTTGAACTTTCAATTGGTATCAGAGTGGGTACACTTTTAGTGGTTTCATTACCATAGTGTGATCCTTGACTCCCTATTGAGATGGATTGGTCTCAATCCCTAAATGCACCTCCATATTTTAATGGTAGTAATTATGCTTTTTGGAAGGTTCGCATGAAAGCATTTACGTGTTCCATTGATGAATCTGTTTGGGATGCTGTTGAGATAGGATGGACCGGACCTGAGGCAGCCAAATCCACATGGGATAAGGTAGCACTTGCCGCATCTAATGCTAACGATAAAACACTCAATGCTATTTTTTGTGGTGTGTCTCCGGATGAATTTCACAGGATCTCTCACATCATTGTTGCCAAAGAAGCATGGGAGATATTGGAGATCACTTACGAAGGGACGAAGAAAGTAAAAGACACCAAGCTGCAGATGCTAACCACTCGATTTGAGGAGTTAAAAATGAGTGAGGATGAGTCCTTTGACTCTTTCTATAACAAGCTGAATGAGGTGATTGTAAGCAAGTTCAATTTGGGAGAGAAAACAGAGGATTCTAAAATTGTAAGGAAGATACTTTGATCATTGCCGGAAAGTTTTCGTGCCAAAGTGACAGCGATTGAAGAGAGCAAGGACCTTGATGACATAAAAGTCCAAGAGCTGGTTGGTTCCCTTCGGACTTATGAAATGACCCTGCCCAATCAACGGAAGAGTAAATCTCTTGCTCTTAAGATCATTAATGAAAAGGTGGAAGACCATGACTCATCGGAAGAAGATGTGGTTGACAAAGATGTTGCATACCTTGTAAAAAATTTCCGAAAATTCTTGAAATTCAAGAATAATGGCAAATTTGGTGATAAAGGAAAATTCCAAAGTTCAGGAAGAGAGAAAAGGGAATTCAAAAAGAAAGATGGAAAAGAATCCCAATCTACACAAGGTGTCACTTGTTTCGAATGCAACGGGCATGGACACTTTAAGAAAGAATGTCCGAATTGTTTAAAATTGAAAGACAAAGTGTATGCCATGACATTGAGTGAATCAGATTCATCCGACTCGGATTCTGAGGAAAGCTGTGACGGAGAAGGGAATTATTCAGTTTTTATGACTATTGCCCATGTTGAGTCTTGAGACGAGTTGAATCTGCTTGTACAAGAGATTGGAGTACATAGTGATGAAGAACCATTTGGAGCTATTGGGGAATCAGATGCAGAAGAAGATGAAAATACAGCCAATCTTCAAGACAATTATAACTCACTCCTGGAGAGGTCGGGTGAGTACACAAGGGTGGCAAAGGCAGCAATGAGAAAAATGAAGAAGGCAGAAGAGGACTATAAAAGTCTCCTAATTCGCTATAAGGAAGCCAAGTGTGAGATAGAAACACTGAATGGTGAGCTATCAGAAGCCTACACAAAAGTGAGATTTCTTGAGTAAGAGGTTATGCAAGCAAATGCCAAGATAGATAGGGTCACCACCAAGAAACTTGATGATGTTATTTCATCACAAAAGAGCTTTTCGGACAAATCCGGGCTAGGATATACCGGAGGGAGTAGCTCATCCGGCAATGTCACAAAAGAAGTGAAGTTTATAAATTCCAAAGAGCCAGTTAAAGTTGGCCCTACTGTTGAGAAGCCCAACATAGAGGAGAAGAGGAATGTGGAGAACGAACGGTTGTTGAATCCCTGTAATCAACTGCAGGCAAGTCCGAATCCCGAGCCAAGTCTCGTCCACGACCACAAAGAGGTCCTAGATCAAATTATGTGTGTCATCATTGCGGACTTCAAGGGCATACTCGACCAAATTGTCAAAAGTCGAGAGCAATAAATAGTGCAACTCCTTAAAGGTCACAAGGACCTAGAAATGATAGGAGAAATTGGTTTGGTGAACCATTAAGAGATCAAAACGGTGATCCCGGAATGATAAACGTAATGAAGATGATTGATGCATTCACCAGCTGCTTGGAAAGTTTCACACAAAGGTTTGAAAGCCCTAACTCCCGTACCCAATCTTATAAGGAAATCACCCCAAACGAATCGACGTGTGGGTGAAAAAGGGTACTCATGCATAAGTATTACAACATGTCCATGCATCAATACTTCCTATGCTTTGTGACGACGTTTGATTGTTTGCTTATTGTTTATGTTGGTGGTTGTTTGTTTGTCTGTTTGTGCATATTTTGTTCATTTTTGTTTTGATCAATCTTTTTCTTCTTATGTGTCAAAAATCCAAAAACCACATAAAAATTGGAAAATCAAAAAGTTTGATTGACATTGTTGAGTTTTGTCTCAAAACTTGTTTTGCCTTGTACATTTGTGCTAATAGCCTTGTGCATTTACGAACGTAACTTGTTCCTTTGCACTCTTATCACTGTGGGAGAAATCTTGAAATCTATGCGATTGTTGTAAATAGATCTTCAAACTTGTCATGAATGATTAGTGAATGGTTTTGTTGATCTTAAGACATGCATAGACTTGTGTCTATATATCTTCCCACTTTTTATTTTTGTTTTTGCTAAAAAGAGCTCACCAAATGTAAATCTCCAAATGAAAAGAGATATTGAGCTGCAAAATCCTATCGCACATACTAGTATTCGACTAAGAAAAAGGGAAAACGACCAAAAAATTAAAGTGAATGTTTATTCAAAAAGCCAAAGGCTATCTCTTCAAAGTGAAATATCAAATATCACTCTCACAATGAGATGTGATTGTCTTAAAAGGATCAAAAAGATCAAATGTTATGATTGAAAGTGGAGTCAAATGTATGCATGCTTCTATAATTGAGATGGGTCACATGATCTAGTACTAATTGTATATGCCTTGGTTGAATTGATCATTGAAACTTCACATTAGACTAAGGACTATCTCATTGTTGCTATCCACACACAACACACAAGTTTATGTTCAATAAATGCCATATTCATTTGTGTGATTGTACTTGATGAAATGTGTTTTCACATGCTCAATCTTTGTTGATTCAAGAACACAAAGATTTTTGAGTGTTTTAGGTGTTTTTGGAAAGTATTTTGTTCTTCAAAAGCTGAAAATTTCTAAAAACATTTTTGTTCTGTTTTGGCGACTCGATCGCTAGTAAGTCAAGTCGCATGCCACAGCCGCGACCTCGCTGGTCGATTTTGGCGACTTGTTCGTGAGTGGAAGGTCCGATCGCAAAGAGGTACATAGAGATTTTCGCAGCTCAGCTCGCGGCTCCCTCACTGTAAGACTTCCGATCGCGAAAAACACTTAGAAAATTTTTCAAAATTTTGTCTTTGAGTGTTTTGGCGACTTGACCTGGTGTCTTGTTGGCAACTCATTTCAGTCGCGAAAATTGCGTGTTTTGTAAAATGAGCTCATTTTCAACACTTTTCTCAAAAAGGGGTTCTCATTTGCTTGTCTTGCACTTTGTGTCTACTCACTTTCTGGTCTTACTTTCACTAGTTCAACATCACTGTGGTAATCTTCAAATTCTCTCACCAACTTGTTACAATTCAATCTATCTTCAAGGAAAGGTATGGGTTTTGTCCTCTACTCTTTATTTTTCTCAGTTATTAGCTTTTCATCATGGTTTTTGTGTTCTATTTGGTATTCATTTATCTCTTACCCGTGTTTGGTTACTTGAGTGTTTGATGTTCTCATTTTTGTGTGGTTTTAATCTGATCCACTCTATATTGTAGCTACATTTGGGTCATTATTGTCCCTCATTGTTATTTTCGGTCATTTCCATCTAGCTCTTAGGGTTTTCTTCATTATCCCTAATTTGACACTAACTCACTGCTAATAATGTCTGTTGGATTGTGTTCTTTCTTTTCCTCTATTACATGATACTGATTTGGAAATGTCTCTATTCAAGAAAGTAGCTGTGAAAGGAGGTAGTTCCAAAGGGAAGGAACCTGTCATTGATGTCGATGGCTACTCACCTCAAACAAAAGGGACTCGTTCTTCATCAAAAGGGTTCGATCCCAACAAGTTCAGATCCTATGCTGCATTTCGGTCTCATGAGAATTATTTCCGAAATGCTACACCATTACTAGAAAGACACGTTGACCAATCATCACTTCATGACACCGACAAAGATTGGAATTACCTTCTCTCCGATCTGGATGACACTTATGAGATTTTGGTAAAGGAATTTTATGCCAACGCGATTGTGGAAAGAGAAGAACTTAAGTGCTGGGTTAGGAAAAAGAGTTTTTCGGTCTCTCCTGCATATTTGGCAGAGATCCTTCACATCAACCGACCAATGCTTCGACACTCACCGGTTTATGATGATCTTTGTCACGATGAGGAACTCCTTAAGGAGGGTCTTGGACAAGACTTGGAATTCTCATCCAATGGAAACTCCGTCGGTGTTTACTCTCTTCCTCCCAAACCGAGAGTGCTTACAATTGTGATGTTTCACAATTTGTACCCCCTATCAAGCAATGGATGTGCCTTGTTTCTTCATGACCTAATCTTTGATGTAGAAATTGACATCCGTGCTCATATCTTTCATATTCTGCGCAAAACGGTTCTACAAACTAAGTCCCGAATATGCATTTTTTTCATTGTCTCATTTCAAGGATCTTGAAGCTTAATGGAACTTATCCAACGGCAGATGAATCTCCTTGCTCAAAATCGAGTCTAATCAACATGCGTACATTCAACGCAAGCATTGGTCATAGTTGGAAGAGAGCCAAACCGGAAACTTCCACATCTCACAATGGTTCGCATTTCAGCACCCTCTCCCTTGACAAAAAACTTGATCACATTGTATCCTCTGTACACGAGTTGAATACCAAGATGTCCAGAATCACATCTACTCTACACCATCACAGCACTCAATGGGATATCAAGTTTACCTCACTCCAAACTCAATTGGATCAGATTCAGAGGAAGCTAGAAGAGAATGTGTAGCTATTCCATGACAAAAAGGGGGAGATGATGTCATAGGGATGAAAGGGGGAGTGATAGCTTGATCAGAGGGGGAGGATATTATCTAAGGGGGAGTGTTTCTACAAGCGGTTTCAATACTTTACTTTAAGTTGTTTTTCAGTTTAAGTTGCTATTTTGTATATATTGTGTTTGTACCCATGTTGCTTCTATAAGCTTTTAGGGTTATGTTTTATGCATATCTGTAGGCTTTATGGTCTGTACCATGCTTTATGTATTATGCTTTGTTTAAATCAGTACTTCTATCTAAATGTCATGCATTTTCTTTTAAATCTTGTCACTCTTGTGCCCTTGTAGGATTGTTCCTAGACGCATATACTTAGTGTATCATGCATTGGTTGAGTATTGGGCATTCAAGTAACTTGCATTGTTTTTATTAGCTTGTATGTTCAAGTGTTCATTCCAAGTGTGAATGAGCACTGTGATCACTACCTTGTAAGTGATTACTTGTTTGATCAAGCCATGATTTGGTTCTTAACTTCATCTTTGCTTGATCACTTTATGCCTGTTTCATATGCATTTTAGATTTTCTGCATACAATGATCATGGTGTATTGTTGTGTTTCAGGAGTTTCATGTTCATATGATTCAAGTGCCTCACAGTTTCTAGAATTAGGTGTGAGTGAGTTTTGCTCAACTGTTTCCAACTCACATGTTAAGTCTAGAGTTTGTTTTAGGGTTTTGTCACGGAATAGCCAAAGAGGGAGATTGTAAGGTTGAACTTAATCAACTATTTTGTTGGCTTTATTCCGTGCCAAATTTGCTTGTATTTCAGCATTTAGTAACCCTATATTTAGGTGGGTTTGTTGTAAGGGTAGTGAGTGAGATAGAGCGTTGAATGCTCAAGAGTGTGCAAGAAAACAGAGTCTTGCAGCTGGATCTTGCGGGTGACTCACGGCTGCAGGCCGCCATAAGCAGCACACGTGCCAAGCATGCCAGAAGTTGAACCGTCATCCTAGCTGGAGCACTACAGGACAAAATAGGACAACTGGTCATTCGGTTATCTCGCGACTGGATCAAGTCGTGAGGCCAAGCAGCAAGCCAGCCTTGTTTTGAAAAAACCGACGTTTCACATTCCTTTCTTACCCTAGTATATATACCTCTTATACCCACAAAAGAATGAGAGCTTTCAGAGAGAAACCCTAGAGTAAAACAAGATTAATTCATCCACAATCTTTACATAAGAGTCTCTTCAAATTCCTCAACTCTCTTCCTCTCCATTGTCAAATCCTTGAGAGGCATTTTACCAAAACATTTTTCTCACCATATTCATTTCTGTGAGAGGATTTTTTGGTGTTCTGGGAAGCGATTAGGAAGGAACCAATTTACATTAGTTGATGCTATGGTCAAGTAGCGGAATCCGGGAAGTTAGAAAAGAAATAGGTTCGGTGCAACCTCGTTGGAGCAAGAAGCTTGGAGGGCTTAGTTGCACTAGGTAGATTAGGCTTGGAGGGTCTATTGCTGTCCATGTATCCCAACTACATTTTCTAGTGGATTGTTTACCACTTGGAGGGCGGCGGAGAGGTTTTACGCCGAGGGCTTCGGTTTCCTCTTCGATAACACATTGCGTTTTGTCCTTATGTTTGCATCTTTCTTCCCTTTTATCTTTGCATTTTATTATTTGCTGTGGGTTGTGATTTTAAATTGGCTTAGATTGTTTACCAATTCTGTTTTATAACTTTTGTTCATTTTCCGTACACTAGTTGTTTGACATAAAGCTTGAATTGGTTAATTTGTAAATTGGGGGTCTAAACGTTCAAGGGTGTTTTTACACTATTTGAACTTTCAAACATTTATTCTGTACTATAGCAGTAGGTTTAGACACGGGTTTAGCGTCTACATCAGAATTTTTACCTTTGTCTTACCTAGCAAAATAAGCATTTTCTTTATAATTCCTCTTAAATGGAGGAATATAAATTTTTCATCTTTAGGCTTAATGAAAAAGAAATAGATCAGTCATCAATAACAGCAGGTTTGGTACAAGACAATTTTTTCAATTCTGCTTTAGACTCAACTAACTCTTGCTCCAAACTTTTGGAAAATTGATTTCTCAAAAATTCATTCTTTTTCTTGGATTCATCCAATTTCACATTCAATTCCTCTTTTTCAAGACTAGCTAGTTTTAACTCTTCCTGAAATTTCTTATCAATTTTCAAAGATTTAGATAATTTCTTATGGTGAGTTTCACAGGCATTAATATATCAATAAAAACATTAGCATCTTTTTTATTCAAATTTTCATAAATATGAGTAGAAAGACACTTAAAATTATTCATGACAGCAGAGATCAAGGATCTCACTCAGGACGTTAATCCAATCAAAGCAAATCTGCTCTAATATCACTGGTTAGTTCATTTAGGCCCCTGAACACTCAAATTGTTTAACCTAATTAATTAATCAAGTTGTTGCTTAGGTTTATTATTCATATCTAGGTTAAACACAAATAATCATATCAGTAAGTGCAAAAAAGTGAAAAAGACAACGATATGATAACCCGGAAAAACCAATGAAACTAACGGTTCCAAGGTAAAAAACCCGAAAAGGATTTAACCTAAACTATCCTCAAGGCAATAAATTCACTATGATAAAATAGAAGTCTTACAACAGATTTTTCCCTAAATCTAAAGCTACCTCTTGTAGTACTTACTCACGTGATCACACGTAGCTTTGAATTCACTGATTCTTCTATTTGAATTTGTTAAACAAAAACACCCATGTTTGTGGCTATGAGATCCCAGTCAAAGATTTAAATCATCAGTAGTAGTTAACCTTATATGCAGCAAATTATCTCACTAGTTCTTGTATATGGATCTTCTTTCCGGTGGATGCTTGTTGAGTTAGAAGGCTACGTAAACCTTATAAATCTCACAGGAGTAACTTTCAAGACTTCCAAGAACTTCTAAAATGTATTTAGGGGTTTCCTTTTGTACTAGGTAGTGTTGGACACAAATCCTAAATGTTTTTGCAGGCTTTGGGCCTGATTAAAATTCTACAAAACATGATGTTTGATCGGTTGAGTCTTTCTTTCGATCAGTCAAGCCTTGCAAATTCTGAATTCTTCTTTTTGATGCTTGAATGTTCTTGAATCTTGACTTAAACCATCATGAGCAATGTTTAACACTTAAACTAGACATATTTTTGTTCTCAGTTTTCCAACTTACATAAAATTAGAACCTAAACATTTATTCCTAAATATTTAGAACCTTACAAAAATCATAATAAATGTTTAAAAATACTAGAATATATAATTCATATGCACAAAAAATTTCTATTAAAAGTAACATGTATAATTATCAAATTTTATAATCATAAAAAAATAAAAGACAAAAAAATATATTATTATTATATTATTTGATTTGAAGTCATAATATTAATATGTTAAACTTTCTCATGCTTTACATGAGCTACCAAATATACATACATATATATATATATATATATAACAAAAGCTGAGAGAAAATTCAATAAGATTTTCAATTAGAGTCGAATTTTGCGCCACATTTTTCATATAGTTTGTTTAATCTTTGTTTCCAATGAGTTATTACTTATTAGTTTAAAAGCTGAAAAGAAAATGTATTGATGTAATTTTTGTATCAAATTTTGGTTTGATTTTGAGAATGTATTGACGTGGTTGTGATTGCAACGGGAATTTGAGAAAAATTAAAAATAAAATAACTGAAATAGAATTTATATTTATGTTGGACTTAGTCTTTAGCTTAGGTTTCATTCTCATCTAGACCAAATCTTAATCAACGTTAACTAAATTCTAGCTCAATATAAAATTAATAACATATGCTGTTAATATATATTTTTTATTATATCATTATACAAATAATGGTTGGAAAAAATATTTTGAGAATATAATGGATAACAATTTAAAAAATGATTTTTCATTTGTTTCAATTAAATTTATATTCATTTTATAAGTAGCTATTTTATATTTTCAAATATAAATATCTTATAAACATTATGTTTATTTATCCCATGCATATATATATATATATATGGTTACAAGCGAATTACCTTTTTAAAATCATCTCTTGGAAATATGAGCTTTTTTGAAGAACTCATTTACAAAGATGATATATATATATATATATATATATATATTAATTTGTAGCAGTGCTACTTTTGAAAATATTTTTTAAACCTATATTATTTGTCAAAAATCCCATTCTGTTCAGCAATGTTTTGAGAGGGTTTAGAGCAAGTACAAATATCTAAAGCTCCATTTCTCCGGCAATAAAGCTTTAAAGCATATATAAAAACAATTCCGTAGTTAAAAAGAGAAGGGGCTGCTTGTTTAACTAGAGAACAAGATGACTATGAAAGCGATAATGTACCAGGATCGTCTTTGTAGTGGGCATGGTTTTGTTTGGATATAGAGTAAAATTGTTGAACACCCTCATTGTAAAATGTTACTATATTTTATTTATGTGGTTGTTGGGAAATTGAGACCCTGGTTGATAGAATTAACAAGTTAAAAACCCAAGTTGTTAATTAGATTTATTATGAATAAACCTTATTAAAACAAACAAACATCAATATCATGTTTGTAAGGGTAAAATTCCCAAGTCAAACAACGGGCCTTGGGCCCCATACAGAGTCCAGCCACAACCAAGGAGAAAATGGGGCGCCAAAAAGACTTCCAGCCCAACCCTAATAAGTCCAAATTTATTTAAAAAGACGTCCGAGAAGGAATGTCTCCTCGGACGTGCCAAATATGGGCCCAACGTGCACCCTATCCATAATGAGGAATCATTCCAAACAAACATTGGTAGTAAGGATGAGCCTCACAAAGCGTGGAGAGAAGAACGAGAGTATAGGATGTCCAGGGGGAGACCACAACTACCGCATTAAATGCAAGGAAACTACTTTTCTGGCCGCATTAATGTGGAGAGGATAGGCGAACAGTGTTGCCTTGGTCACCGCAACTCACGTAAAGGTAGGGTGGATGTCCGATGGGATAGGTACTCAAGTGAAAGTCTAAATGATCAACAAGTGTAAGGCTCTTATTACTTTAAGGAGGCTATATAAGAGAAGGGCATCCCCATGAAGAGGGGATCGAAAGGAGAGATATAGAGAGGAAGACTATAGCTTTTAATCAGAAACAAAGGTGAACCCATACGTCTCCTCGGACCGAACATCCAGTGAACATAAAAGAGATATTCTTACGTTCAATCGCTGCATGGCCTAAAATTAACTATCATTCACTTCGTCAAGCCCTAGTTCTGTAACACACACTCTACAAATTCATTGTCTAGGGTTCTTTGGGCCAAAATCAACTACTTGCTAGGCCTAGGCCCCAAAAACCGACCCTACAATTGGCGCCGTCTGTGGGAAGAACTTGTGTCTCGATAAGTGAAACCGTAAGAAATGGAAGGATCGAGTCCGCGCCAAACCGGACACGCAGATTCCCAACGGCGGGACAACTTTTTGAATCTCGAAAGGGAGAAAGATCAAGACAAGTAGTGAGAAGGCGGTGTGAACACCTCCCACACAAGTAGAAGTCGCTCGAAAGGGAAAGGTCATGCATCCCATAAGCGAAACAATCGTAAGGCTTTACAGCAAGAAATTGATGACTTGAAGAAGAAGTGCTACTTTGAGCGCAGAAAAACGTCCGTCACCCGGCTCGGACACTAGCAGTGATAAGGACAATGAATACAGGCAGAGGTCAAAAACCCCTCCAAGCGAGACTTTTTCCTATGAGGAAGAGCAACCCCGCAAATGCGGCCACAAAAGCCCATCTTACCAAGGCCTGGCCAACGATGGCATGAGCAAGGCCTTAGATTGCATCTCCTAGTCGCCTTTCACGCGCAAAATAGAAGGGGAAGAGCTTTCTCGGCGGTTCCATCAACCAACCTTTGCCATATACAATTGTCGGACAGACCAAGTAAAACATGTAAGCCAGTTTAATCAGAGGATGGCCGTCCATTCTAGGGACGAGGCGTTGATTTGTAAGGTGTTTCCGTCCAGCTTGGAACCTATGGCGATGAGATGGTTTGATAGCCTTAAGCCAATTTCCATAAATTCCTTCAAGCAGGTGACACAGGCTTTTGGTTCCCACTTCATTACCAGAAGCAAAGTCCCTCGGCCCCTAAATTCCCTCATATCCTTGTCCATGCGAGAATGAGAGACACTAAAAGCCTATTCAGACAGGTACTAGGAAATGTATAATGAGAAAGAGGGAAATTACGATGACGTCGCCATTAGTACATTCAAGAGGGGCCTGCCGACAGAGCATGGCTTAAGAAAGTCTCTGACGGGGAAGCTGGTCACTAGTGTGCACCAACTTATGGACAGAATTGACAAGTACAAAAGGGTCGAGGAAGACCAGCAAACGGTTAAGGGCAAAGCGAAGGTTGTCTCTCGGGAGAGGAGGGACTTCAGGTCGGACCGCATTATCAACAAAGAATAAAGGCCGAGAAGAGATTACTCAGAACAATCTGGATTCACTAGGGCACGGGCAATCCATGCTGTGTTCCGAGAACCATTACACAAGATCCTAGAAGAGGTAAAGAGTGAGCCGTTATTTCAATGGCCAAGTAGGATGGCGGGTGACCCCTCGAAACGTAACGAGAATCAGACATTGCGCGTACCACCAAGAGTCGGGTCACACCACCGATGATTGCGGGAATCTGAAAAACCATTTAGACCTGCTTGTTCGAGAAGGGAAGTTGAGGCATCTATTACATCACCCCGTGGGATGGCAGGAACAGTCAAACACTAAAACCAGATAAAGCACATTGAGGTCACCTATTGGCACAATAAATGTCATTCTTGTCGCACCTGGAATGATTGGTTCCAATCCTTTCTGAGTAATGTTAGTGGGCAGGCTCCGGTGAAAGGGCACGGCAGGGAATCCAAGAGGGCCCGAGCAATTGCCACGCTCTTAATCGAATTCTCGGATGACTCCCCTTTGGTCAGTTTTGAAGGAAAAAATGTCACTCCGAAAGGCATGATTAGGCTGCCTGTACAACCAAATTTAGACGTGGTAGAGGTGGACTTCATTGTGGTAGACGCATACTCCCCCTACTGAGCCATCGTGGCCCGGCTGTGGCTTCATGCACTAGGGGTTATGTAATCAACCCTACACCAAAAAGTGAAGTATCCGTCGGAAGGTCAAGTGAAAGAAGTAATAGGGAACCAAGGGATGGCCCGGCAATGCATGGTGTCGGCAATCTCACGACGACCAAATAGTGAACCCTCAACCTCAACCGAGAACGGCTTATAGCAATTAACGACCCCGGTCCCAACCTCGGGTAGTGGAGGACCAGCCATGGAGGTGAGTTGCGAGGATCCGGAGAAAGTACTTGTCGGATCGGACCCAGAGAGGTTTTTTCAGGTCGGCTCGTAATTACCACCCCAAGAGAAGTTAACACTAATTTATTTTCTCAGACAGAATGTGGATGTATTCGCACGGGATGCCTACGAGGCCCCAGGGTTGACCTGATTTCATCTACCATCACCTTAATGTTAACCCGGTTTGTAACACCTAAGAAACAGCCTCTTCGGCGACCGTCGAAAGAATATGCAGACGCCGTGAGAGAGGTCATAAAATTGAAGAAAGTGGGGGCTATCAAGGAGGTATTCTACCGCGAATGGTTAGCCAACACGATCGTGGTAAAAAAGAAGAATGGGAAATGATGGGTCCGCATAGATTTCACGGACCTAAATAAGGCCCGCCCGAAGGATCCATGCCACGGATAGACCGATTGGTGGATTCGACCGTCGGACACCCTCTTCTAAGGCTACCATTAGATACCCCCGGTCAGCCGAGGACCAAGAAAAAACTACTTTTGTCACCCCTGCCGGAAATTATCATTATAAGGTGATGCCCTTTGGCTTAAAGAATGCCGGGTCGACCTACCAAAGGATGATGACCAGGATGTTTGAACAGCAGATGGGTAAGAGCATTGAAGTTTATATAGACGACATGGTGGTCAAAAGAAAATTAGTGGCCGACCACGTCAGAGACCTCGGTGATATCTTTGGTCTCGATAAATTACAGGCTGCACCTAAACGCGTCCAAGTGTTCAATTGGGGTGGGATCGGGGAAATTCTTAGGTTACATGGTGACCCACAGAGGCATCGAAGTTAACTCTGACCAAATTAGAGCTATACATAGCCTGCAGCCTCCTCAGAATCCCAAAGAAGTCCAAAAGCTCATCGGCATGATTGCCGCTTTAAACCGTTTCATTTCCCGTTCAGCGGACAGATGCGTGCCTTTCTTCCTCCTATTGAAAAAGTGGAAAGGCTTGAGTGGATCAAGAGTGTGCTTTAGCTTTCCAATAGCTTAAGAAATATCTCGCTCGACCACCAATTATGTCCAGTCTTGAGGCCGACGAGATGTTGTTTGCGTACATTGTCGTAGCCTCTCATGCGATAAGCTTAGTTCTAACTCGAGAAGACAATGGCACACAACGGCCCATTTACTACGTAAGCAAATCACCGCATGAGGCAGAGATTCGTTACCTACCCCTCGAAAAGGACGTCTTGACAATCGTACAAGTCACGCGAAAGCTCCCCCACTATTTCCAAGCACATACCGTAGTTGTATTAACCCAACTTCCGCCGAGGTCCATTCTCCAGAGTGCCAACTACACGGGCAGAATTGCAAAATGGGGAACGATTACGAGCGCCTTCAACATTAGGTACATGCGTCACACTGCTGTGAAGGGTCAGGTCCTCGCAGATCTAGTAGCTGAATTTGCGGAGCCCACACCAGAAGGAGGGGGAGGGTCACTAAGCCCCGACGGGAAACCGATCAGCGCAATCTCTCAGCAAGAGCCCAGTTGGTGGAAAGAACACATCGACGGCATAGCCAACCAAAGGGGCTCGGGTGTGGGGCTCGTTCTGGTCTCCCCCAAAGGGATCACCATCGAAAAATCGATAAGGCTTGGTTTCTCGGCCACGAATAACGAAGCGCAGTATGAGGCATTATTGGAAGGAATGTCAATGATCCGAACCGGGTGGAAAATCCGCGGACATGTTCTCGGATTCGAGACTCGTCATGGGACAAGTAAATGGGGAGTTGGAGGCAAAGGATGAAAGAATGCAAGAGTACCTAGTCCAAGATAAACACCTACAGACCCATTTTTGTCACTTCAATCTGGCGCACGTGTCTAGGAGTGGGAACACCCATGCTGATTCTCTTGCAACGCTATTCACCTCCTCGGCTCAGCCACTTTCCCGGGTTATTCTAGTAGAAGATCTATACCGCCCAACGACGGCGAGGGCCAACAAAATACGGGTCCACAACGTCGTGGCTGGACCTAGTTGGATGGATCCTCTAGTACTGTTCTTAAAGCACGACACCTTACAGGACGATAAGAACGAGGCCAACAAGATTAGAAGGAAGGCCTCTCGATTCTTGTTGTCCGAGGACTCCAAATCGCACAGCGCTCATTTTCGGGGCCATACTTGTTATGTGTGCACCCCGATGCCACCGAACTCATCCTGGAGGAATTACACGAAGGAATTTGTGGAAGTCATATGGGGGGTAGGTCCCCGTCCCATAGAGCCATAATGCGGGGTTATTGGTGGCCGAGTATGTAGAAAGAGGCGCAGGAATATGTGAAGAAGTGCGACCAATGCCAAAGGTTCGCCTCAAATATACACCAGTAGAGGCGAAAAACTTAACTCGTCTGTCCAGCCTTTGGCCATTCGCACAGTGAGGCCTAGACATCCTAGGACCAATCCCCAAAGCAGCAGGGAACAAGAGATTTCTTCTCGTTGGCACAGATTATTTCACAAAATGGGTCGAAGCCGAGGCGCCGGCAAACATTAGGGACGTTGATGCCAAGAAATTTATTTGGAAAAATATTGTCACTAGATTCGAGATCCCTCACACATCGATCTCGGACAACGGTCTCGGTTGACAAGAAAGCTTTTTGAAGACATTGTAGTGAGCTGGGAATTACCAAGAGATACTTCACACCGGCTTACTCGTAGGGTAATGGGCAGGCGGAAGCCATCAACAAAACTATAGTGAATGGGCTGAAAAAGAGGTTAGACAACGTGAAAGGGAGGTGGGTTGAAGAGTTGGCCCATGTCTTGTGGACATATCGCACCACACCTCATAGGTCCACTGTGGGAAACCCCTTTTCGATGACCTACGGGGCCGAAGCTATTATTCCACTGGAGATAAACTTCCCAACATAAAGGACCACCGCATTCTACCTTAGTGCCAACAACGGACTTCTGGGAAAAAGCTTGGACCTCATCGAGGAAAGAAGGGAAAGTGCAATGGTCCAACTTGCCCACTATCGCCAAAAGCTCAAGCAAGGTTACGATGCCATGGTGAAGCTAAGGCCCTTGGCGCTCGGGGATCGGGGCAGTGCGAGGAAGGTCCCGGGCACCGCGAGAAACCCTCGGTGGGCAAAACTCGGACCAAATTGGGAAGGCCCATATCGTATCACCTCCATAGCCGGCATAAGAGCCTACTTTTTGGAAGATTTGGATGAATGTGTAGTGCCACGCCCATGGAATGTAAATAACCTAAAAAGGTACTGTTATTAACGAAAGACATAATTCTTGATGCCACACTGCTGTACTGCTACTTAGACTAAGTGTTAAACAGAACCCAAGTCTTGCCTGGCTCCTCGAACCACGGGCTTGGGGGAAATTAACAACTCTACCATTTTCTCTAAATGTTAAACAGAACCCAAGTCCTGCCTGGCTCCTCGGACCACAAGTTTGGGGCAAATTAACCTCGAAACCATTTTCGCTAAGTGTTAAACAGAACCCAAGTCCTACCAGGCGCCTCGGACCACGGGTTTGGGAGAAATTAACAACTCTACCATTTTCACTAAGTGTTAAACAGAACCCAAGTCTTGCCTGGCTCCTCGGACCATAGGCTTGGGGGAAATTAACAACTCTACCATTTTCACTAAATGTTAAATAGAACCCAAGTCCTGCCTGACTCCTTGGACCACAGGCTTAGGGGAAATTAACAACTCTACCATTTTCATTAAGTGTTAAACAGAACCCAAGTCCCGCCTAGCTCCTCGGACCACAGACTTGGGGGAAATTAATCTCGAAGCCATTTTCACTAAGTGTTAAATAGAACCCAAGTCCTGCCTGGCTCTTTGGACCACAGGCTTGGGGGAAATTAATCTCGAAACCATTTTCGCTAAGTGTTAAACAGAACCCAAGTTCTGCCTAGCGCCTCGCACCACGGGCTTGGGGGAAATTAACAACTCTACCATTTTCACTAAGTGTTAAATAGAACCCAAGTCCTGCTTGGCCCCTCGAACCACAGGCTTGGGGGAAATTAACCTCGAAGCAGTCTTATCTAATTATTGACTATCATCTTTTACACATTCATTTATGCTTGGTTCTCAACAGTTAGTGGTAGAATAGATATTCATTCATGATGAAAGCAGAAAAGGAAGCAGTGCAACAAAATTTAAAGGAAAATGACATCATTCATTGAAATCCAAAAGCTTTCCTTTACAAACATTAACAGAACAAAATGTAAAGGGTAAAGAAAGCAGCTACAAATAAAGTCCTACACTACTTTCCTAAGTCTTAATCCCGAGTAGGCTCGGGTTGATCATCTCCTACCCGAGGTCCTAGAACAGCCTCCTTAGCTTGTGCAACAACATTCCTAATTGAGAGGCTGTCCTCGAGCGATTTGTCCTCGCCGCCAGTGCGTTTCCTCGCCTTCAGGCATATGGGAGTCCAAGGCTAAGGCCTTCGTAAAGAGAGGCTCCTCGGGGGCAGCCGAGTCAGGAATCTCACGAATATCTTCTCGGAAAAAGATATTCTCAACTTTCCGGAGATCGAAGTCCACTGAACTCGCGCCCAATCCAAGGCTACACCCCAAGACATAGTGATGTAATCCCCGTATACGGCGGCCACCTCCTCGTTCAACCTAACCTCGGTATCCTTGACTCCGCGATCATATGAGGTCGCCATTGCTGTCTCGGTCGCCTCCTTGGCCACGCGAGCCACCTCCTTGACCTTTGCTAGCTCGGCCTTAAGATCCGAGACCGTCCGCTTCTCTATCGCGAGTTTTGCCTCGGATTGATGGAGCTGTTGGTGCAGATCCTCAGCCCGCTTAGTAGTGTTTTTAAGTTCGGCCTTGGCGCTCACGTGACCCTTTTGCGCCTCCTTGACTTCGCTACTCAAGCGATCCTTTTCCTGCCTAAGGGCCCCGGCAACATTTCTCAAAGCGAGGCGAGACTAAGCCTCACTGTTCAGGTCCTCGCGAGCCTTCTTGACCCACTCCTCGGCAACAAAAATTTGTTAAGTGACCTGCGCCAAAAAATAGAGGCCTAGTTAAAAGAAAATAACAAATAAACAGATACGGAATAAGAAGACTAGATGAATGAAGTCTTCACTTACCATAGCCATGTCTCTCTTTAGCGACATGAAAAAGTCCGATTCCGAGTAGTCCAGAGACCCTCCATATCGTGTGGCAAAAGAAGGGGCTGTTGCGGGGCCTCGGCCAAGAAGGACGCTTGTCCTCGTTGGGACTCCAATAGAGTCGCGTCCCAGGAAATCGAAGCGCCATCCAACTCAAGCCATGGCGACTAGGTCCGCTGTTCCCTCCGAATAGTCGACTTGTCTCTATTTGTCAACGGACCTAGTCCTCTTCTCCTTGGGCTCCTTGCCCTTCTTCTAGTGCTTGGCCTTTTCGGGGCCAACCTCGCCCTCCTCCAATTCTTCCACGGGCCTTTTCCACCTCAAATTGGGCATAGGCTATAGTGTTGCATCAGACATGGGAGGAAGAGGAGAAGGAGCCTTGGAGGTAGGTTGTTCCTTTGGGGCATCCTTAGAAGACTGCCCTTTATTTCTGTTGGGAAGGAGGCCCCCGAGACCGGACCTTGGTTTGAGATCCATGCCTTCTTCCTCAATCTCTTGGCTAGTATCAACTTGTACAATTACCAAACCAAGATTGGGGGCTGCCGAGGCGCAATCTAAATCAATCGTCCAGTCCGAGAGCTCTACTAGCTTGGTCGACACCTTTCTTTTCTCTACGAAGTGGAACTGGTCTATCTGATCCTTGAGGGATGAGTGCGAGGAACCAGCTTCTTCCCCTGGGACAACTGCTACGGGAAGAACGCGATGAGCGGCGATTGGACGGGAGGTAAGTCTTTCGAAGCGAGAAATCCTAGTATGGAGACGTCAATGCGTGCTAATCGTGGACTACCAGCCCCGATGGCTTAACCAGCATCCATTAGAGCGTGCGAAAGGGGCTCGTAGTCCAAGACTAAAGAAGCAGCCCGCAGTTGCTCGTCCGCGCTCACGAAGATTTCAGACCTCGGGAGGAAATTGAGTGCCGAGACATTGACCAAACTTAGCCGAGGAGTTGTTCGCTCCTTGTCTGCGAAGCCCAAAGGAAGGGTTGCGTTAATCCAAGGAGGCAAATAAGCGAACCCAAAACTGAAACAAAGAAAAGAAAACTCAAGGCTAAGGTCCCCTCCGGGGGATCTAATTCTACGGTGCCCTACCTGGTGTTCCCGCCTTGATCGGGCAAGTGAATACCGTCGTGCCATGGTCCGGAGACGATCAAAAGGTCGTCCTTCAAGCCTTTATTGGACTTGGGAAGGCAGGATATCAATCTCACCTCGTCGGACCTGGATTTTAGGCAATATGATTCACCAAGGCTATGGCATTCATATAGATGAACCATGTCGTGCCATGAAAGGCCGAGGTTCATCCGATCATTCAAGGCATCTATGCATCCCAGGATCGAGAACATGTTCACGGCACACGGGTGAGGAGCCAACCTATGACCACGCGAATAATCCCTAGTTATCCTCCCCATAGGGATCGTCATTCCTCCTTCCACAAAGGCTATTATTGGAATGGCGAGTTGCCCCGTCTTTCTCTTGATCAAGATTTCCTCCAAAGAGCAATACTCTAGACCTATTTCCGACGGAATACGGTACTTAGCCTTGAAGCCTTCCATACCGACCGGAGAGTCTACCATTTTCTCAAGCTTACCCATCCCCCTAATCCTAGGTGATGCAAAGACGATTTACTTAAGGAAGAACACAGGGAAAGGCAACGGAAAGGAAATGAGCACTTACGGGTGAGGAACTCGCTGGGAATCTTCAAGGGAATGTCTGCGGAGGTTTGAACGCTTTGAAAGAGAAGGTGTTGGAGTGCTCTGGGTGCTTGAATGCTTTTCCAAAAAATAGGAGTAAGTTCCTTTAAAAAATATTATATACCTGGGAGAAGCTGAACGGACTTACTCCCGCCCAGAGAAATGGAAAGAATATCAACCGTTAATCCGGCGCCCCACCGTTGGATTGAAAGGATATAAAGTCACTAAGTGCAATAATTAGCGCCTCGTGGGTTACGAAACACCTTTAGTAGTAATGAGGCACGTGGGGAGCATACCTCCACACAAGTGAAGCAAGAATCGACAATAAATGACCCTATGAATGTCAAAATCCCACCTTTTCTCCTCGGATAAGAGAGAAAGAACCGGAATTTTGAGGGGCTATTGTAAGGGTAAAATTCCCAAGTCAAACAACGGGCCTTGGGCCCCATACAGAGTCCAGCCACAACCAAGGAGAAAATGGGGCACCAAAAAGACTTCCAGCCCAACCCTAATAAGTCCAAACTTATTTAAAAAGATGTCCGAGGAGGAATGTCTCCCCGGACGTGCCAAATATGGGCCCAACGTGCACCCTATCCGTAATGAGGAATCATTCCAAACAAACATTGGTAGTAAGGATGAGTCTCACAAAGCAGGGAGAAGAACGAGAGTATAGGATGTCCAGGGGGAGACCACAATTGCCGCATTAAATGCAAGGAAAATAATTTTCTGGCCGTATTAATATGGAGAGGACAGGCGAACAGTGTTACCTTGGCCACCGCAACTCACGTAAAGGTAGGGTGGATGTCCGATGAGACAGGCACTCAAGTGAAGGTCCGGATGATCAACAAGTGTAAGGCTCTTATTACTTTAAAGAGGCTATATAAGAGAAGGGCATCCCCATGAAGAGGGGATCGAAAGGAGAGATAGAGAGAGGAAGATTATAGCTTTTAATCAGAAACAGAGGTGCACCCATATGTCTCCTTGGACCGAACATCCAGTGAACATAAAGGAGATATTCTTACGTTCAACCGCTGCATGGCCTAAAATTAACTATCATTCACTTCGTCAAGCCCTAGTTCTGTAACCCGCACTCTACAAATTCATTGGCTAGGGTTCTTTGGGCTAGAATCACCTTTTTTGGGCCTGGGCCCCAAAAACAAACCCTACAATGTTAATATCATGCACAGTGAAATAGTAAATAAGACAAGATATGATGATCTAGGAAAACCAATGAAACAAACCAATTTCACAAGAAAAAACCCGGAGGGAAAACCTTCCCAAAAAGCAATTCTCTATAGTAAAGAAAAGTTTCAGATCTAGTACAAAACCTTTGTCCCTAGACTCTACAATCCCCATAGATAAACTTACAATAGAAACCTCCTATCACTTGAGAACCTCTGAACTCTTCAATATATGAACGCCACCCTTTTGCATGGATCCTAGTACGTGACTAACTAATAATGCACGGATCCCAGTACATGACTAACTCCAGCAACTTGAAGATATTGTTGGCTACAAAGTTTTTCACTTCATCAGCAATGAAGATCAAGAAGTACTTGGTTACAAAACTCTCGGGCATAAAAGATGTAGTAACTTCTTGCAAAGAGAATAAGGCACTAGGTCACTTTCCGCATGTGTTCTCCTATTTTTACAGCCTTTAAAATAAACTTTATATATGTCTAGGGTTGTGAGAAAAGAAACCTTATACAAATAATTTAGCATGGGCTAAAAATCAGATTTGGAAATTCTAATTTCATAGATCTCAAAAGATTCAGCTTTTGTCGAGTCATCGAGCTTCGTTCTTAGATCTCGATAAATACTATTTCTGTCGAGGTATCTGTCGAGCTTTAATGAATAGCTTTTCTTCATTTGTTTCATGGTTGGATCTTCATGGTTTTAACACTTGTCTTGAACAGCATGTTTCTTGAAGTTTTAAACCTACCCTAGATCTACCCAATTACAAGTAAAATGTATTTTGTCAAAAGATTAGCCAATTACATAAAATATGGCTCTAATAATCTCCCCCTTTGGCAATTCATGACAGAACCACAACAAAACAAATGAATCATGAGAGAAGTCTTAAATCACTAAACTCATAACCACTTTTTGTATTACAAAATAAATCTATCCCTACTACAAACTATTGAAAAAATTTGCAATAAGTGAGTTCTCGGCATGATAGACTTTCACAACCTGTCTTTCTGAAATACTTAAACAAAACTCATCAAGGCATCACGTGTGAAATTGAAATAAGGATTGCATAAATAAAGAAAAATGTGTATAAAGATAGAGAAGAAACAACACATGTAAAGATAGGTGAAGAAGACATACATCATCATATATATATATATATATATATATATATCCAAGATAAGCACAATGCATGTAAAAATGGTCATAAGACTGGTGTACAAGAAGCTAAAAGAAGCTCCTGAAACAACAAGGACGTAAACACTCCCCCTAACAAGATGAAACACAACTCCCCCTTATAAAGGCATGTACTTCTCCCCCTAACATATAGAATTTTAAAAAGAAACCACATTTTCTCCCCCTTTTTGTCATGATTTACAAAGGGTACAAGAAGCTATAAAGTTTCACCCGAGAAACATAAAGATGATCAAAGATGATCAAGGGGGCACAAGGAATCCATATAAATGCATGAATGTAATGAAACAAGATGCTATGGATGACAAGATAATAGAAAGATGCAAAACATGTGAAAAACAATGCATACAAGAGGGTCTCGACAAATCGAGAAGCTGTCAAGCCGCTATCAAGGCGATAGAGAGCACATAAAAATACCTCGATAGATCGAGATATGTGTTGAGAATCTATTGAGAAGCTACCTAGAAATCTCGAAGGATCGAGAATCTGTCGAGAATGTATCGAGCAAATAGAAAGCATAGAAATTTGGCTCGATGGATCGAAGAAGCTGTTAAGAATCTATCGAGAAGAAACCCAAAAGTCTTGATGGATCGAGATTCCATCAAGATCTGTCGAGAAAAGGAGAAAGAAGGGCTCAATAGAAGGGGATTTGTCGAGAAGTCATCACGCTTGAAAAAGAAGGTTTTTCAAGAAGGGAAAAACACATAGAGATGAATGCAACAAGCAAGCTGCTCAACAAAGATCCAATCAACATGTTAAGCTCTCAAAACATCTCTCAACAAATATGCAAAGCATTCATAAATCCAAAACACACACACACGCACACACACACTAAACAAGTCTAACAAATTTTGTATTTCAAAAACAAGTTAAGACAGTTTAGTGAGCATATATTAACACATGTATTCCTTGTGATGGTCAAATCACATTGTACCTGTACATGCATCAAAAGTAACAAAGAGTTTGCGTGCTGTGTGTGAAACAAAGCTAGAGTGCATAAGTGTGCCATATTATGAAGATTTGAGATATGAAAAAATCAAATACACTCACACACAATCATAACTACTTGATGGGGACTATCACCTTTGAGGTACATCCTATAACTCCCACATCTCCTAGAAACACGCTTGCAACCACATTTAAAAGAATTTTGATTCTTTTTGCTTTTATTTTTCTTTGCATATTTTCTTTTTAAACAAATCAAACATGGGTATATAAGAGAGAGAAGAAGTACCCAATTATGTAAGCCAAAACATCACAATTTTGCTATGTTGAAGCACACAAATGTTCTTCATGATTGGCGGGCTTTAGTGGTGAGATGGTTATTTATGCTTTTCTCTTAGGATTTTCTAGTCCTTCCCGTCAAAAAGAGTGATATGAGTATAAGATATAGGAGACAATCTTAATCGTACCCATCATAACCATGAGCCGCAAAGCTCAATTGCTTAGTTGTGCATTGAGATGCTCATCTAAGTTACAAGAGATAAAAAGTTTAGAAACTTTGTTTCAATGGCCATCAAAGGTACAAAAGTACCAACATACACAAACACACATTTTTTTTTGTATTTTTTTTTCTTCTGGTTTTTCTCTTTTTATTTTGAAAAAAAAAAAAAAACTAAACAACCAACAAAAACGGACAAACAACATGAAAGCATGAAAGAAAGATGCAGATGCATGAAAGCATGATTCCAAAAGCAGATAAGAAATCAAGCAAAGAGATTCCTACTTTACGAACAGTGGCCAACGTGATATATATGTTCCACCGTTATAGCAAGGACTCCATTTGAGAATGATGAATCACCATACATCACAAAATATTGGCAAATTAAATTATTGCCGCATGAGTATGGGCTTCCTTGTAGACATAGGGATGAAGAGCATGAAATATTTTTGAATGTGCTTGACCTTTTAGGGTCAAAAGGTGGAGCTCTTTTATTGTAGGCTTGTAGCATTCATTGCAAGGTTTACATTGTAGCCAAATCAATTCATCATCCATATCAACAAAGCCTAGGATTTGGACTAGCGGTGTACCAAGAGAGTATTTCATAAGGTACTCACCTACATTTGAGTTCATTATTTCTTGAGCTTGATTGGGAGACGATGAAGAAGTTTGCTTGAAATGATTGATACGATTAATGGAACGATGCATAGCCATGGCTATGCGATGTGAAGGAGTCTATTATAGGGAAAAATGCCATAATATCCCTGGAACTTTAATGTACGTAATGTCCATAACACCACTTAAACTTTTTGTTTTTGGCTAATTTACTCAATAAACTTTGCACAAGAGCCAAATTAAAACATTTGTTATTGTTCCATTAGTATACTAAAAGAATAGTGCACGTGGACTTCAAAATACAAAATCTAATTTCATGACTGATGATAAGAGGAGAGAGAAACTTAGGGTCAAGTTTAGAGAGAGAGAGAGAGCTGATTGATGTTGAACTAGAGCCATCGTTTGTGGTCTCACCAAAGCTGGAGTTTGTGTACTGCCGACGATCTTGTCGTCCGAAGCCGAAGCCAAAGTCAAACTCACAATACCATCAAAGTCTGTAACATAGTTCCTCTACTTCAAGATTCGTCTAACACCATTTTTACACCTAATCTATTACAGTGTAGTATTTTTATTTTTTATTTTTTTTAAGTTTACATAGAAAGCCACACCAAGCTTGGGTTTTAAGGTGGATGGGTATGATTTATCATTTTTAATTAAGAGTGTTTTTTTTTTTTTTTTGGGCAAGACTTGGGTTTAAGTTGTGAACTCTGAAGGAGATAGTTATGTACTAGAGGTATTTGATGAGATTGGTGTTTGATTTTGTAGTTTATTTGGACTCTCGGGTAATGGAAAAACCTATTTTTGCTTCAATCATAAGTTTTTCTATAATGATGATGATGATGATGATGATGATGATAATAATAATTGATAGTGAACAAAAAACTAACCTATCTCCAATTCGTCCATCAAGTCATCCAAGGAAGTATCATCCACCCGCAGTATTGTATGTCCAGGGTCATAATGGAAGTTTAGTTTATAAGTGCTTTCGAAAAGGGTCGCCCAAGACCAGAAAGGTCGTCTAAGACCAGAAGGGTCGTCTAAGACCAAAAGGGTCATCTATGACTAGAAAGGTCGTCCAAGACCAGAAAGGTTGTCTAAGAAAGGGTCGTCTAAGACTAGAAGGGTCTTCTAAGACCAAAAGGGTCGTCTAAGACTAGAAAGGTCGTTTAAGACCAATAAGGTCATCTAAAACCAGAAGGGTCATTTCGGATGAAAAGGAGCGTCTAAGACTAGAAAGGTCGTTTAAGACCAGAAAGGTCGTTTAAGACCGGAAGGTCGTCCAAGACTGGAAAGGTCATCTAAGACCGGAAGGGTCATCTAGGACCAAAAGGGTCGTCTAAGACCAGAAAGGTCGCCCAAGACCAGAAAGGTCATCTAGGACCAAAAAGGTCGCCCAAGACCAGAAAGGTCATCTAGGACCAAAAAGGTCGTCCAAGACCAGAAAGGTCGTTTAAGACCAGAAGGATCATCTAGGACTAAAAGGGTCGTCTAAGACCAGAAGGGTTGTCCAAGATCGGAAAGGTCATCCAAGACCGGAAAGGTCGTCTAAGACCAAAAGGGTCAGCCAGAACCAAAAGGGTCACCCAGAACCAAAAGGGTCGCCCAAGGCCAAAAGGGTCGCCCAGGACTAAAAAGGTCGTCCAGCTCACGAAGTGACCTGGATGACCACCTAACACTTATAGATTTTTAGAGTGAATTTATACCCAAAGCTTATAATTCGAACCACATTCTATTATTCTGAAGTGGGGGTGAATTCCTTATTCTTCTCTGTAACTTTCCACTAAGTTCTTAACTTCTCATAATAGTAATAAAAGTTAAGTCTGAACCTTCTAACTTCCACCCACGTTGGGGAAGTTACCAAACAAGTAACCACTCCAAAACTCACTATAAATGGACTCAGCCATATCAATTCAAACTAAGTTTTCACCACTCCTAAAGTTGGAATTCCTAAGTTCAAGAGAGAAAACTAACTTAAACATCGGAGGGTTCTTGGCCGGTTCACCTCGTTCATCTTTGATCTTGTGCTTCTTTCTTTTCAAGCCTTCCAAGCAACCACAAGCCCATTAAAGCCCGGAGCATTCTGCCTACTAATTTTCTATGCATCATTAGTTGGTGCTGTCTGTGGGGAGTTAAATTTGTGTTTTGCAATTTATCTTTCTTTGACAAAAGGTTGTATTTTCCGGGAAAGGTCAATGGCCACTAGGAGAGTGGAAACACTTCCAGCCACCCCAGTCCGCACCTATTGTGCAACCACCTTCCATCCAACAAATGCGGTCCATGGCAGAGTTAACCTGTTGGAATCAAGAGTTAACTCAGGAGATCAATCAAAGAAGGCAATGTCATGAACGGTGTAGGGAAGGGCAAGCTCAAAGTCAAGAAGTTAGAGAAGCAGAAAATGTTGAGCATGAGAATCACTCAAGGGGTACAATTTCACGTAGGGTGCACACTAGGAAAAGGAGATGGATCAGATAAGGTGAGCCATGGACAAGATGAGGGAAAATATGAGAAGGACGAATCATGTAGATGACTTAGTTCATTGAACTAATTCCCCTTTCATAACATCCATCAACAATCGTCCCCTGCCTTCCAAGTTGAAGATGCCTGCGTTGGACTCGTATGATGGAACATGTGACCTATGTGATTACATTGCTACCTTCAAGACCACAATGCACCTTCAAGGGGTTCCAAATAATATGTAGGGCCTTCCCTACCACCCTTAAGGGGCCAGCTTGAGTGTGGTTTAGCAAGATACCTCTAAATACAATTAGTTCCTTTGAGGAATTAAGTAAGTTGTTCGTCAACAACTTCATTAGAGGTCAAAAACACAAGCGCTCCTTGTCCAACCTGTTGAGTATAGAGCAAGGAGATAATGAAAGCTTACGATCCTTCATCACCCGCTTCAATAGAGAAGTCTTGAGGGTGGACGAGATGAATGATAAACTATTGTTAATGACCTTCCACAATGGCTGAACTCGTTGAGTTGGCCCAAAACTTCATGAATGCAGAAGATGCGATCATTACTAAGAAGAGGAAAAAGGCATAACGGATTGAAGTGGAGCTCCCATGTCATACCAAACAAGGTCCTCATCCAAAAATAGCCCGGATGGGGGATAAAAGGGATAGAGATAGCAAGAAGGCGAGTTTGCATCAAAATGAAATCTACATTATACATCCTTGAACACACCACTTGATTAAGTTCTCATGCAGATCAAGGACAGCCCATCCTTGAAGTGGCCAGAGAAGATAAAGTGAGATCCTAATAAGCGCAATAAGAATGAGTATTTTCACTTCTACGGGGACCATGGGCATGACACGAATAAGTGTTATGATTTGAAACAAATGATTGAGAATCTCATAAGACAAGGAAAGCCGAGGAACTTTCTTAGACGAGATCATTAGGAAGAGAGGTTGCCAATGAAGGGAAAATTAGAAGAACCATCACGGGCCCCACTTGGAGAAATAAGGGTCAATGTAGGAGGAATTTCGGCAAGATGATCGCCCAAGTCAAGGAATACGTACTTGAAGGTGGTACAAAATGTCCTACTCTTTGGACAACCACCAAGAAGCGAGGGGGCAGATGAATAGGTTATCACTTTCATGGATGAAGATGCTAGAAGGCTCCATCATCCACATGATGACGCAATTGTCATTACTCTGTCTATTGTAGATTATACAACTAGAAGGGTGTTAATAGATAATAGGAATTCAGTAGATGTCCTTTACTATCCCGCCTTCCAGGAGATGAGGCTTAGTAGAGAATAACTTCATCTAGTGAATGCACCCCTAGTTGGATTTAGATGGACAAAGGCTAGAGCATTCGTGAAATGTTGAGCACTTGAAAAGGTATTATTAGTGAAGGACATCCTAGACGAGAACCATTCTGGACGAGCATCACCTTGAACGTCTTCCAGGTGAGGTTTGTTATGTTGTTGTTTCTATCTACTTATGTTTTTTATTAGTATTTTATGCTTTCCAGCATTTGAATCCCCTAAAGTGCAATAGCTTCTAGCATATGCACCTTCTAGGATGAGGTCATGAACTTAGTCTGTTTGTATATAATGTTTTCAATTCCCTAGAGGCATTAGTGTCCAGCATGTGCGATGCTTTGTGGACGATGTTTATGTTATGTAAATACAGTTTGAATTCCCAATGTATATAAAGTCGTGTGAATGTTCAATCTGTGTTGTTGAAATTTTCTTCTAAGTTAATCCACAAAAAGGCTAAAGGCCCAAGACAAGTAAATCTCTAGATGCAGAGATGTAACATCTATAAGCCTTCCTTAGACGAGGTAAAGGCAAAAAAATAAAATAAAATAAACCATAAGGTACTTCATCTAACTAATGGAAGAGGCAAAGTATGCATGCAAAAATATTTAAATCCATGGATAGTGTAACCGGACAAACAATCCAATTTCTAGACGAGGAAATGTTGGAAGCGTCTTGCTCAAAGATGAATAATAAGACGTCCAACCTATGGACGAAAATTAACCCTAGCTATAAAAGTCAAACCCATGGACGAGGAAAGTTGGTGATAGAAGTTCCATTCGTAGATGAATTATACTTGTAAAATCTAACAGTTATATTATGGATGGTAAAATGTTGAACATAAAAGGGTTGTCCCAACATGGATGAACCAAATGCCCTTCACAAGTGGATGGACTACACATAAAAAACCATTGAATATAATTTGGACAATGTGAACTTTAGAAAATTCGTTCAAGCATAAAAAGAAATATGTTCAACATTGGAAATGAAATCAAAGTGCAAATTCTTAAAAGCATAAAAAGGGTGGATGACCATTGTCCAAAAACCCTTAAATTGTGCATGCCAATAAAGGCGCTTGTATTCTGTTATTATACGTCCATACATTTGGACTACAAGATTGTACTTAGATAAAACTTAAAATAAGCCAGAAAAAAAAAAAAAAAAAAAAAAAAAAAAAAAAAAAGGCACTATGAACAATATCTAAAAACAAATTTAAATTGAAGATTACTGATAGGCCACAAACTGAATGACCCCTTGTGATAAAAATTAATTAATTAATTAGCCAAGTTATTAATTAATCAATTTATCATGCAAACGTGTGATAGCATAAACAAATCACCAATAAATTGATTGTGCAGCGGAAAATAAATAACACGGAGATTTGTTTACGAATGGGGAAAACCTAACAGCAGAAACCCCACCAGGTGATTTTCAAGTCACCACTCTCGAAACTCCATTATTATCACAACAAGTGGTTACAGGTAAAGGAATCCTAAATGCGTTACCAACCTACAGTTGAACCCTTACCCCAATACCCAATTGGACTTGTTCTGTAGCGACAGTTGCCCTTTTCGATGCACGACACCTAAGTACGTGACTAACCAATCCGATGCACGGATCCCAGTACGCGACTTACTCCTTTGCATGAATCCAAGCACGTGACTAACTCCACAGCAACCCTTTTATTGTTGTAGTTGATTTGCAGCAGCTTCACATGAAAACACCAATAAGATCTTCAATGTTGGTGCAAGAGACTTTGCTTGGTTATAGAACCCAAAGGCGTACAAGAAACGCAGCAAGAACTCTTTCTTTCGTAGTAAGAGGTTAGGGTTTCAAAAAGATAACCTTATGAAGCTCTCTAGGGTCAGGTTTTTCTTTTTCCACCTCCTTTAAATAGGAGCTTAATGGGCTCTCCTATTCCAAATAGGTTTACACAAACCTTGGGTTTTCCTAGTCCAATAAGGATTTTACAAACCCATAAACAAATAGCTTTTTAGAGTAAAAACATTGCTGGTTATAATCTGAAAACCCGTAAGCTCGATCGATCGAGACATCTGTCAAGATTTAATGAATCTCGATAGATCGAGCTTCTGTCGAGGAGGTACCAAGATCTGCAGATTTGCACTTTTCTTGAGCAGTTCTTGAGTAGTCTTCATGTCTTCAATTTAACCACTTGTAATGATCATCTTGAACCTACTTAGATTTATTCAAATACAAGTAAATTGCGTTTTGTCAAAGGCTATGCCAATTACATAAAAATATGTCTCCAACAATCTCCCCTTTTAGCAATCCGTGACAAAGCCACAAGAGTATATTGAATGTCCTAGAATGCATTCTACTCAAGATTATAGAATAAATAAGCCTAATCTAAAAGATCCGAACCTTGGAAGTTGCTGCAAGAAGAAGGTTCGGAATCTTGGCTTGGCTTTAACTTGTCTTTCCTAAAAGGCACTAAACAAAACACATCAAGGTACCATGTGGAAAATAATGACAAGTTAAATGAACAAGAAACATATGTATAAAGAGAGAAAAGAAACAACACATGTGAGATAAAGAGTGAAACACATACATCATCATTTAATATAGAAATAACACATGATGTATTTAAATGGTTACCAAACCAAAAGATACACAATACAAAAAATATATCAATATCAATGTGTATCAAACTAACTCTCCCCCTAAGTTAGTTACATCAAAAAGATTCCTCCCTTTAACATGAAGTTCTCCCCCTATATCTATTACTCTCCCTGAAGAAAGACATTCAATTCTAAAATTTCTCCCCCTTTTTGACACGATTGTCAAAGGGCATAAAAAGCCAAAAGACATGACAGAGACAAAGACAAAAAAAACTGACATAGAGGGAATGAAGAGAACAAGGAACCATAGACCTACAAGAAAAAGAAAAACAAGATGCTATGGACACAAAGGATAAAAAATGCAAAACAAAGAAAAAGGAAATGCATGCAAGGGAATCGCAATCGATCGAGAGGTGGCGAGACAGGTGTCAAGCATAATAAATGTCGATAGATGTAGCTGTCTAGGATCTATCGAGGGACAAATCAACAAAAGGCTAAAAAGATCTCGATCGATCCACCAGGTGTTGAGAAGCTATCGAGGAGACAAGAGTTTTCTTGATCGATCCACCAGGTGTCAAGAAAGCGTCGAGATTACGATAAAAAAAAGCTTAGAAGCTCGACAGATATCTAGGTATCGAGGAGCTATCGAGCTAGCTTTTTTTAAAACACGCTTTTTCGAGAAGTGAAAAACACAAACATGAATGCAATCTAACAAGCAACTCAACCAATGATCCAACCAACATATTAAGCTCTCAAAATCATCTCTTAATAAAAATTTTAAGCACATGGATCTTCAAAAAGAAACACACACACACACACTAAACAAGTCTAACCAATTTTATATTTTAAAAATAAGTCAAGACAGTTTAGTGAGCATATATTAACACATGTAAAACCTTGTGATGGCCAAATCACATTGTACCCGCACATGTATCAAGAATAGCAAAGAATAGTGCGTGTTGTGTGTGAAAAAACATCGCAAGATTGCATAAGTGTATACATGTTATGACGATTTGGGATATGAGAAAATCACTTTAACTCACACACAATCATAATCGCTTGATGGGGACTATTACCTTTAAGGTACATCCTATGACTCCCACATCTCCTAGAATACACGCTTGCAATCATTTTTAAAACATTTTTTTTTTTATCTTTTTGATTTTGATTTTTCTTTGCATATTTTTCTTTTAAGCATATCATGCATGGGCATATTAGAGAGAGAAAAGAAATACCCAATGATATTTGACATTTCAATTTTGCTATGTCTAAGCACATAAATGTCATTGACATCGCATTTTTGCTATGCCGAAGCATACAGGTGTCATATTATGATTGGCGGGCAACAATGGTGAGATGGTTATTAATGCCTTTCTCTTAGGATTTTTTAATCCTTCCCATCAAAAAGAATGATACGAGTGTTAAGTACAAGAGACAACTTAATCTTACTCATCACAAACAAGTGCCGCAAAGCTTACTTGCTTAGTTGTGCATAGAGATGCTCATCTAAGCTACAAATGATACAAAGTTTAGAAGACTTTGTTTCAATGTTCATCTGTGGTACACAAGTACCAATGTACACAAAACACACACTGTTTTTGTATTTTTCTGATTTTTATTTTTTTTATTTTGAAAACAAAAAAAAAAAAAAAAAAAAAAAAAAAAAAAACTAAACAACCAAACAAAAAACAGACAAACAACATGAAAGCATGAAAGAAATATGCAGATACATGAAAGCATGATAAGAAATTAAGCAAAGAGAGTCCTACTTTAGATAGAAAGAATTAAAGTAGAGGACAAACAGAAAAGACAATTAAGTCTTAGTATCCTTTATCACCCACACAGCACGGGTCTTTGGCCATGAAGATGAAAAGGCATGTGTTAAAAAGATCAAAGCTTTTAATTAGGATTCCCCTGAAATTGAGTTAAAAAGATCAAAGCTTTTAATAACTCACCAAGAATAGGTATAGAACCTTTAGACAAAGGATGAGACCTATTGGACACTCGCTTATGAGGAAACAAATTGAAACAATTAGGACAAGTGTGACCTGAAGCACCACAATGGTGACAAACATGAGTAGTTTTAGACTTACTCAGTTTCCTAGAAGGAGGTCTAACCTTGGAGGTTGACAAAGACCTTAACTTAGGACACTTTGGCTTAATATGACCAACAATATGACAATGATGACAAGTGGGGACAAATTCAGAATTTTTATTCTTCCTAGGAGGAGTTTTAGACATAGGTTTAGAAACTTCAGCGTTAACATCAAAATTTTTACCTTTGTCTGTCCTAGCAATATTAGCCTTCAACTCTTCATTATTCCTTTTAAATGGAGGAATATAAAAATCCTTTTCTTTTGAGTTAGGCTCAACAAGAAGTTTGGCACTGGTTAATTTTTCAACTTCAGTTTTAGATTCAACTAGTTGCTCTTCCAAACTTTTAATTTTGTCCACCCGAGATGAAATTTGATTTTTAAAATTCTCATTCAAATTATTGGCTTCATCCAATTTTGCAATCAAATCATCTTTTTCAAGCTTGACCTTCTTAAATTTAGCTTTTAATTTTGTAGAATATTCAAGAGATTTCATACAAAAATTATAAAGCTTGCAATAGGCATCTTGAATATCATCATCATCATTCAACATATGATCATGCAAATCAAAAATATCAAGAGTTTTCATGATAACAAGGGTCAATGGATCACATAGCAAAGATTAAAACCTAATCAGAGTGTGCCCGCTCCGATACCATTTGATAGGCCACAAACTGAATAACCCCTTGTGATAGAAATCAATTAAGTAATTAGCCAAGTTATTAATTAATCAATTTATCATGCAAACATATAGTAGCACAAACAAATCACCAATAAACTAATTATACAGCGGAAAATAAATAACACAGTGATTTGTTTATGAATAGGGAAAACCTAACGGCACAAACCTCACTGGGTGATTTTTAGGTCACCACTCCCGAAACTCCACTATTATCACAATAAGCGGTTACAAGTAAAGGAATCCCAAGTACCTTACCAACTTACAGTTGAACCCTTACCCCAATACCTAATTGGACTTGTTCAGTAGTAACAGTTCCCCTTTTTGATGCACGACACCCAAGTATGTGACTAACCAATCTGATGCATAGATCCCAGTACGCGACTTACTCCTTTGCATGAATCCCAAGACATGACTAACTCCACAGCAACCCTTTGATTGTTGTAGTTGATTTGCAGTAGCTTCACATGGAAACACCAATAAGATCTTCAATGTTTGTGCAAGAGACTTTGCTTGGTTACATAACTCAAAGGCATACAAGAAATGCAGCAAGAACTCTTTCTTCAGTAAGAGGAGGCTAGGGTTTCAAAAAGAAAACCTTATGAAACTCTCTAGGGTTAGGTTTTTCTTTTTCCACCTCCTTTAAATAGGAACTTAATGGGCTCTCCTATTCCAAATAGGTTTACACAAATCTTGGGTTTTCCTAGTCCAATAAGGATTATACAAACTCATAAACAAATAGCCTTTTAGAATAAAAACATTGCTGGCTATAATTTGAAAACCCGTAAGCTTGATCAATCAAGACATCTGTTGAGATTTAATGAATCTCGATAGATCGAGCTTCTGTTAAGAAGGTATCGAGATCAGCAGATTTGCACTTTTCTTGAGTAGTTCTTAAGTAGTCTTCATGTCTTCAATTTAACTACTTGTAATGATCATCTTGAACCTACTTAGATTTACCCAAACACAATCTAAAGGATATGCCAATTACATAAAAATATGTCCCTAACAATTACTTTGATAAACCACTGGGGGCATCCCAAGACTTTGGATCATCCTCGGGAGGCTCAATAGAGACATCGTCCATGATATTTACATCCTCAGAGCTCATTTGAAGTAAAGAGCTCTCGGCAGCAATTGGAACTTTGAAGACATTAAAGTCCATCTTAGGATAGGCTTCCTTAGCATCGGAGTGAAAGTCCTCATAGCCAGTAACATATTACTTGTACAGAGCCTAGTGAACTCCTCAGACGTTTTGAAGGCTCTGATTGCTTTGTCCTTTGCTTTCTCCAAGGACGAGGATAACTCTTGGTATTATTTTCCTTCAAGGTGACCAACATGAGTCTCCTCTTTAATAGAGTCAGCCTTAAGCTCCTCAACTTGATTCCCGAGCTCCTTCTCTCTCGCTGAAGATGAGTAAGCTCCTTGCCAAGCCCGATCCTCTCTCCTTTTTCCAAACAAAGCTCCTCCTCCAGCTCATTGTGTTTTTTGGCTAGAACCTTAACATCATCACTGAACTCCCTGGCATGCTAGGATGCAGCATAAAACTTTGCCATCGCCTGACATAAGGATGGTCGAGGAAGAGTTAGAAATTTTCTCTTAAAAAAAAAAAAAAAAAAAATTCAACAAAGAAAAAGCATGGCCTTCGTCCAACACCAAGGTAGGAGGAGCCTCAACAAGAGTTGAAGGATGAGTCTTGCAAGGAGGTCTACCAACAAAAGGAGTAAGAGCTTTAGTATGGACAGTTGAAGGAGGATCTTTAGGAGGGACCAAGTTCACAATCGGGTCGTAGGTATGCCGTCGCATCTTTGGATTTGGGGGCCTCGGATGAGGGGGTCTTAAAAGGGGCCTTCTCGGCTCTGACATTCAGATGTCAACGATTAGGAAGGCCTCCAAGGTCCACATCTTTGAAGATCCTTTCCTCTTCCCAACATGAGGTTGGACGGTGGGACTTTGGATGATCAAAGGAACTGGTTTGTCCTAGAGGACTTGGACTTCCTCCTCCTATTCAGTCCCCTCATGGGCAAGGTTCTTACCCTTGTTCTCCTTCATTATGGCTAGTCCTATAATGAAGAAAGCATGAAGAGTTAGATGACTAAAAAGGAAAAAAAAAATTTGAAAGACGACTCTTTTTTAGACGAGTAGTCTTCTCGTGAATGAGATTCTCCTCGGTGGGCTCAAGATGACACAATGTTGCCAGATTATGGAAGGACCTATCGGGATAACTACGAGCTCTTTCTATAGTCGTCAAAGTATGGACGAGTAATAACTGCATGGATGAGAAGAATTGTTAGATGAGGGAAAGAGCAAATGAAAAGACGTAGTAAACTTCAAAGAAAACATACCCTCGGGACGAAGATAACCTAGAGCATTGGTAAAGGAAGGAAGGGGGTTCTATTTACATCAATTGGTTCCCTGGCCCAATTTCCAGAGACAAAGACAAATTTTGTCTTCCATAACCTATCAAAAGAACTATGACCCCTAATCAAATTAAATTGGGGACCTCTAGAAGAAAACTGGTAAGAACTTGTAGGCTTAGTAATTTCTGAGGGTTCATAAGAGTAGAGGAACTCATCCA
Source organism: Quercus dentata (assembly GCA_028216015.1). Classification (NCBI taxonomy): domain Eukaryota; kingdom Viridiplantae; phylum Streptophyta; class Magnoliopsida; order Fagales; family Fagaceae; genus Quercus; species Quercus dentata. Next base: position 56,755,643 of record CP116447.1, read on the forward strand.
TAGTGATTGGAAGATTCCCCTCGAATACCTCGTGCCATAACACTTGCATGGCTACTATTGTCCTCCAACCATTGGGGTTGAGTTGGTTTGGTCCAATACCAAACCTAAGAAAGAGTTCTCTACAAAAAGTGTTTAAGGGAAACCTAAGATGAGCTAATAAGTAAGATACATATACCCCAAAGTCAAAAAAAGGAGAACAACACCACTCTCCCTTCTCGGGAAGACGAGGATTGAACTTAGTAGGAATCTAGTATCTATCTACAAGAATTCTTAATTAGTCCTCTCTAACAATAGACGTGACTGCTAGAGCACAACTATAGATAACATTCTCCTCCTCATCTTGAGAAGGAGTCTTAGACAATTCAGCCCTCTTGGATGAGCTAGCTCTAGAATTGGAAGTCGCCCTCTACCTCATCTCTTCTTAGAAGACCTCTAGAGGAACTCCAAAACCCCAGGATGAATAATGCTCACCTTGGGAACTAAAGCTACTACTACTACTCTCGGTGCTACCGCTACTACCATTGGACTTGTCTTGATACTCATCTATCTCTCTCACAGTACTACCACTACACGAAGACATGATAGAAAAAATACATAATTTTCTAAGGCAAACCTAAGGACGAAGAAAAAGAAGAAGTACACGATGAAAGCCTAAGGACGAGGATGACTAGACGAGGCTCCCGGACGAGATGGTAGAGGAAAATATCAAAAAAATGAGAGTGCAAAAGAGAGATTATACCTATTTGTAGGCTCTAAGGAGGGTCAACAGGTTGATGTGGACCAACCAGAAGCTGACACATGGCAATCTCCTCGGTAAACGAATCGACATAATAGGTTGGCCAATGAGATCATAACATGTGGCACAATCAAGGTGTCGAAAATCGACCACAACAATGACACCTATGGCATGCCAATTGACCAATGAAACATCGACACGTGTCAAAAATGAATAGTGAATAAGAATTTTGCTAAAGTGACCAAGACGACTCTTGGACAAAGGGGCAACCGATAGTGAACAAAAAACTAACCTATCTCCAATTCATCGACCAAGTCATCCAAGGAAGGATCATCCACCTAGAATATTGTACATCCAAGGTCATAACGAAGGTTTAGTTTATAAGTGCCTTTGAAAAGGGTTGTCCAAGACTAGAAAGGTCGTCTAAGACCAGAAGGGTCGTCCAAGACAAAAAGGGTCGTCCGAGACCAAAAAAGTTGTCCAAGACCAGAAAGGTCGTCTAAGACCAAAAGGGTCATCTAGGACCAAAAGGGTCTTCTAAGACCAGAAGGGTTGTCCAAGACAAGAAAGGTCGTCTAAGACCAGAAGGGTCATCCAAGACCGGAAGGGTTGTCCAGGACTAAAAGGGTCATCCAGCTCACAAAGTGACCTAGACGACCACCCAACACTTATCGAATTTTAGAGTGAATTTCTACAGGAAGCTTATAATTTGGACCGCATTCTACTATTCTAAAGTGGGGATGAATTCCTTATTCTTTGCCCTAACTTTCTACTAAGTTCCTAACTTATCATAGTAGTTATAGAAGTTAAATCTAAACCTTCTAACTTCCATCCACGTTAAGGAAGTTACCAAACAAGTAACCACTCCAAAACTCACTATAAAAGGACTCAGCCATATCAATTCAAAGTAAATTTTCACCACTCCTAAAATTGGAATTCTTGAATTCAAGGGAGAAAACTGACTTAAAACATCAGAGGGTTCTTGGCCAGTTCACCCCAGTCACCTTTGATCTTGTGCTTCTTTCTTTTCAGTCCTTCCAAGCAACCACAAGCCCATTGAAGCCCAGAGCATTCAGCCTACTAATTTTCTATGCGTCATCAATAATAATAATAATCCTCATCATCTTCATAATAATGATAATAATCACCATCATAATAATAACTAGTCACTAACTTGTGTGATGCACAAGATAGTTAAATAAAAAGATAATTAATCAACCTCACAATAAAAGAAAAGCTAAAAGAACCAATAAGAGACTAATTTTTCCATCAAGTAATCAACCCAGTTGGCATCATAGCTCATGAACAAAAGTCACTATTGCATTTCATGGCTACATACTTGCTAATAATGGAAATTACCTGTATAAAACTTGAAAATGGTCAAATGATAATACGGAAAACATTCCATAAATAACTTGTTGATGACAAGTATAGACAATGGACTAATGTAAGTCATTAATGGAATTTGAGTCAGCATCTCATTGCAAATGGAATATAGCTCTATATTAAAAGTAAAAGTAAAAGTTCAATCATTCTTTTTCTCTAAAACATTATCAAAAAGTATAAGTAATTTACATCAGTTTCAAATAAAAATCACTTGAAGAATCAACTACTTTGAATCATTATCTAAAAGAGGAGCAACATCAAAACTTAAATAAGTCTCAAAGATGAAGTTTTTTGAACATATTTCAACACCAATATCCAAGTTCAACTCTATGTATGGCAACCAATTACTCACCCCTGTTGAAAGCACAATGTTTGAAAGAATCTTCCAAGTATCTTAGTCACTTACAATTATCATCCACCTCCCTAGGTCACTAAACTACATATCTACTAATCTACCTACCCTAACTTCAAATACTGAATACAAAGAAAGAGCCAAAATTTCTCAAATAGATTGTGTAGTGTATATAAACTAAAGTTGTTCTATTGCCTTTTATTCATGAAAATTATATAGAATAAATAGAAAAAAAAATTGTTAAAAATGAATGCTTCATATCTTTAACCATACTTGTACTTACACATACTAATCATTATTTTCGAAAACTTGTGAAACGAATGAATGTGCATGCCTAGATTTAGCTGTAGAACCTGAAATACCAAAGCAAACCTCTATAGATAGTGTAGCACAAGATGTAGCATCAATATTATCCTAACAATCCAATTATCTATTTGATACATTGGTTGTAGTGGTGGGCCATTGAATTTGTGAATATCTGTAGAGTCCTTACTAATCTCTTAATAAATTTAAAATTTGATTGGATTCATCATGATTTCATCCATTTTGCTGCATTACTTTTTCTAAGTGTAAAATGTGACAAACCTTGTGATGCATGTGTTATATTGCCGCTATAACATTATACTTTAAAATTATTATGATTTGCATTTAATCTTTTAATATTAGACTAAACTGATCTCTTAGTTACTTAACTATATATTATATCTGATTATGACTAATCTAATGAATATTTATATTTGCTAAATTATGTGTTATAATCTGATTACAACCTCATTTAGCTGAACTAAAAACAGCCAAAACACTAAAATTCTACAAATTTAAACTGCACCCCAAAAAATTAGAAAGCAAACAATCAACACCAATCCAATCAAATATGGTGATGGAAAGTTTTGTTCAAGCATTTCTTTGAACACTTTCAGGGGAGTCGAGAAACTAAAGGGAAAAAAAGAGTTTCTTAGAATTGAGAAACCAACTAATATAATAAAAAAGAAAATTGTCTTGGAAAAAATAAAAGAAGTTACAAAAATACTAAATAGACTTCTTCATGTTATCGGCTTAAACATTAACAAAGAACTTTTATCTTCACTCACCTATGCTTATCCATTTAAAGTTTTTTTTTTTTTTTCCCCTTCTGGTAGCAAATCTAAGTCATGGATGTGTATGGGGTTGAACAATATAGTACCACTTTAAAAGGCTTAGACATAGAAACTTACCCCAAGAGGATGAACTTTTGATGGAATCATTGATTTCATAACTTCTACTTCTAAGAACCTTTCTCATGGACATGCAAGGCCCCATATTTTTGGGTTTTACATGTTGCCAACAAAATAAAGATTCTTAAGGAATATTACAGAAACAAATCATTTTGATCTTTTGCAATTCATAATTACTTGGAAGTGATTGTTTCTTACATTAAATTCAAAAATCATAAAATTATACATAGACAAATTGGATATTGTACTTCGAAGAGGACAGACTAATCAGGAAATTATAAATCTCAAGCAAGAAGTTCATGGACTTAATCGGCAAAATAGATCTCTCAACTCGGAGTTGTAACAACTAAAGCAACTGGTGTCCTAAGTCAGAATTGGTAGAGAACATTAGAGGTTTATCTCACAGACCCCATATATTCTTGTTCTACTATGATGGTCACCTTTTTAACACATTCTTTAGATTTGTTTTTACTATGCATATGTAACCCATTTTCACCCAAAAATCTGGGTTATTGGTCAATTTCTTTTAGCCATCATCTCCTAAAGCCCATGCTAATCAAATAGCCCGTAGCTAAGCAAACTACCTATTTGGCTAATCTCACCTCATGTATTGACAACCACAAATATCCTACACTAATTCAAGCAAGTCTAAAATAAAGCCTATACATGTCTTAAAAGGAAGAAACCCAATATTGAGTATATCAATTTCAAGTAATATGACCTTCATTTCCTTCATTCTGTCTCTATACAAACAGAGCTTTCCATTCCATTCTATTAAAGGCCTTATTTTGGTGGCATTGAATTTCAGCCTCTGTATATTGTCTTATGTTGGGACAAAAATTTAGATTGTTTTTCTTGTTAGCAGTAGAGTGTTTGGTGGCTATATATGCTATTTTACATTTGATAGAAAATGTTTATTAAAATTGTGCAATAAGTCTTTTTGAATTAATAATTTTCATTGAATCAATGATTCCATATTTTTGGGTTTTACATGTTGCCAAAAAATATCAATCAGTCAACAAATTACTTTGAAAGAGATTTAGGAAGCATGAAGTAATCTACCAAAAAAAAAAAAAAGAAGAAGAAGAATAGCCATTAAGGCATATTGCAAGAGTAGAGTTTAAATTGGTAAAAATTATGTTGTAATGCAACTCATATCCCAATAGTCCACCCAACCAAACTTTAAATTAAATAAAAATTAAATCAAGCCCCAAAGAAAGTAATGGAGAAATAGAGACATCAAAAAACTATAGATTCAAATAGTGTAAGAACTATCACATTTATCCACTATAGAAATATATGTCGAGCCAGTTAATTAACAAAAAAATATATTCAATTCAAATGGTGTAAGTAAGAACTATTGCAATTATTCAAAAAATAAAAACTTTCTTACTTAAAAAAATCCTATCAAAGGCCAATCAAAATCAAATAAACCCTTATGCAAGTCACAATTTCAAATACAACCCACTATAAGATTCCACTTAAAACAACCCACATCTAGTTCATTATCAAAGCTACAATAAAAAAATTACTTAGCATAAGTAAAAATGATTAAAACCATTTAAAAATGTAGTGTCAATCAAAATCATAAGCTATTGAAGATTTATCATACAAACAAATGCTCCTAGGCTAATCTACCAAAAGAAACGCAAATCTAAAACATAAATTAAAATACCAAAACTTAAATCATATTTTTATCAAAGATTTTTTAAAACAAAATTAAAAACTTTACCAATATTGTTTTTGGAGGTATAATGGTGGCTTGAAGCCAGAAAGTAGAGGGAAACTGGCTGACGATGTTAAAATCCCTTAGATTTCTCTCTCTGCCCCTAATGTTTGCTGTTTTGTATTTTGAATGAAGCCTGCAAAGGAGCGTTCATAATAAGGGCAAAGCTGCAGAGACAGAGAATGTTGGAGGAAACAATAGAGAGAGTTTTAAAAAGAAATTAAAAACTTTACTGGTAATGCTTTTGGAGTAATATTGTTTTGAATACGATGTGCAACCATACCAGTAGTTTTAAGTTTGCAACAATAACACTGAAACAAAATAGAAATACCCATTTAAGAAAAATAAAATGGTTCCTTTAATAGGCCTAATGAAAAGGTATAAGTTTTAGTTTTTTTTTTAAATGTAATCATTGCACAAATTTATGTAACTACGTGACATAATGAGGAGTGATCAATGTAACAGAAAAAATTCCAAAACATGAATCCATTAGTACTTCCAAATTTGTTGTCTAAGCCCATATCCGATGAGATCAAATTGCTTGGATATTTAATTGTAGATAAATATTATGCAATGGATTTTAAATTCTCCAATGTACTACCTAGGGCCATATCTTGAGTGTTATGACATGCAATCATCTATCAATCACCCCTTCAACCTTGTTAGTCATTTTTTTAGTTTTATCAATAAGTAACCTTCTTAATCCTTTCCCTGGTAACAATGAAAAATAACCCATGCCTATTAGATTCAATAATCAATATATCAGCTTGGATCACAATGAAGTCTCACAAAATATGCTTCAAAAATAGATATGGAAGAAGTAAAAACTTAGCTCTACCTTTTCACTTTGCTATGCACTTTGCTATTGCTAGAATTTGTAGATAGCTTCTAAACTCTATGGACTTGGTCCTTCGATGTCCATGGCAGAAAGCAAAAAATAAAAGTGAGTAGTAGGCTGATAGCTATGGATCTTAACTTCCATTAAACTAAACATAAAGCCAAGCTTCGGATAACAATTACCTAAATATCAGTCATCCTAATCACAAGCATTCCACCATAAAAAAATATCTTGCAAAGGGAAAAAATTTATAGAACAGAGAGTCTAAATTTGAGGAGAGATAGAGATAGACTTATTGAGGCCAAGTGGCTAATGATGACAACAGAAAAGGTAGCCACACCCTCCGCCACAGATGGACCTGTGGTAGGATTCGCTTCTGATGAAGGCCTAAGGCAACCATTCAAGTGGGGTTGTTTTGCCTCGGGTGTTGGGTGCTTCTCTAATTTCAATCAAGATACAGTCATGAATAAGCAAATATTCTCAAACCCAAACTTGAATTTCTCTACAAACTCACCCCAAACTCAAATTAGCTACCAAAAATAAAAATAAAAATTCAATAGAGGTAGAAACCCAACGACAAACCCGACGGTAGAAACCCAGGTGCCGACAAGGTTGTGGGAGAGAAGAACTATAGGTGAAAGAGGGGAAGAAATTGTCATAAGTGAGAGATGGTGACGCCGCAAAGGTGGAGCCAAAGATGAGTGGTGCCAGAGAAGGTGGAGTTGGTGAGTTGTGGAGAGAAAATTGAGTGAATGGGGGCAGAGTACATATTCAACAAAGAATGGAAGAGAAATACCAACATAAAAATCGACCATTTAATATAACGCTTAATATATATAACTAAATAATGAAATATATTATGAGTACGGGTATATATTTTTAATATATTTCTATAGTGTTTGTTTTTGAATGGATTAGTAACTTATGAGAGGAGTGATTGTAAAAGGAGTCTCGTATATATCTAGTGGAAAGAAATAAATCAGGCGTTGAAGAGAAATAATAAATATATAAGATATAAAAGAAAAATAGTGGTGATGTGGAAAATTGTGAGAGCTCCAAAGGCTTCAATGATGATAATAATAATAATAATAATAATAATAATAAAATCTAAAAAAAAATTAAACAAACCAAAAGTTTGACAAAATATAGTGAAAGACATGGGAAAATGTGAAAAGGACATGTAGTAACCCCAAAAATATGTGCTTGGTTTTTTATCAAAAATGGGTTGTGTTATTTTGGTTGGTGTTTTTTTTCCCCCATATTTTCCCTTAATTATATTCTTTTGGTTTTCTTGGATGCTTTTAATTGAAAAAGATTCCTCAATTGGACCCTTCATTCTTTTTAGTGTCATATTATCTATGTAATTGGCTAATCTTTTGACAAAACGCACTTGTAAATTGGGTAGATCTAAGTTGGGTTTGATACATATCAAGTGGTAGTATTAAAGACATGAAGATTGATCTAAGAAACAAGTGAAGAAAAGTTGTTTTATTAAAGCTCGACAGATAGTTGCTATCGAGAATTAAATGAAGCTCAATACATATTGATGTATTATCGAGAATTACAATGTCAAAATTTCTAGATCTAAAATTCGGCCCATATTGATGTACTTATTTAGGGTTCCTTTTCTCATAACCCTAGACATATATAAGTCTTATTTTAACAACCATCATTGAGAGAGACAAAGACCAAGAACTTATTTTTCTCTATCTATTGCAATTATACGCTATAGGGTTTTGTAACCAAGTGCTTCCCGATTTTCATCATTGATGAAGTGAAGAACTTTGCTGCCAACAAAAATCATTCAAGTTGCTGGAGTTAGTCATGTACTAGGATCTGTGCAAATGAGTTAGTTACTGATTAGAGATTTCTGCAACAAAGGAAAGAAGGCTACTAAAAGATCAAGTCCAAATGGATATTAGAGCGAAGGTTCAAGTGTAAGTTGGTATTTTGAGATAGGCTAGGGTAGTAGTAAGATTCCTTATACTTGGAACTTCTTGATTATTGATTAGTAGATTTTTTGGAGTGGTGACCTTAAAATTCACCAAGTGGAATTTTTGCCTTATGAAAGGTTTTCTCTATTCATCAACAAATCAAGAAGTTATTTATTTTCCTTTGTATAGTTGTTATTTGGTGATTTGTTTGTACCTCCACAATTTGCATGTAATTTGACTTAATTGATCAACTTGAATAGTTGAATTAATTAAGCGAGGTTAAGCTTTCTTAACCTAACAAGTGGTATCTGAGTGGGCACACTTTAACAAGGTTTTAATCTTTGTTGTGTGATCCATTAACCCTTGTTATTATGGATCGTGGACAATCATTGATTATTACTCTCTATTTGATGGTACTAACTATTCATACTAGAAAGTATGCATGAGAGTTTTTTTGCAGTCTTTAGATGAAAAGGTTGGATGGACCAAACCTATTGATCCGCCCGCATCTTGGGATGATGACAAGATCAAAGCTGCTAATTTCAACAGCAGAGTATTGAATGCCTTGTTTAGTGCTATGAATAATAAGGAGTTTAAGAAAATCTCATCCACTGAGATTGCAAATGAAGCATGGACAATCCTTCAAAACACCTATGAAGTTACCAAGGCTGTGAAAGATTCTAAGCTTCAAAGTTACCACAAGTTTTGAAGAAATAAGGATGGATGATGATGAGGTGTTTGATGAATTCTATGCTAAGCTCAAAGACATAGTGAACTCTGCTTTCAACTTAAGTTAGAAGATCCTAGAGCCTAAAATCGTGAGGAAAATTTTCAAATCTCTTCTAGAGTAGTTCCATGCTAAAATCATCGCCATTGAAGAATCAAAGGACATTGACTCTATTCCTTTGAAAAAATTGATTGGAAATTTGCAAACCTATGTACCTGGTTTAATGAGGATTGGCAAAGGAAGCAAAAGCAAAAATATGGCTCTAAAAGCCAAGAATGATGAAGAAGATGAGTTATCTGAGGATGAGAACTTAAAGTTCAAATATTACATTACCGGACAATTCAATAAGTTCATCAAGAATAAAATAGTTTGGATTTTCTCAATTTAAGTCTCAAAGGTAAATTCAAGAGAGAGTCCAAAGAAGGTGGGAAAAACAACAGCAATACAATTAGTCCAAAATGCTATGGCTCTCAAGGGTATGGACACATGAAGCAAGAATGTCCTACCTATCTCAAGTCAATTGGAAAAAGGAAAGCCTTAGCTACCACCTTGAGTGATACCGAACCAGAAGCTAACTCAGAGGGTATTGATCAAGAAGGGATAGTTAACGCCTTCACGACTACTATTGGTTTATCCAATGAGTCCAAGAGTCTGGGTGATAAGGAAGAGGAATTGATGGAGTCCACATTTGAAGAGATGGATGAAAAAGATGATATCCATACTGCCTACTCAAAGTTATACAAGAATTTCGAGAAGCATGAAATGATTTATAGGCTAGCCATAAGGAAGCTAAGTGAAGTGGAGTTGGAACAAGAAGAACTCTCCACTAAAGTTGATGAAGCAAATCAAACCATCGGAGCATTGTGGTTTGAGAACAATTTCCTAGCCGAGAAGACCAAGAAATTGGATCTTTGAAATTACATTTCAGGTAAGAGCTCAATTGGAAAGAACTTCAAGTGCTAAGCGGGATGAAATGCTGAATTTCGAAAGAGCCGCATCCGATTGAACTGGTCTTGGGTATGATCACTCTCTCTCTTCTTGTAGTACTTCCTCTAGTGCTTTGAATAATGTTGTTTTTGTATCTCTTGCTTCTAATGCTAAACCTAAGATAATTGAGCCTAAAATGGAAAATGTGAGTGAGATTAAGCATGATAAGGGTAAATCCATTCTGGGAGCACCCCATAAGGTTGTTAAAGAAACTAAGTAGAACACTCATCACTCCACTAATCAGAATTCTCAATCAAAGAAACCTTATTTCTGTCATCATTGTGGAGCATCGGGACACACTTGTCCAAATTGTTATAAGTGTCTTGCCATTCAACAAAGCAATAGTGTGTTATCTTTCAAAGGCCAAAATCAACTTCAAAACTCTTTGGCTCCTCTTGGGGAATTCTTAAAGGTAGTGATGTTCTTGACAAACTTCAATGGGTTTAATCCTCCCTCATTCTCTACTCTTTAGTGGCCTTAGAACAAGAAAGTTTCATCTCCCTCCAAGTCTCCTATTTCGAAGGAAAAAGACTCCTTCAAGTGATTTCATCTCTGTCTTTCCATCTCTTGGGTGTTTGATTGGTTGTTTTTGAGTCAGTAGTCTTTAATGATTTTTTATATATCAGTTTGTGTGTTTGTTTTGCCATTTGTTTTCTTGCTTTCAATAAAAAAAAAAAAATGAAAAGTACAAAAACAATGTGTGTTTGTATATACTGGTGCTTGTGTACCTTTGATGGTCTTGAAACAAAGTTCTCAACTTTGTATCACTTCTAGCTTAGATGAGCATCTTCATGTACAACTAAGTAATGCGAGTTTTATGGCTCGTTATGTGATTTGTATGATTTGGTTAATCTTTTATCATTCATTTCCTTATAACTCTTTTTGTCGGGATGGACTAAAAAATCCTAAGGGAAAGGAATAAATAACCATCTCACCACTAAAACTCATCAATCATATAACATTTGCGTGCAATTCATAAAAGCCATGCTCGATAAGGTGTAGCACTTGCACAACAAGAAAAGGATGTTTGGCTAACATATTTGGGTTTCTTTTCTCTCTCTTATATGCCCATGCATGATATGTATCTTTATTTTTTAAAATAAAAATATGCAAAGAACATGAAAAGTAAAAATAATCAAAATGCTTTTAAATATGGTTGCAAGCATGTTTGTAAGAGATGTGGGAGTTATATGATGTACCTAAAAGGTCATGATCCCCATCAAATAGTTATGATTGTGTTTGGATGTATTTGATATGCTTATATCATTATTCTTCATATGATGAAACACTTATGCTTTCTTGCAAAAGTTTCACACACAACACGCATACGCTTTGCTACTCTTGATACTATTGTATAGGTACAATGTGATTTAACCACCATAAAGAATACATGTGGTAGTATATGCTTACTAAACTATCTTAACTTGTTTTTGAAAATAAAATTAGTTAGACTTGTTCAGTTTGTTTTGACTTAGGGATGTTTTGCATCTAAAGATGTTGCTATGTTTGAGTGACTAACATGCTTCTTGGATGGTTGGTTTGGTGTTTATCTTGCATGCTTTCTTCACATGTGTTTTTCCTCCTTGAAAACCCTTGTTTTAGCTTACTCGACACATTCTCGATACCTCTCGATACATACAATTTCTATCGAGGTCTTTTAGGTTTCTCTTAACAACCTCTTGACATATACCTCTATCTATCGAGCTTTAGTTCTTGATACCTCTTGATACACACTCAATCTATTGAGCTACATAGATCTATATGTATTCAAGGTTTGACTTGAATCATTTCTCACTCAAACACTTCAATCCTTCTCTCTTTTCTCTCGATCCAAACCCCTTTTTTCACCAAAAACCTCCTTCCCTCTTCAATTTCGGCCTACTCCAATCTCAAATCCTTTGGTAAGTAGCCTTAATCTCTTATTTTCCTCATCTTTCATGCATTTCATGCATTTAGACCTAGGTTTTCTATTTTCTTGAAAAGTTTTAGGGTTTTTGTGTTTTGATGAAATCTTTGGGATGAGTTTGGTTGCTATGCTATCATATGATCATGCATTGCATTCTCTAGCATTTTATTCACATGTTTCATGCATTCTAGGATTGTGTGAATGATTATACTTGTGAGTGCTATAGTTTGGATTGGGTTTTTTCTTATGATGCAATTTTGTTTTGCACGTCACATGTTCATGCATTACTATGCTTTGCTTTTCTCTTTTTCGTATTTCTTGAGCATTTCTTCTGCTATGATTTTTTATTTTTTATTTTATTTTTATTTTTTGTTTCTCTTTCCTTCCTTCATTTCTAACTATGGCACCCAAAAAGTTTGTCCCTTCCTAGAACCCGATCACTCGTTGTGGTTCTTCATCTCATTCTTCTTAACCCTCTTCTTCATCTGCTCCATCTTCTTCTTCTGGAGTAGAGGCATCTTTCTAATGAGATGTGTCGGATGAACACCAGGATTGGTCACATCACTCGTCGATAGTCTCGTCTTGGCGATTTTGCTCCTTCTCTCTCACTCAAGCCTATTGAGGAGTCTTCTAATGGTGGAGATGATGAGAGTGATGATGCTTCTGCCTCTTCTAGTGATGATGAGATGACTATTTCTTAGTGACTCACCCCTTGTCACTAATGACAAAAAGGGGGAGTAATTTTGGTTATAAGAGAGTAGTCATATTATTAGGGGGAGAGCTAGTGTAGAGATAGACTAGTTAGGAGGAGAGTTTTTTGAGATATGTAGTGAGGTTTTGTTGTGTAGTTCTCATTACATGTACCATGGTCTCTTGATCTTTTACACATTGTACTTCTTTCTATATATGATGATCTGTATGTGTTTCACCTTTATCTCACATGTGTTGCTTTTTTTTCTCTCTTTATGTAAATGTCTCTTATCTTAAATAACTTGTTGTGTACTAATGGAGTTGCCACATAGATTAGGTCTAGGAACCATGTTGAGCCTTTTGGGCCAATCACTTATACACATGAGTCCATGTACCAAATTATGGGTCCGGAGTTTGGGTACGACTTGGGAAGGTGTTAGACACCCAAGATTGCTCGGCTTGTGCACCGACCTTCATTATGTGTAGCTAGGCCATATTTAATTAAAGAGTTTGTAAGGTTGAATTTAATCAACCATCTTATTGGCTTTATTTCATACCAAATTTGCTTTTAATCTAGCAATTAGTAACCCTGTGTTTAAGTGGAATTCATGTAAGGGTAGTGTGTGAGAGAGTGTGAAGAAATGCTTAAGACTGTGCGGTGAAGTAGGGACTGAATCTTGGATCTCGCAGATGACTTGCAGCTTGCAAGCCACCAGATGATGCACACAAATGAAGCATGCAAAGAAGATGAACCGTCATGCCAGCTGTAGCACTATAGGACAAAAAGTCTAGCGGCCATTGAGTTAGCTCGCAGCTTAGACCTGCGACTTAGTCAAGTCGCGAGGCCAAGTCGTGATCCACTCTATTATGAAAAAACTAACTCTTCGCATTCCTTTCTCACTCAAATATAAATATCCCTTATACCCACAAAATATTGAAAGCTTCCAGAGAGAATTTTGAGAGAGAAAACCTAGAGAAAAACAAGATTGACTTATTCACAATCTTTACATAGTGACTCTTCAAATTCCTCAACTTTCACCCTCTCCATTATTACATCCTTAAGAGGTACATTAGTCAAAACCTTTTCTCACCATACCCATATCTATGAGAAAGCCATTTGGTGCTTGGGAAGCAATTAGGAAGGGACCAATTCATATTGGTTGATACTATGGGTTATAGTGGAATCCGGTAAGCTAAAGAAGAAATAGGTTCGGCGTAACCTCATTGGAGTAGGAGCTTGGAGGGCTTAGGTACACTAGGTAGATTAGGCTTGGAGAGTCTTCTACTGTTCATGTATCCCAACTTCATTTTTTAGTGGATTATTTACCACTTGGAAGGCGACGGAGAGGTTTTACGCCTAGGGCTTCAGTTTCTTCTTCGATAACACATCATAGTGCTGTCCTTGTGTTGGCATCTCTCTTCCCTTAATTTTTGCCATTTAATTTTTGCTGTGGATGCGATTTTATTTGGTTTAGATTGTTTATCAATTCTGTTATAAGCTTATGTTCATTTTCCGCACATATATTGTTTGATATTAAGCTTGAATTGGTAATTTGTAAATTGGGGGTCAAAATATTCAAGGTGTTTTATACACTATTTGAACATTCAATTGGTATCAGAGCGGGTGCACTTGCTGTGGTTTAATTACCCTAGTGTGATCCTTAACCTCTTTTGAGATGGACCGGTCTCAATCTTTAAATGTTCTACCATATTTTGATGGTATCAATTATGCCTTTTGGAAGGTACGGATGAGTACATTTTTATGTTCGATAGATGAATCTGTTTGGGATGTCGTTGATATCATTTGGACTAAGCCAGAGGCAGCCAAATCCACATGGGATAAGGCAGCCCTCACGACATCAAATGCTAATAGCAAAGCACTTAACGCTATTTTTTGTGGTGTGTCTCTAGATGAGTTCCATCGGATTTCTCACATTATCATTGCCAAGGCTGGGCAAATACTGGAGACCACTTATGAGGGAACGAAGAAAGTAAAAGACACAAAGCTATATATGCTAACCACCCGATTTGAGGAGCTCAGAATGAGTAAGGACGAGTCCTTTGACTCTTTCTATAGTAAGCTGAATGAAGTGGTCATCGGAAAGTTTAATTTGGGAGAGAAAACGGAGGATTCCAAGGTAGTAAGAAAGATCCTTCGGTCATTGCCAGAAAGCGTCCGTGCCAAAGTGACGGTGATTGAAGAGAGCAAAGATCTTGATAATATCAAAGTCCAAGAACTGGTTGGCTCACTTCGGACTTATGAATTGTCATTGCCCACTTAAAGGAAGAGCAAATCTCTTGCTCTTAAGACCATAAATGAAAGGGTAGAAGTACACGACTTGTCAGATGAGGATGTTGTCGAGAAAGATGTTGCTTACTTACAAAAAATTTCCGCAAATTCCTGAAGTTCAAGAACAGTGGAAAATTTGGTGATAAAGGGAAATTCACAAGTTCTGGAAAGGGGAAGAAGGACTTCAAAAAGAGAGATGGGAAAGAGTCTCAATCTAATCAAAAAGTCATTTGTTTTGAATGTAATGGACATGGTCATTTCAAAAAGGAATGCTCTAATTACTTAAGATCGAAGTGCAAGGCGTATGCCATCACTCTCGGTGACTCAGATTCCTCCACCTCTGATTCGGAGGATAGCTGTGATGAAGAAGGGAATTTCTCAGTATTTATGACTATTGCTCATGTTGAGTCTTCGGAGGACTTGAATTTGCTTGTGCAAAAACTTGGGGAGCATAGTGATGAGGAATCCATGGGAATTATAGAAGAATCGAATGCTGAAGAAGATGAAGATACCGCTGGTCTTCAAGAGAATTACAACTCACTCCTTGAGAAGTCGGGAGAGTATGCAAGGGTGGCCAAGGCGGCTGTGAAGAAGATGAAGAAAGCAGAGGAGGACTATAGAAGTCTCCTAGTAAGATATGAGGCCAAGTGTGAGATTGAGATGCTAAATGGTGAGCTAACCGAAGCTTACACCAAGGTGAAATTCCTTAAGCTTGAGGTGGTTTATGCAAATGCCAAGGTAGAGCGAGTATCCATAAAAAAGCTTGGTGATGTCCACTCTCATCAAAGACCCTTCTCCAACAAAATCGGATTAGGATACACCGGAGAAAGTAGTTCATTTGTGAATATCTCCAAATAAGTGAAGTTTGTGAAGGCCAAAGAGCCAGTTGTAATTTCCCCTATTGTGGAGAAGGCAAAGGTTGAGAAAAAGAAGAATGTGGCTAACCAACGGGTGTTGAACAAGCCTCGTAACCAATCTGTGGTCAGGTCTGAAGCCAAAGGGAAATCTCTTCCAAGATCACAAAGAGGTCCGAGAACGAACCATGTCTGTCACCATTATGGACTTCAATGGCACACTAGACCGAATTGTCATAAGCTAAGAGCATTGAAGAATGCAAGTGATCAAAGGTCAAAAGGACCAAGAAATGACAAGAGGACTTGGGCTATTGAGTCATCAAAAGGTCAAAATGGTGATCCTGGTGTGGTGGACGTGATGAAGATGATCGGTGCATTTACCACTTGCTTGGAAAGCTTCACTAGAAGGTTCGAAAGTCCTAATTCTCGTACCTAATCATATAGGGATATCACCCAAAATGCATGTGATGTGTGGATGAAGAGGGGTACTGTACTTATGCATAAGCATTACAACATGTTCATGCATTAATACTTCCTATGTTTTTGTGATGAAGCTTAGTTGTGTGCTTGGTGCTAGTTTGAGTTGAAAATTGTTTGTTAGTTTGCTTTGCTTTAAATTTTTTTACATCGGTTTTTTTTATCAATCTTTTCTTGTTTTTATGTCAAAAATCCAAAAACACATAAAAAGTAGATAATCTAAAAAGTTTGATTGACATCGTTGAGTTTTGTCTCAAAACACATGTTGCCTTGTACCTTTGTACAAATGGCCTTGTGCATTTACGAGTGTAGCTTGTCCCTATGAACTCCATATCTTTGTGGGAGAAATCTTGACATCTATGTGACTATTATAAATAGATCTTCAATCTTGTCATGAATGATTAGTCAATGGTATTGTTGATCTCTAGACATGCATAGACTTGTGCCTATATATCTTCCCTCTCATTTATTTTATTGTTTTTGCTTAAAGAGCTCACCAAATGTAAATCTCCAAATGAAAAGAGATATTGAATTGCAAAAGTCTATCACACATACTAGTATTTGACTAGGAAAAAGGGAAAACGACGTAAAATGAAATGTATGATGCCCAAAAAGCCAAAGGCTAACATATTAAATTGAAATATAAAAAATTTTAGGCATCAATCTCACAATGAGATGTATTGATTCAAAAAGATCAAATGATATGATGTATATGGAGCCAAATGAAAAGCTTCACAAGTTATGTAATCAAGTTTTGTGGGAGGTCATATATGCATATTTCTATAACTGAGATGGGTCACTTTATCTAGTACTAATTGTGTATGGCTTGTTGAATTGATCATTGAAACTTCACGTTAGACTAAGGACTATATCATTGTTGATATCCACACACATCACACATGTCTATGTTCCATGAATACCATATTCATTTGTGTGATTTTACTTGATTAAATGTTTTTTCACATGCTAAATTTTTGTTGATCAAACACAAAAAGATTTTTGAGTGTTTTAGTTGTTTTTGGAAAGTATTTTGTTTTTGCAAAAATTGTCAAAATCTTCAAAAACAGTGTTGCTCTACTACGGCAACTCGATCGCGGGTTGGTCCGATCACATGCCCCGATCGCGAGCTCACACAGAGATTTTTCGCGACTCATTGGCGGGTCAATGTCCCAATCGCGAAAAATATTTAGAATATTTTTCAAAATTTGGGTTTTTAATGTTTCTCGCAGCTCAGTCTAGTGACTTGTTCGAGGGTGGAAGGTCTAGTTGTGAGGAGTACACAAAAATTTTTGCGACTTTCCTCGCGACTTTCTCATGAGTAGAACTTCTAGTTGTAAAAAACACTTAGAAAAATTTTCAAAAATTTTGGTTTCAAAGAGTCTCACGAGTTACCATGGCGACTTGCACGCGACTTAAATGAGTTGTGAAAATCGCATGTTTTGCATAAATAGGTCAGTTTTTAAAACCTTTTCGAGTTTGCCCTCGAAATTTTGTGACCTATTCATTGTCTTCCCTGTGTTTACCTCTCTCAAACCCATCATGTTTCTCACTAAAACCTCCATTGTTGTTCATCGTTTTGACTTTAATCATCAAGAAAAAGGTATGGATTTTTCTTATTTTCTCTATACATTTCCTTTTATAGCCTTGTTTTCTTGGTTTTGTTGGTTGCTATTATGATTTGAGATATATATAGTGTTCGAACATGGGTTTGCTCATTTTGTTGAGGTTGGGTTTTGTTGCTTTTGTTTTTAGGATGCTAGATATTGTTATTATCATGTCTAATTTTCATCCTTAAGTATGCTTACTGATTTACCCTATGTTGAACATACCATACCCATTGAGATGTCTTATAGACATATGCTTATTTTTAGAAATTGTTGTAATAGACTCTGTTTAAGAGTATGGTTGATTCACAATGTTTGTCTATTGCATGTTTGGTGTATAAGTTTAAATGTGTTCCCTAGGATGTTGATGTTAGGTTTCTATGTTTAATGTAACAATGTGGTATGCCTGAGAATTGTTGTTAATTTGTTATGTGCTCTTCCGTTTTGAGTAATCTCATTCAATGTTGATCTTGAACTGTGTTTTGTTTGAATGTTTGGTATAATGCTTTGTCCTTTTCTATGCCACTAATGATTACTAATGTTTTGAGTTTTCATCTATTATTTTTTTGTTTTGTTGGGCTTATTTTGCTATGTTATGCGAGATGACTCCTACCAAGAAGAAAACTACTGCCAAAAAGGGTGATAAAAGGTTGAAGATGGACAATACCAAGTTCAGGTCTCCTCATCACTTTGAGAGATATAGAGAGTTCTACTTGAAGGCACCTCTCATCCAGGAGAGATTTATTGACTTGGTGGATTTGAAGGACACCTTCATTCCAAGCTGTTTTGAGGGTAGGGGTTGGGATAAGCATTTGAGTGACTTGCCTAGAGTTTGTGATCCTTTGATCGGGGAGTTTTATGCCAATGCGGTGTTAAGAGAGCATGGGATAAATTGTTGGATATGAGGAAAGGAATTTACCATAGATGTGGATGACATAGATGATGTGTTAGGTTTTGAGGGCATAGATGATCATGATTTCACTCATTATAAGGATATAATGTTGTCCTTAGAAACGTTTCAGACACATATTGGTGGAGTGAGAGAGGGGAGATGCCTCAACACCGCAGCCTTTCCAACGGATATGAGGTGTCTAATGGTGATTATCTTTGTTTAACCTATACCCAATGAAGAAGCTAACCACAATCAACAATGCCAGAGCCATATTCCTTATGGAGCTCAAGTAGAAAACCTACATAGACATCAATGCTCACATCTTCTACACCATTGTGGATGAGACCAGAATAACCACCAGGGCCATGCTGATTTTCCCTAGCCTTCTTATGAGGCTTTTTAGGTTAAAAGGTGTGGAGATCCCTCAAGATATCAACCTAATGTCTACTCCCTCAGCAGTTAACAAGCTAACCATCACAAGGATAAGAGTTCGTCTTCAGGGTGATGAAGAGGAAGGTGACCAAGAAGAAGGTGAACCCATGGACACCGAGACAGAGGCTGAATGAGAACCCTCAAGCTCAAGAGGTTGTGGCAAGAGGAGCAGAGCTTCATCTTCATCAACTGTACCTTGAGATGCATTCCGGATCATCCTCGAGAGGATTGATGGGCTTAGAGATGTCTAGAATGAACAATCTGACAGACTGGCTACACTTCAAGATCGGATGAATGTCTTGTCGGCAAAGTTTGATAGCTTCTCCACCCAACTGTGACCCTTTGGCCATTCTGGTCAAAAAGGGTGAGATTTTTGGGGTAACTCTTAAGGGGGAGTGCCAATTTGAGGGTGAGCCTACTTACATTTAGTAGTTTTTACCTCAGTTTTCATTTTATGTTTATGATGATGGAGGTGGTACTATGTTTTGAACAATATTTTAATTTCTTGGTTTTTTAAACTCATGGTTGGTTTATGTGATTAAGTTTTAAAACTTGTGTGATTATGGTTTAATGATTATAAGTTGATATTCAGTTTCTATGTACTTTAGTTTTTGTACCTTTGCTTTGTAGCGTAATACTTGCTTTTTAATGTTTTGCATTTTCTTTAAGTACATCACTCTTGTTCCATTTGTTGGATTTTTATCCTTGATGGATTTACCTAGTGTTTATGTATCATGGTTTATTCTTTAATTCCATTTTTGCTTGATTGCATTGTGCTTGCTCCATATGCATTACAAGTTTTCTGCATACAATGATCATATTGTGTTGTTGTGTTTCAGGAGATACTTGTTCTTATGGTTCAAGAGCTTCACTGATTCTAGAGTTAGGTGTGAGTGAGTTTTGTTCAATTGTTCCTAACATATATGTTAAGTCTAGAGTTTGTTTTAGGGTTTTGTCTGAGAATAGCCAAAAGGGGAGATTGTAAGGTTGAATTTAATTAACCATCTTTTTGGCTTTATTCCATGCCAAATTTGCTTGTAATTTAGCAATTAGTAACCCTCCATTTAGGTGGGATTCATGTAAGGGTAGTGTGTGAGAGAGTGTGAAGAAATGCTTAAGCCTGTGTAGTGAAGTAGGGACTCGCGGCTGGATCTCGTGGGTGGCTTGTGACTTGCAAGCTACCGGATGATGCACACGAGTGAAGCATGCAGAGAAGCTGAACTGTCATGCTAGCTATAGCACTACAGGACAAAAAGTCCAGACTAGCCATTCAGTTAGCTCGCGTCTTGGATTTGCGACTCGGTTAAGTTGCGAGGCCATGTCGCGATCCACTCTGTTATGGAAAAACTGACTCTTCGCATTCCTTTCTCACTCCAGTATAAATACCCCTTATACCCACGAAATATTAAGAGCTTTGAGAGAGAATTTTGTGAGAGAAATCCTAAAGAAAAATAAGATTGACTCATCCACAATCTTTATATAGTGACTCTTCAAATTCTTCGACTCTCACCCTCTCCATTGTTACATCCTTGAGAGGTACATTAGCCAAAACCTTTTCTCACCATACCCATATACGTGAGAAGGCCATTTGGTACTTGGGAAGCGATTAGGAAGGAATCAATTCATATTGGTTGATGCTATAGGTTATAGCGGAATACGGTAAGCTAAAGAAGAAATAGGTTCAGTGTAACCTCATTGGAGTAGGAGCTTGAAGGGCTTAGGTACACTGGGTAGATTAGGCTTGGAGGGTCTCCCCTTTTGGCTATTCCGTGACAAAACCCTAAAACAGACTCTAGACTTAACATGTGAGTTGGGAACAATTGAACAAAAACTCACTCACACCTAACTCTAGAAGTTGTGAAGCACTTGAATCATATGAACAATATACTCCTGAAACACAACAATACACTATGATTATTGTAAGCAGAAAATTATAGATGCATATGAAACAGGCAGAATGAGATCAAGCAAAAATGGAGTTAATAAACAAACCATGGCTTGATCAACCAAGTGAACACCACAAGGTAGTGATCACGGTGCTCATTCACACTTGGAATGAACACAAGGACATACAAGTTAGCAAGCACAAGGCAAGACACTTGTATGCTCAACACTCAACCAATGCATAGCACACAAGGCATATGCATCTAGGAACAATCCTACAAGGGCACAAGAGTGATAGTACATAAACCAAAATGCAGAACATTTGGAACAAAGTACTGATTTCAACAAGCATAAAGGCTGCATAAGCAAGGTACATACCATAAAGCCTACAAATATGCTTAAAAACATAACCCTAACGACTTACAAAAGCAAATGGGTACAAAACACAATAACTTCCTGAATAACATCAGCACATATATTAAAGTTTAAACCAAGAGTATAAGTTGTGAGATAGAAACAGCTACACACAGAATACCCAAAAACATAAACGTATATAAACAAAGTTTTTGAATAAGATAACTAGAAACTTGACTACACAGAATACCCAAAAACATAAACGTATATAAACAAAGTTTTTGAATAAGATAACTATGACAACTCCCCCTCAACACATTACTCCCCTTAAGGTCTGCATAATTTCTCCCCCTTTTTGACCGGAATGGCCAAAGGGTCACTTTGGTCATCTTGAGTAGTGAAGCTGTCAAGTGTAGCAGCCAAAACATCAAACGGTCTTGCATAGCTCTCATCTGTCGAGAATGCTCGGTTTGACTGCTGCCGATCCCATCAAGCCTTTCAGAATGATCGGAAAGCATCGGAGGTACATCTGCAGAAGTTGAAGCTCTAGACCTTTTGACACTCCTCATGGGTGTTGAGGTGGATGCATGCCCCTCTTTGCCCTGCATCAGTCTCCATTGGGACTTCCTCTCCTTCATCACCTTCATCTTCTTCTCCCGGAAGCCTAACACCGATCCTTTTGCAGGTAAGTTTGTTAATTGCAGAGGGTGTGGACATGTGACTGATGTCTTGAGGAATTGGAACACCCTTCCTTCGAAATATCCTCATTAGGACTGGGAAAGATCGGTTTTGGTCTAGATGTTGTTCTTGTCTCATCCACAATGATGTCAAAGATGTGGGAACTTATATCTATGAAGTTCTTCTCTTTGAGATCCATCAGAAAAATTGCTCTAGCACAATTGATTGTGGTCAACTTCTTAATAGGATAGAGGTTAAACATCATGATTATGGTTAGAACCCTTATGTCCTTTGGAAAGGCGGTGGTATTCAAACACTTCCCTTCTCTCCGCCCACCTATCCTCTCGTTGAACTGTTTCAATAGAGACACTCCTATCCTTGAAATTGATAAACTCCTCATCATCCAAACCCTCAAGCCCTAGTACATCATCTATGAGATGTGCATCCAAAATGAATTCTTTCCCTCTAACCTTGACAATTTAACTCATTCTCCTTTATCACAAACATTTGAATAAAATTCCCTAATCGGGGTTCACACACCAAAGGGAAATCACTCAAAAGTTTTTCCCATCCTCTTCCTTCAAAACAACTGGGAATAAAAGTTTGCCTTAAGTCCTCCAAATCCACAAATCTCTCTTGAATGATTCCTGCATTCAAGAAGTTATCCTTGTATCTCTCAAAGTGGTGAACTGACCTAAACAATCTAGAATCCATCTTTAATCTCTTGTCGGCCTTCTTTGCAGTAGATTTCTTCTTTCGAGGTGAGGGAGCCATCTGTGAACAATCAGAAAAGGCCACAACAACATATAGCAATATATGTGCATAACTAGTCAGTACCATGTAATAAACAGAGAGAGATATCAACCATACAAATGAGCTTCAAAACTTAAACAACAAGCTACTTAGTTCAAACATATGGATATACCAAGTCTAGGATAGGAAACACATGAACAACATGGTGAAACTATCCTAAAGGTAGATAAATGACATTGAGACAGATAATGGAAAAATGATATGACACTCAAACAATATATTGATCCTAACAGGAGCTTCCCACTGATTAACACACTAAAACATGCAAATCTAGCACAAGATAAAACTCACATCCTCGTAACGAACCAATAGAAATCACTCAACAGCTCAAAGATCAGATTGAAATAGAATAAACACTTAGCTAAGCACAAGATGAAGAGCAATAAGCATATGACAATCATTTAACACAAACTATAGCAACAGCATCCACAAGCTAAGCAAGAGCAAGGAGCAGAGACCGAAACACAAACCCATTTCAAAAACACAATCATATGCGAAAAATCAAGGGTAAAAACACAAAATCAAGTAGAAAAAAATGTAAAACAAAAAACCCATACCAGTAACTTGACGATTTTGAGCTACAAGAGTGCAACACAAGAGATTGGAAAAGGGAGCACGGAGTGTTTGGGAGGGAGAGAGTTTAGAGAGAAGATGAACAGTCACAAAAGTTCGAGGGAAAAACTGAAAAAAAAAGTTTAAAAACTGCTCCTGTTTCTGCAAAACACGCGATTTTCGCGATTTGGATTAAGTCGCCACACATCGCTTGACTCAAGCCGCCAAAGCACTCAAGAACAAAATTTTGAAAAATTTTTTAAGTGTTTTTCATTTGGAAGGTCTACCCGCGAGTGAGTCGCGGTGAGCCGCGAAAATCTCTCGAGTGATCCTTGCGATTGGACCTTCCACTCGCGAACAAGTCGCCAAAACTGACCAGCGAAGATGCGATCGAGGCTCGCGACTTGACATACCCGCGACTGAGCCGCCAAAACAGGGCAAAACTGTATTTTTGAAATTTTCATATTTTTCCAACAAAACACTTTCCAAAAACACCTAAAACACTCAAAAATCTTTTTGTGCTTGAATTAACAAAGATTGAGCATGTGAAAACACATTTTATCAAGTACAATCACACAAATGAATATGGCATTTATCGAACATAAACTTGTGTGTTGTGTGTGGATATCAACAATGAGATAGTCCTTTGTCTAATGTGAAGCTTCAATGATCAATTCAACCAAGGCATACACAATTAGCACTAGATCATGTGACCAATCTCAATTATAGAAATATGAATATATGACCTCCCACATAACTTGATAACATAACTTGGAGCTTTTCATTTGACTCCACTTTCAAACATAACATTTGATCTTTTTAGGCAATCATCTCTCATTGTGAGAGGGATATATAACATTTCTCTTTGAAGAACAGGCCTTTGGCCTTTTTGAAAGAAATTTCACTTTTAATATAAGGTCGCTTACCCTTTTTCCTAGTCAAATACTAGAATGTGCGATGGCTTTTGCAGCTCAATATCTCTTTTCATTTGGAGATTTACATTTGGTGAGCTCTTTTTAGCAAAACAAAAAATAAAAAGTAGGAAGATATATAGACACAAGTCTATGCATGTCTCAAGATCAACATAACCATTCACTAATTATTCATGACAAGTTTGAAAATCTATTTACAACAATCACATAGATTTCAAGATTTTTCCCATAGTGATATGAGTGCATGAAAACAAGCAATGCTCGAAAATGCACAAAGCCATTAGCACAAAGGTACAAGGCAAAACACGTTTTGAGACAAAACTCAACAAAGTCAATCAAGCTTTTTGATTTTCTACTTTTTATGTGATTTTTGGATTTTTGACACAAGACACAAAAAGATTGATAAAACAAACAAAATAACAAAAGAATATACACAAGAAGATAAGCAAACAACCAACAACAAAACCAGCAAGCAAACCAAACAAACATAGTCACAAAGCATAGGAAGTATTAATGCATGGACATGTTGTAATGCTTATGCATGAGTACCCGTTTTCACCCACACGTCACTTGCGTTTGGGGTGATTTCCTTAAAGGATTGGGTACGGGAGTTAGGGCTTTCAAACCTTCGTGAGAAGCTTTCCAAGCAGTTGGTGAATGCACCAATCATCTTCATCACGTTCATCATTAGGGATCTCCATTTTGCTCTCTAGATTGATCACCCGCCCAAGTTCTCCTATCATTTCGGGCCCTCCCGACCTTTGAGGAGTTGCACTGTTCTTTGCTCTCGACTTTTGGCAATTTGGTCGAGTATGCTCTTGAAGTCCGTAATAATGGCACACATAAGTTCCTCTAGGACCTCTTTGTGGTCGTGGACGTGACTTGGCACGAGATTCAGACCTGCCCACGATCGATTCACGGGGATTCAGCATCCGATGGTTCACCAAATTCTTCTTCTCTTCCACCTCGAGCTTCTCACCAGTAAGTTCATCTAATACTGGATCTTTTGCCTTCACAAACTTCACTTCTTTAGTGATATTTACAGATGAACTACTTCCTCCGGTATACCCCAATCCGGATTTGTCGGAGAAGCTCTTTTGAGATGATATAACATCATCTAGCTTCTTGGTGGTGACCCTCTCTATCTTAGCATTCGCTTGCACAACCTCATTCTCAAGAAATCTCACTTTTGTGTAAGTTTCGGACAATTCACCATTCGAGTTTCAATCTCACATTTGGCCTCCCTATATCGGATTAGGAGACTTTTGTAGTCCTCCTCGGCTTTCTTCATTTTTCTCACAGCAGCCTTGGCAACCCTTGTGTACTCACCCGACTTCTCCAAGAGTGAGTTATAGTTTTCTTGAAGATTTCTTTGTGCCTTGATTTCAAAGATTCGATTTTTCAACAATTCCTAGTGATTCATCATCACTATGTTCTCCAAGGTCTTGTACAAGTAGATTTAACTCCTCCGAAGACTCAACATGAGCAATAGTCATGAAAGCTGAATAGTTCCCCTCTCCATCACAGCTCTCTTGATTCGAGTCGACGAATCCGAGTCACTCAAGGTCGTGGCATACACTTTACCTTTCGATTTCAAATAATTTGGACATTCCTTCTTAAAGTGTCCATGCCCGTTACATTCGAAACAAGTGACACCTTGTGTGGATTGGGATTCTTTTCCATCTTTCTTTTTGAAATCCCTCTTCTCCCTTCCAGAGCTTTGGAATTTTCTTTTATCATCAAATTTGCCTTTGTTTTTAAATTTCAAAAACTTCCTGAAATTTTTGACAAGGTAAGCTACATCTTTGTCAACCCCATCTTCTCCCGATGAGTCTTGATCTTCCACCTTCTCATTAATGGTCTTTAGAGCAAGAGATTTACTCTTCCGTTGATTAGGCAGCGACATCTCATACGTCTGCAGAGAACCCACCAGCTCCTGCACTTTGATGTCATCAAGGTCCTTGCTCTCTTCAATGGCTGTCACTTTTGCACGAAAACTTTCCGGTAATGATCGAAGGATCTTTCTTACAATCTTTGAGTCCTCCGTTCTCTCCCCCAAGTTAAACTTACTGACAACCACCTCATTTAGCTTCCCATAGAAAGAGTCGAAAGACTCATCCTCACTCATTTTGAGCTCCTCAAACCGAGTGGTCAGCATTTGTAACTTAGTGTCTTTTACTTTCTTTGTGCCTTCATAGGTGGTTTCCAAAATCTCCCATGCTTCTTTGGCAATGGTAATATGTGAAATCCTGTGAAATTCATCCGGAGACACACCACAGAAAATAGCATTAAGTGCTTTACTATTAGCATTAGATGCAGCAAGTGCTACCTTATCCCATGTGGATTTGGCTGCCTCGGGTTTGGTCCAACCAATCTCAACAACATCCCACACGGATTCATCAATAGAGCATAGAAAAGCTCTCATACGAACCTTCCAAAACGCATAATTACTTCCATCAAAATATGGAGGTGCATTAAGGGATTGAGACCTATCCATCTCAAAAAGGGAGTCAAGGATCACACAATGGTAATGAAACCAAACAGTTGTGTACCAGCTCTGATACCAATTGAAAGTTCAACAACGTGTACAAAAACACTTTTAAACGTTTAGACCCCCAAAAACCAACTTAACCAACACAAGCAATATGTCAAACAACTAGTGTGCGAAAACTTAACATATGCTATAACATGGAATTGGTTAAACAACTATCTAAGCCATAACAAAATAAACCACACAAGAGATAATGTAAAGGCAGAGATAGAGAGGAAGGAAGATGCAAACACGGAGATAACACCGGATGTGTTATCGAAGAGGAAACCAAGACTTCGGCGAAAAACCTCTCCGCCGCCCTCCAAGCGGTAATCAATCTACTAGAAAATACAGTTGGGATACAAGGACAGCAATAGACCCTCCAAGCCTAATCTACCCAATGCACCTAAGCCCTCCAAGCTTCTTGCTCCAACGAGGTTGCGCCGAACCTTTTTCTTTTCTAGCTTTCTGGATTCCGCTACTACACCGTAGCATCAACCAATGAAGATTGGCTCCTTCCTAATCGCTTCCCTTAACTCCAAACGACTGTCTCACAGAGATGATAATGGTGAGAACCAGGTTTGGTATAATGCCTCTCAAGGATTTGACAATGGAGAGGAAGAGAGTGAGGGAATTTGATGAGACTCTAAGGTAGAGATTGTGGGTGAAACAATCTGGTTTTTCTTTAGGGTTTCTCTCTCAAAATTCTCTCTGGAAGCTCTCTTTCAATCGTGGGTTAAAAGGG
Source organism: Quercus dentata (assembly GCA_028216015.1). Classification (NCBI taxonomy): domain Eukaryota; kingdom Viridiplantae; phylum Streptophyta; class Magnoliopsida; order Fagales; family Fagaceae; genus Quercus; species Quercus dentata. Next base: position 56,783,176 of record CP116447.1, read on the forward strand.
TATTTATACTTTGGAGTGAAGAGGAATGTGAAACGTCAAGTTTTTCCAAAACAGGGTGGCTCGCGGCTTGACCTCGCGGCTTGACTCGATCGCGAGTTCGGTCGCGAGATAACCGTATGGCCGATTGTCTGTTTTGTCTGTAGTGCTCCAGCTAGCATGACTGTTCATCTTCCAAAGCATGCTTGGCACGTGTGCATCTTCTCGGGCGGGTTGAAGCCGCGAGTCCACCCGCGAGTCCCAGCCGCGACACACTGCTTTTTCTTGCACACTCTTGAGCAATCTTCACTCTATCTCACTCACTACCCTTACAACAATCCTACCTAAATACGGGGTTACTAAATGCTGAATTACAAGCAAATTTGGCACGGAATAAAGCCAATTAGATGGTTGAATAAATTCAACCTTACAGAGGGTCTTCTACTGTTCACATATTTCAACTTCATTCTTTAGTAGATTATTTACCGCTTGGAGGGCGGCGGAGAGGTTTTATACCGAAGGTTTTGGTTTCTTCTTCAATAACACATCGTTGTGTTGTCCTTGTGTTTGCATCTCTCTTCCCTTAATCTTTGCCATTTAATTTCTACTGTGGATGTGATTTTATTTGGTTTAGATTGTTTATCAATTATGTTATAAGCTTATGTTCATTTTCCGCACATATATTGTTTGATATTAAGCTTGAATTGGTAATTTGTAAATTAAGGGTCTAAAAGTCCAAGGTGTTTTATACACTATTTGAACATTCAGATTTTATCAAGAGAGCCATAATCCTTATCCTAAACATACATCATGAACTTAAAGGAATAACACACATAACATGTTAGAAACATATCACACCACAATATAAAAGGAAACAAATAAAGCACAAGTCAATGATATTATACTAAAAAGGAAGAAGATAACAATTAAAACATACACATAAAGAAAGGTTATAAAATAAGCTAAACGTGGCAAAAGATTCAAAAAAACATGGAAAGCAATTAAACCTAAATAATTAACCTAAAATGGAGTCAAACAGAATCAAATAACATAGGGAAAATGATCAAAGATAATAAAAACAAGATTTTACCCAAATATGGATTCGGGGTGCGGGTGCATACTCAAGTATGCATACGCATATATGAAATATGTGTACGTGTATTCAAGTATGCGTACATAGCCTTCAATATAGATTCGAAAAAAACTACATTTTTAGAGATTTAACAATTTCACCTTCAAATTCCATGGTAAGTGTGACACTATGAACATCTATCTTAGTCTTGGATGTCTTTAAGAATGGTCTTCCTAACAAAATAGGAGTGGTTTGATCACCATTCTCCTTATCAAGCACATAGAAATCAGCAAGGAAAACCAAATCATTAACTTGCACAAGAACATCCTCAACTACCCCTTTAGGATAGGCAATAGATCTATCGCCTAATTGAATCACAACGCCAGTTTTATTCAAAGGTCCAAGTTTCAAAGAAACATATACAGAATATGGCATGACATTGATGGAAGCTCCTAAATCTAGCATGGCCTTCTCAAGTTGAGTGTTACCTATTGTACAAGGGATAGTAAACATACCTATATCTTTGCGCTTTGCGGGGAGTTTTCTTTGAATAAGCTGCAGAAACATTTTCCCCTACTCTCACTTTCTCACATCCTTTAAGTTTTTGTTTCCTTTTAATTGTACACAGTTATTTCAAGAATTTAGCATAATGAAATACTTGTTTAATGGCATCTAAAAGTGGAATATTTACCTCGCATCTACGAAAAGTCTTATATAATCTTTATTTTGCTCATATTTTCTAGATTTTACTAAACCCCGAGGAAATGGAGGTACTAGTTTATAATCAGAAAGAGGTGGAAACTTATGCTTACGTACCTCATCGTCATTGGGAACATTCTTGTCCGCAATGAAATTTTGCTCCCTTTCTTGCTTCAACGATGCAGGGGCTGCCTTTCTTTGGAATCTCAACCTCTTTACCACTTCTCAAAGCGATTGCACTTGCATTTTATCTTGGATTTACTACCGTTTGAGAGGGTAATTTCCCCTAACTTTGTGCCTCCAGCTGACTAATTACAATTTCCATTTGGCCCATCTAATTATCCAAACTTTGAATATTGGCCCTTACCTCTTGTTGAAATTGTTTCATCTCCTGTTGAAATTGCAAAGTATAAGTGGCAAGAGACTTAACAATATCTTCTAAAGACATACCAGAATTAGAAGTTTGGCCCGGTTGTTGTCTAGGGGGGTATGGCTACTTATATTGCTGGCAACTTGGGCGGTTTTTAGTCATAGGTTGATTTACTTGTGCATTCCCATAGCTAAGATTGGGATGATCCCTCCATCCCGAGTTATATGTGCTTGAATAGGGATTATACTTCCTTTGCGATTGTCCTGGAAAACCACCTACCACATTCACTTGCTCAATGGGCTTCTCTTGAAGAGTTGGGCACATATCATTTGGATGTCCTACTACCAAACAAATCCTACAAGCCTTTGCCATTTGCATATTACCTACAGCCATTTGACAAACAAGAGAAGTTAGATTCCCTATTTGTTATTCAAGGGAGGAAATATTTACCTCATTAACATGCTTAGATGGAGGGTTAAGCTTGGTGCCAAATTGTTGAGAATTGGCCGCCATATTTGCAATCAAGTTTCTCGTGGCCTCAGGAGTTTTATCCACCAAAGCTCCTCCATTAGTTGCATCAATCATGCTCCTATCAGCGGGTAGAAGGCCCTCATAGAAATACTGGATAAGTAGCTGCTCACTAATTTGATGATAGGGGTAGCTTGCACATTATTTCTTGAAACGTTCCCAATGTTCATGTAGGGACTCTCCATTGTGTTGCCTTACACCACAAATTTCTTTTCGAATGTTGGTCGCCCTTGAAGCTGGGAATATTTCTCCAAAAACAACTTCTTCATCTAGTTCCATGTTTTTATACTCCTAGAGGGTAGATAATAGAGCCAATCCTTAGCTGAATCCTTCAAAGAAAATAGAAAGGCTCTTAATTTAATTTGATCTTGATCACCCCCTGTGGGCTTCATACATGTGCATACCACATGCAACTACTTTAGATGCTTATAAGGATCTTCACCTGCAAGGCCATGAAAAGTGGGCAAGAAATATATTAGTCCAGATTTTAATTCAAAAGTAGTAGTAGCATTTAAAGTAGGGAATGTTATGCATAAGGGTTGTTGATTCAAATCGGGGGCAGCAAGCTCTTTCAAAGTTTGATTTTTAGCCATGACTTTGTCCCCTTCTAAATCAAAATTGCTAGCAAACAGGGAATCAAGAGCTAGATTGTGCTCTTCAAAATTTTTCCTAGCTTCCCTCCTTAACTTGCACAAAGTTCTCTCTATTTCTGGATCATACTACAAATCACCTTGATTAGAAGATCGAGTTACAATCATAAACAATCAAGGAAACTCTAATAAACCATGAGAAACAGACTAGGAAAAATCTAGAGTAATGAAAATAAATAAATAAAATCTATGCTAAAACAAAAAAAAAAAATTGCCTAAAAACCCTAGAAAACAATGGAATCTGGCCTCGACAGGGTGAGGCTAGTAATTCAAAGGATTAACTAGTCTTGCTCAGAATGTCGTTTAACTTCAAAAAACTATACTATCAAGGCCTAGTTCTATTGCAGTTAGAATTCTACCAAAACCATAACTATCAAAAACTAATGATTTTTTTTTTTTTGGTTGAAAATTTCAAGCATAAAATAAAGTTCACAAGAAGCACAAAAAATCAACTAGAATCACTCCTCGACAACAATGCCAAAATTTGGTGTGCTGTTGCTAGCAACCAAAAATAAAACCTATACTCCTAAAAATATATGTACTAGTGCGAGTAAGGATCATTCCCATCGAGAGTATCTAGCATAGTTTTATGCTACGTGAACAAGGAAGGGGGGGTTGAGTATAATGAAAACAATTTTTAGAAAGAAAAAAAACAACTAAGGAACAATTCAAATTAAAGTATCAAAATCAATCAAAAAAATAAACCTTGGTCTAATAATTTAGTCGAGCATTCTTTCTAAGATCTAATAATTTCGGACATAGTAAATCATTAAATCTTGGTTGCTTCACAAGTTAGAGAGATCAAACAATTACGGATTTGATATCTAACCTAGTAGTAGATTGCAACGAATAATAAACTAGTAGGCCTCCTAGTAATTATATAGACAATCATGAAAATAGGCACAAAAGAACATCCGATATTCAAAGCATAAATTGAACAATAAAAACAAATTAGATCTCATAGTTTTATTGATTCCGACGCTTGAGTTTCCTTCAACCAAGTATAAAAGTTTTAGCCACGCAAGGCCACGATGAAAACTCAAAGGAGAAGTTAGAGAAGATGGGAGAGAGAGGCTTGTGTGTCCAATTCTGATTTCTTCTCCCCCTTTTACACGTTAATTCCCCCATTCCCAAGCCTACAAAATCTCCTAAAAATATTCTAAATAATAATATCCAAATCTGACTAATTAAGGAAAAATATTAAAAATAAAACAAAGTCCTAATATAACTAGTAAAGTGGTGTTTTTCAGCTGGAATTTTCGTGCATCAGATCTGGAAGCTTCCAAAAATAAACCACATCAGATATGCGTATTAGAATTGCAGGCAAAGGAATATTCCAAAACATCAACAAAGGAGGTGTAGCAAATTCAAGCCCGAATTCGACCTTGATGCAGCCTGTATCGCTCAAAACCCAAAAGATGAAAGTTGTAGAGCGTTGTCTTGGCATTCCATAGCATCTTTAATCATCTCAATCGGAGCTTGGATGAGAGAGTTATACCCAGATTACGATGCGATGTCAAAGCTGTCTAGAATCGCCCAATTAGCTACGTTTTGCACTTAATGCCTCCATTTGCATCCTAAATCAAAATATGAGAATAATGAGTACTTTTAGATATAAAAGACTAAACATTAAGCAAGAAAAATATGACATTTTTCTTTCTCATCACAAACCATAATAAAAAATAAAAATAAAAAATAAAATAAAAACCCCAAAAGCGTATACCTTAAATAGAATTCCTAACCCGAAAATCCTAAATAATTCCCAAACATAAGAGTTTTTACTTCAAATTTTTAAACAAACATGTTCAAAGCCAAAAAATAAGGTCAATTTGTCTTCAATCTTTTCTCTTTTTGTTGATCACTAATTTCTTTTGTGATAGGTACTTGGTCATCCCTATCCCTTCTTTTGAATTCATAATTGTCTTCATCGGGTCTTTCCTGGTTATCTCTAAGAAACTACTTTCTCATGGCAATCATCTCAGCTTCCTTGTCTACAATCTTGTTCACCAACCAGTTAGAGTATTCTGTAGTCATCATGTAAAAGTGAACCTTGACAAAAGATAGGTCCACTCAATCACCCATCTCTAAACTCAATAGCATGTTCTTTACTGAAGTCGGATTGATGTCCACAGGAATGAAAGGTCTTCTTATTTTGTCACTAGGCATTCCTTGTTCATATTTGAATTGCCTCAAGAATCTATCTCCTCGTAGAAAGTTGCCCTCCACAGCCCAACAAGGAAGATATGGTCTGATCCTGGAGACCTTAGTGGAGGGGGTGGACACTTCCACCAATAACGATCCCATTAAATTGAGGTCTTTGGATTTCTTGTTTAAAAACCTCACCCAGTCACTCTCGGTTTGGCACTTAGTCTTGATTACAACCTTGCTAAGAAAGTCGCTAGGCTCGTAATTACCAGTTGTTGGCTTAGCAATCATGTCCAGTCGCTCCATCAGCCATATCTGCAAAGTTAAGGGACTCCCTAAGAAGTTCTGAGTTTCTCCACCATGAACTACAGCATTTGGTCCTAGAAGAGTTTTCGCCAAGATCAAGGAAACAGGATTATCACCATCCTTAGTTTGATTCACAACACTTATGTCTCTTGCATTCACAAAACCGCGTCTTAGGAGCAAAAAAAAGTTTTCCCACCATGCATAAAGCCAAACCGAAGTTTTTCTACATATTGTCAGTCACTCCATAGGTGCATTTGTCAACCAGCTAAGAGATAATTGTGCAAAATTCACCATATGACCTTCAATCATACTATCGGTGATTGAATTAGGAAGACCGAGAGCATCGGACAAAGATTCCTTTTGCCTGGGATCACAAGAAACCACTACTGATTTTTTGCTTGGATCATAGACTAGGATAGCAGAAAATTCTTCAATTTTTAGATAGAGTTCTCGAGTGCTAAGCCAAAACACATGACCTTCGGGGTCCCAGAATTTCAAAGCAGCACAAAGGAAGTCCCACTTGATTTTCACATTCCTCAGAGCCTTGATTCCTTCTAATTTGTAGGCTGTAAAATTGGTTTTGGTACTAAAATCAAAGCTATGAACCCATCTATTGATATCATGAATTGTTGAATGAGAAAAATTACGATTGCTAGCCATGGATGACTTTCGCTTGTGACTATTGTGTTTTATTAACCTTTATGTAGATATTTGTCATAGGAGAATTCATTTTATATAAGCTGCATCAATTCCGATCAAGTTTGAAATAGGTTTGAGAGAGTTTGTAGTTGACTAGGAGAGTGTTTCTTGATCACAAATGAAGAAGATGTTTTCAAAAAACGTAAAAACGTGAAACATGCATGGGAAAAGTGTGAGAAGTTGGCCCACCATGGTGTGGGCGTCGTGGCGTGGCTGGGTGCCATTTGGCACTCTAAATGCCAAACGACACTCCTCATATGCCACGTGGCACGCAGCCCCTTCATTATACATCCATGCAATTTCGTGCTCTCGGAAATTTTTTTAAAGATTGATTACCATTCAAAAAGTTTTTTTTTTTTTTTTTGGGTCAAACTAAGGCATTCTAACGTGTCTAACTCACTTGTTTTGAAAAAAATCATCACTTATATCATTGTTTTAAAAAATTGATCAAATCAAGTTTTTTTAAGGCTTATGGATTTATGTTTCAAACTAGGGGCATTCACCTATGGCTCATTCATTTTCAAAATAAAAAAATCACCATCATCATCTTTTCAAAAAACAAAAATCATAACCAAGATTTCCAAAAATCATGCATTCATTCTAAACTAGGGGCATTCGGCTTCGCCTCATTCAAGTAAGTGCAGATTCTAGCAGAGCCAAGCAAGATAAGTTTAAATTAGTACTACAAGATCTCATCAAGTGAATTCTAAACTTTTCTTAGTTGAAGTCTCTACATGATTCAAGGAGCAAAGAGTTAAATATGGAAACTAATACAAGATTGTCTAAGGAACACTTCCTTTTCTTTTGCGGGAAAAATAAAAATACAAGTCATGCATCATTAGGTCTCCAAGTCCACCTGCATGAGGATCTCCTTGATCCACCCCTAAAGGAGCCACCCTTAGTATTTCCTTCTTGACTTGCGAAGAAACGAGGGCTGTACTAATGATTTTCAAGTTCAAGGCTCTTGATCCTTTCCTCTAAAGTTCTTCTAGTAGCATCAATAGTTTCCATTCTATGTGCCTAAAAATTCAACAAAATCAGGTGTTAATTCCACCATCAAGCAAAGAACAATTCAAGCAAGAGATGCTCAGAAAGAAACATGGCATACCCAACACGCATCATTAAGCACATATTGGGAGGATTGAGTGCGAGCCAATGATTGCAAGCCTCCAATCATCTGCATGCTTTCCTCCACATGATCCACATCAACCTGAAGCACAACCCTACCAGGTTAGAAAGCCATTCATCAAGCTAAGAAGAAATAAGGACAAAGAACTGAACATTCAAGCACAAACTGGATCGGGCCAAGGAACATTTGGTACGTGCTCTGGCCTAATCAAAGGCACGTAACTATACATTCCATTAGGATTCATCACATCATATTGCCATGCCAGAAAATGAGGATAAGTCTCTGTGAAAGAACTAGAAGAGCCACTAGCATGGTGAGGAGAGGGAATCTCTTCCTCTTCCTCTCCCCCTTCTTCTCCTTCAGAAGATGGAGGCTAAAAATCCAACATGGAAGTATTGTTACCAAGCAGAAATATGAAAAGAAATTTGCAGAATAAAATTTTGATCATAGACGGGAAGAGAAGTATTGTTTTGCCAATCAAGCAGCCTTGCAGATGATCCCAAACAAATTCAGAATAATTTCCTTCTACTCTTGCAACGATGTAGCCATCACAGGCCCGAGAAATCTCTTCATCGGCTAAAAAGTCAGCCAATCGAACAGTATGACAAGGAGGTGTTGGAATTATGGTAAAAGGATACACAAATTCAACTTGGGGCAACACCCGATCACCAAGATACCAGTATTTTCCACACCCACACTTAATCAATACTTGGTGGCCATTCAATTCTAGAGCCCAATCACACTCAGCATACCTCTTACATCAAGCCAAAGGTTTTAAGTTTGTCCGAAAAGTCACCAAGCCATAACCAAGTGCCAAAGATTTTAAAGGAGAAGGAAGAAACCCACATCCTAAGTAGTTAAATTGTTAATCACCAAGTGCCAAATTTCCAAAGAACGCCTGGAAGGTATAAACAAATGATGTTTGGGCAACCAACGCAGAAATCTTGGAAAGATGCCAACAACTTCTTCCTGGATTTTAGGACCAACTCCAAAGTACTCATACATCCAATCCTAAAAAATTCACAACACCAGTACAACATAGCCAAAATGATTTTCCAAAACCTAAACATAGCGGAAATAAATACTAAACCTCACCCGCCATACAAATGGAGCCCCACCCAAGCTTGAAAGGCTTCGCTTGGAGAGTTGGGTCATGAAATGCATCAGAGTAGCATAGGCCATACCGCCCTAGTCATAATTCCGAATTTGTTCAATTTTTCTTAAGCTCACCATGTAACGCAAATTCACAGTAATGCCTAAATCCGGACACAAAAAGGTCCCAATAAAAAGAGGCATGAACATGGGGGCACTCTTTGCCACAGTCTCACATTGGGGAATATTCTCACATAGCCAAGACAAAGGAATATTGCTACTATTCATTCTAGAAGGCACTACACCTAGAAGTTTCTTAAGCTCATTTGAAGTAAGGGAATCATTGACAAGAATTCTTTCACCACCTAACCTCAAACCGGTGATATGAGAGAAGTCATAAAGTGTTAACATTACCTCCTTAATACCTAGAAAATGGGAGGTATAGGTAGTGTCCTAGAAGTGCTCTGCCAAGGCAAGAAGTAACTGAAGATCTTTGTACTCACGTGTCTCATGATTTAACAGAGCTTCGAAAAAAGTGCCAAAGCCCGCTTCATTGATAACATTTTTGATGCTAGGAGACAATGCTGTCTATGCACTTTTCAAAATTTGTAATTGCCTCAACTCTTGAGGCTCTACAACACAAAAGTTCAGCTCATCAATTTCCATGACCAAAACCCACATGACCAAAAATTTCCATACCCAAAAAATATTCTTACAACCAATGCCCCACCAAAATCTCACCACAATCAAAATTTTTTCACATATCCTTTTATTCTAACCCTTTTATTCTTATGCTTCTCTATATCATGATGATGCATGTTTAATTGTTTCAAATATTCATATTTTACCTCGCCAATTTAGTTCATGAAAATATGCTCTTGATTCCTTTGTTGTTGCTATAATTTGTTTCTTAGTTTTAAAGATTTGCATGTAATCAACTTTTTTCCTCAAAATAAAAAACAGATCCGCATCTTCCTTAGATGTAGATTTGAATTTTTCTTCACAATAAAAAAGATATGCATCTTCCTTATATATAGATGTGGATTTTTCATAATCAAAATTGGTTTGTGTCTTCATTATATAGAAATCTGAACATTTTTTTATAATATATATATATATATATATATATAAATAAAAAAACTGATTTGTGTCTTCCTTAGATACTGATTTGATTTTTTAATGCATGCATATTTTTGAAACAAAGAAAAAGATTAAACATGATTGTGTTTGTTTTATTTAATTCATGTTGCATGAATTTACAAATCCGAACATTTTTTATTTAAAAAAAAAAAAAAAAAAAAAAAAGTGATTCATATCTTCCTTAGATATAGATCTGATTTTTTAATGCATGCAGATTTTTGAAACAAAGAAAAAGATCAAACATGATTGTGTTTGTTTTATTTAATTCATGTTGCATGAATTTAAATTATGAGTGAAACTCTCTTCTTAAAAAATCTTTTTCATTCTTTTAAAACATATTTAAAAAAAAAAAAAAAAAACAGATTTGATTTTTCTATTGTCAAAACCATTTTTTTTTTTTTTTTTTTATCATCACAACACAGATCTGGATTTTTATCTCCAAAAACCACTTTTTTCATACTACAAAACAGATTTAGTATTTTGACAAATCAAAATCAATTTTTTTAACCAACCAAAACATATCTGAATTTTTTTTAAACAAAAAAAGAGACTTTATTCATAAATAAATTTATGTGATTTAATTTTTCATTCACATGTTCAACATATCATTCATGACATGCATAAAAAGGTACATTGGTCACAAAAGTCTAGAAGACCAGACTTTGTTTAGACGGAATAGGTGCCTAACACCTTCCTATTCCGTAACCTAGACTCCGAATTTAGATCTTTGGTTAAGTAGATCTAGCCTTGTCTTTATTTTATTTTATTTTATTTTTTTGGGTAGGATGTAACTAGGACAAAAAGCCATGTAATTATTTTGGTACATTGGAACTAGGACCAAAAGCTAGGTAATTTTCAAATTTATCAAATATGTAATTTTTTATTCAATCAATGAAAGAATAATTTAGACATGTATTTAGTTTTTCCTATTTTTTTGTATAAAAAAAATAAGTGGCGACTCCATACCACTTACCCAAAAAGAGAGATGCCCTAAAAATCACTCCCCCAAAAATCTCTCTTTTTTGAGAGGCACCCCTACCTTTCAAGGTCTCTTATAGTTTTTTTTTTTTTTTTTTTCTAAAATTTGGTTTGGATTTGATTAAATGATGTGGGTTTTGAGTCTTTTTCTTGTAAGTGTAAGTATGAGTTTATAATATTTAGTTACTTGTAATGGGTTTTTATGTGATTTAAGAGTGCATCTGTTAAATTTTGTAAATTTAAGTTCTCTCCATTGTTGGTTTTGTCAAGTTTGGATGATGATTAAGAGTGGTTTTCTCTGAAGGATTCTTTGATTCTAACTGTTCTTGGTCAAGAATATTTTTGTCTGTTTTTGTTTTGTGGTGAAGCTACTAAGCATTATAATTTTGAGATTTGTTATCATTTGTTGAAATAGGATTTTGGGTGTGTAATTTTATTTTCTCCTAGGATTCTTTGATTCTAACAATTCTTGGTCATGTATATTTTTGTTTGTTTTATGTTTTCATTTTGTGTGTGTGTGTGTGTGCGTGTGTGTGTGTGCGTGCGTGCGTGTGTGTGTATCTACTAACTTGTTATCCATTTGTTGAAAAAGGGGTATGTGTTATTATTATTTTTTCTTTTGGGAGATGTTTTTTGGTTAAATACCTATATTGAACATTATGCTATAATACTGAGCATTATATACTATTGCTAGTAGCGATGATATAGCTAGTAAGTGTATTGATAAACTCTTTATAAATTATACTTTTCTTTTGCAAGTTAAATATTCATTGTTTGTGATAACTTTGGATTTTTTCTTAAAGGTGTACGCTTGGCTTGAGCATAGTAAGTAAAATTTGTTTAAATACTTAAAAAACTCTATACTTGTGATCTTGATGATTGGTTTTGTGGTGGGTTATTGTAGTGTAGTAACCGGGTGGCTTGTATGGTGTTATAAGGTGTTTAAATTTATATTGGGAGTGTCTCTTATTTTTGGAATTGTGAATGAATATTTGTGATGGATATGGCCCAATTTTTGGTTCACCATCAGATATTATTTAATTTTTTTAAATACTTGTAAGCATTATATATCATGATGTTGATAATAGGTTTTGTGGTAGGTTGTTGTGTTGGAGCAAGCGGGTGGCTTGCATGGAGTTATAAGTTGGTTTAAATTCATATTAGGAGTGGTTTTTTTTTTTTTTTTGGAATTATGAATGGATATTTATATGTGATGGATATTATTTAATTGTTTTTAATACTTATGAAAGCTCAAAAATGTGTTAAAAACACAAGAGCAATTTAGACCCCCAAATTAAAGTTACGACTCGATAGATTTTACACTAACTTAATTCTAAGTGTGGAATAGTGTAATTGCGAGCGGATAAACAAACAAGCTACTCTAATCCATAATCAAGACAAAACAGCAGTAAAATGGAATGTAAAAGAGTAGGGAAGAGAGATTCAAACACAAGATAACACGTCGATGTGTTATCGAAGAGGAAACCGAATAACTCAACAAAAAACCTCTCTGCTACCCTCCAAGTGGTAATCGATCCATTAGACAATCAGTTGGGATACATGGGTTAGAAAGAGACCCTCCAAGCCTAATCTATCCAATGTACCTAGGCCCTCCAAGCTCCTACTCCAACAAGGCTTCTCGGAACCGTGTCTTGTCTAGCTCTCTAAATCCCGCAACAAGCTCTATATTGCATTTGCCATCCTTGACTTCTTCCAATGCTTCCCAGCAATACCAAAAACTCACTTGACACTTTGAAAGGGTGTGGTAAGTGTTTGGGCTATCAACCTCTCAATGGTATGGAAATGGAGATGTAGGAATTGAGGAAAATCCACAAGCAATTATGTAGAGAATTGTGGGTATAACAATCTTTAACTCTCAAGGTGTTTGGCTAGGTTTTTCTCTCAGAAGCACCCCACAAGCAATTATGTAGAGAATTGTGGGTATAACAATCTCTAACTCTCAAGGTGTTTGGCTAGGTTTTTCTCTCGGAAGCACCCCTCAACATTTGTGGGTAATGTGGGTATAAATAGTATAGGCACAAAAATTGTGTATCAGAATTGACAATTTGGCAAAACAAAATGTCTCGCGGGTGTCTCACGGAAGGCCTTACCCACGAGATACTTGTAAGACAGTTTTCTCCATCTTATCCCGACTCTTCGTATTCCAGCATGTGCAAATCACATGAGTCACTTCGAAGGATGCTTAGTCACAAGATACCCTCAAAAACTCTTGAGTCTTCAATTGCTTGAGTCTTCACACTCTCTCTCTATCACATAACCCTTACAGTCAAACCCCATAATAAATACAGGGTACAAAAAATTGAATAGAATTACAATAAAATTTGGCACAAAATTAAAGCCAACAAAACACATAGTTGTAAATCACAACTTTACAATCTCCCTTTTTGGCTATTCTGTGACAAAACCCCTAAAACAGACTCTAGACTTGAACGTGAGTTTGGGAACGGTGGCAAAACTCACTCACACCTAATCTAGAAGCTGTGAAGCACTTGCACGTATATACCAGAATCTGAAACGCTTGCACGCAAACAAAACTTTCATTAAGCTTATGACAAGTTGAATACATGGTATGTATATAAGCAAGTAAAATGTGATCAAGTTAGTAAACACAATAGAACATGTAAGCATATCTTGATCAAACAGGATCAGTCATTAAAGAATGACTACAATGAACATTTAGCAAGTAAATGCTCATTCGGACATGTGATGCAATTAAGAGCAATCCCACGGATTAATTGCATGTACAACACTCAACCAATGCAAAATACACGAAGTATTTGCATCTAGGATACAAACTCCTACTAAGGGGACAAGAGTGAGGTACTTAAGGCATATTGGCAGTATCTTAAAAGTACAAAAAGATGCTACAAAGCAATAAGGTAAACATAACATACTGAATATAAACTAAAATTAAAAATAGAGTACTAAAGCTTTAAATGAAAGCAGTAAAAATAGTAAACCAAACAGTAGTTACTATCTTCTCCTCCCCCTATCACTGCACTCCCCCTATCACTACACTCCCCCTAACACCGACACCATCTCCCCCTTTTTGTCATGGAATAGCTAGGCTTCATGTTCCTTTAGCCTCCTCTGAATTTGGTCCAGTTGAGTTTGAAGATATGTGAACTTGGTGTCGAAACGAATGTGTTGGGAGTGCATGATTGTAGCTAGTTCAGATATTTTGGTAGTAATCTCTTGGAGAGTAGCCATGATGTTGTCTAGCTATTCATCATAAACATGGGATGTAGAACTTGAGCTTCCTTGAGTAGCATGACCTTCTTTCTTGGTATTCTTCTTAGTGTGACTCATGCTTGCATGGATAATGTGGATATTAATTGGACTTGGCCTTGGATATGGGTGCTCATCTTCCGACGGATGCACACCTTTGAGTTTCAAAATCATTGAGATAAGGTGACAGGAAGGAATATAATTCCTTGAAGCAGTCTAGTCAACCATTTTTGCCACAATGTGGAAAATAAGAAAGCACACATCAATCTCCACGTCATTGATTAGATCATGCAAGAATAATGCTCAACCAAGATTCATGTAACTGGCGCTGGATAGAGAGTAGAGGTTGCTAAACATGATCATCGTGAGCTGTGATGCCCCAATTTGATTGATTGTGTGATGTGTGTGGGGTGTGTGATGAGTCCCACATCGGGTATTTACTGGGTTGAACTGGGCTTTATTAACAATTACGAGGAGCCTCAATTGTGACTAGTCCTTTTGAGGTATAGTGCAGATGTGGCTAGCGCTTTTCCTTGGGTCGTTACATATGGTATCGAGCCGACCCGGTAACCCCGTGTGGGCTTAGAGACACTACCCCACAAAGTGGGCCCTAACGAGGACGTTAGGGATTTAAGTGGGGGAGATTATGATGCCCCAATTTGATTGATTGTATGATGTGTGTGGGTGTGTGATGAGTCCCACATCGGGTATTTCTTGGGTAGATCTGAGCTTTATTAACAACTACAAGGAGCCTCAATTGTGACTAGTCCTTTTGAGGTATAGCGCAGATGTGGCTAGCGCTTTTCCTTGGGTCGTTACATGAGCAGTCTTAATTCAAGAGAAAGAGATGCCACACTTATTGACTTCCCATTGGAGGAGAATTCCAAATTAGCACCTAAAGCTTCACGAAGAATCTCCTCATCCAGATTTAGTTCATCATATACCGGTGGGATAGGTAATATTGGCCTGTTGATGTGTAGAATTTCAGCCAAGTAGACGGGTGTAATCGAGAACCGTTTTCCTCTCACCCAGCACTTGATTTCCTCTCCTTCAACCATGGCGTTTGCATAGAATTCTTTCACTAAGTTTTCATATGCATCCTCAAGATTTGAGAGAAGAAAATTCCAATCTTTGGTGGCAAACCATATTGGAATATTCGTGTCTAGGAGAAAGGGTTGATTAACGGCCTTTTCAACAAACAATGGAGCATCTCGAAAGTGGCTCGTATAGGTGCGGAATGCAGCATCGGATCTGAACAAGTCAGTGTCATATACTCCTGTTGAAAAAAAAGTCCTCTTTGACCACAGTGAAGGGTCATCAACATCAATCACCGGTTCTTTCCCTTTGTTGCAGCCTCCTTTCACAGGTGAGCTTTTAAACCGAGACATCTACATATGAAAACATAAAGAACAAAAACAAAAACAAGAGCACAAACACAAAAACAGAACACAAAACTTGATTAAATTCAAGTTAGTTCAAAACAAAGGTAAAACAACCTAAAACAAAGCAAAAACAACTTAAAACAGAGCAAATAAACTCAAACAGCATGCTAAGGTGTTAAACCAAGTAAGCATAAACACAATGCATGAATTAAGTAACTGTGTTTGTGTGTGTGCCTAGGTAGTGCATGTGCTGGTGCATGTGCGTGCATCATGAGATGCATGAGGTGTGCCTAGAGGGCCCTATTATGTGCAACATGGGCAAAGTGTGTTAAACACATAATTAGTGACCAAATCAAGTTAAACAAGGTCAAAAAAGTGTAAACCCAGAAATTGGAATTCACTTGAATCCAATTTAGCACAAAAATGTCACTAGGACATTCTGTCAAGCATTTGACATGCAACAATGCACAATGATTATGAATAATGCATGAACATAGTGAAAAATGCCTCAATACATGCTCAAACTACCACATGGGGCCAACACAAGAACAATCACAGCAAATGGGACTCAGCCCAATCAAAGATTTCGAAAAAATTTCACAAAAACTAAGAACCCCAACCCAATTTTCGAAAATCCCCAATTTTTGAACCCTAACTTAAATTTCTACATAATCTCGGAAAACATGAAGAAAATGTTTAGGAAAACATACCTTGAAGTGATTTTGTAGAGATTTTTGCTTGAAAATGAGGAGGTTTGAGTGAAAAATGGTTATGGGTTGAGGGGGGTTCGAGAGAGTCTAAGTGAGGGAAATGAGGTTATTTTGAAAATATGTCACATCTGCTACATAAAAACTGAAAAAGGACTTTGAAGTTCAAAAGCTTTTGCGAGAAGCTTTTAGTTGCAAAACAGTCACGATAGCCTCTATATGAACTTGAAAATTTTTAGTTTTTGCCTAAAACATTTCGCAAGAAGAGTTTATTAGTGAAATACTTGCGAGATAGTAGCGAGACTTTCTGTATGAAAATGTGACTTTGTAATTTCCCTTAAGCACATTTCGCGGGAAGCTCTAAGTCGCGAGCTTCTCCTAAAAAGACCTCTGAACTAGTTTTTGAAGGAAAACACAAAAATGCATTTTCAACAAAAACAAAAATCGTGAAAGTATAAAATCACTTTCAAAAACATATAAAACACTCAAAAAAATTTGATCGGCAAGTACTTGAGCATACACATCACATTTGAACATGTACAATCACACAAATGAGATAAGCATCAATTGAATCGAAGCCTTGTGTGTTGTGGGTGAGTATCAAATGTGGAATAGTCCTTAGACTAGAGTGGAGCTTCAATGATCAATTCAATCAAGTCATACACAACTGGTACGAAATCAAGTAGACTATCTCAATTATAGAAATGAGCATATATGACCTCCCACAAGAGAATGATTACAAATCATAGAAGCTTTTCATTTGGCATAAATCATAACATTTGGTCCTTTTTGGATAATACATCTCTTTTTGAGATCGGTGCTTGAAATTTTTGATATTTCAACTTTTAGATTTAGCCTTTGGCTTTTTGAGCACCATACATTTTAATATAAAAGTCGCTTTCCCTTTTTCCTAGTCAAATACTAGTATATGTGACAGGCTTTTATAGCTCATTATCTCTTTTCATTTGGAGATTTACATTTGGTGAGCTCTATAGCAAAAACATAAAAGTAAAGTAGGAAGAGATATAGGCACAAGTCTATGCAAGTATTAAGACCATCAAGACTATTAACCAATCATTCATGACAAGTTTGAAGATCTATTTACAACAAAGACACATAGTTTTCAAGATTTCTCCCACAAAGATATATGTGCATACATAACAAGCTAAGCTCGTAAATGCACTATGCCATTAGTACGAAGGTACTAGGCCAAACTCACATTTGATATACACAACACAAGCGATCAAACTTTTTGAAGATTTTTCAATTTTTATGGGTTTTTGAATTTTTGAACACACTAAAAAACAAAACAGGAAAAGTAAGATCA
Source organism: Quercus dentata (assembly GCA_028216015.1). NCBI lineage: Eukaryota > Viridiplantae > Streptophyta > Magnoliopsida > Fagales > Fagaceae > Quercus > Quercus dentata. Next base: position 56,800,625 of record CP116447.1, read on the forward strand.
ACAAAAGTAGGTATAAACCAAAACCAAAAAAAAAATGCTAATAACTAAGCATGTGAAACCTAAACACCAGATGTGCAACAATGAACAGAATAGGTTCACAGAAAAGATAGAGTTCAAGGAATGATACCGACATCAATGGTCTTATGCAAAGACTCAAACCTTGAACCATCAAGAGGTTTAGTAAAAATGTCGCCTTACAGTTTGTCGGTGTTGATGAACTCTAAATACACAGTCTTTTCCTCCACCAAATCTCGAATGAAGTGGTACCGGATCTCGATATGCTTTCATTTTGATTGTTGAACTGGATTCTTGGACAAATTTATGGCACTTGTATTGTTACAAAACACACACATAGTGTCTTAAGTGATTCCGTAATCATGTAGAAGCTTCTTCATCCATAATAATTGTGCATAACAACTTGTCGCTGCAATGTACTTCGATTTCACCGTTGATAGAGAAACTGAATTTATTGTGTTTTGCTCATCCATGACAATAAGTTATTTCCAAGATAGAAGCAACCATCGGAAGTGCTTTTCCTTTCATCAATGCATTCGCCCGAGTCAACATCAGAATATCCAACTAGGCACTCATTCGAGTCTCTTGAATACCAAATTCCCTAATCAGATGTGCCATTTATATAGCGGATAATTCGTTTGATTGCAGTCAAGTGTGACTCTTCGGGTGCTGCCTAAAATCGAGCACATACTCCTACACCGAAAGCGATGTCCGGTACGCTAGTAGAGAGAGAGAGAAGACTATTGATCATGCTTCAATAAAGTGTTGGATCCACTTCTACACCTACTGCATCACGACTCAGTTTTGTTAAGGAACTCATGGGAGTGGAAGTGTGTTTCTTAGAGTTTAGGCTGAATCTCTTTACAAGATTTTTGACATATTTCTCTTGAGAGATAAATATCCCATCTTCCCGTTGTTTCACTTGAAGCCCTAGGAAGTAGTTTAGCTCTCCCACCATGCTCATCTCAAACTCCCTTTTCGTTTCTTCCGAGAATTCATGAGCTAGGTGATCAATTGTGGATCCGAAGACAATGCCATCCACATATACTTGAGCAACAAGGAGAGATTTCTCATCTCTTTTGACAAACAAAGTTCGATCGACTTGACCTCTCTTGAAACCATGATCCAAGAGGTATGTGGTGAGATGATCATACCATGCTCTTAGTGCTTATTTCAGCCCATAGAATGCCTTCTTGAGCCTTAACACATGATCCAAAAAGTAAGGGTCTTGAAACCCCTTTGGTTGTTGAACAAACACTTCTTCGTTTAAAAAACCATTCAAGAAAGCACTCTTCACTTCCATTTGATATAACTTGAAGTTCATAATGCATGTTGTGGGTATATCCTTGAGCCACCAATCTAGACTTGTTTCGGACAATTGCACCATCTTCATAGTCTTGTTCTTAAAGATCCACTTGGTGTCGATTACATGTATATCCTTAGGCCTTGGTACCAACTCCCATACATCATTTCTAACAAATTGATGCAACTCTTGGTGCATGGACTCTACCTAATTCTCATCCTTCAAAGCTTCCTCCACTTTCTTTGGTTCAAATTGAGCAAGATAGCAGTTGTATGTCACATGATTCGCACTATAGGCTGATCCTTTTCTTAACCGAATTCCATCATCTAAATCACCAATGATATTGCTTGAAGGATGATTGAGAATTACCCTTGACGATGGTCTCTTTGAAGTGGAAGGTTCATTATCACGAGAGATTGGAGGTTGAACTTCAGGAGGGGTGAGTGGACTAGAAGATCCTTGAGTTGATCTAGTCTCCCTTCTTGATGTAGGAGGTGTAAACTCCTTTTTCGGTGATTCTTTCTCAGCATCTTCACCTTGAGACATGTTGTCGTTACCCTCGTTCTTCTTAAGATTCGGTCCTTCATCATCATCATCAATATCCTTTTCAAAGATAGTGTCATCGATGACCACATTTATCGATTCCATCACCATCTTAGTGCGCTTATTGTACACTCTATATGCTCAACTATTTGTTGAGTAGCCTAGGAATATCACTTCATCACTCTTAGCATCAAATTTTCCAGGATTCTCCCTATTGTTGAGAATATAACACTTGCTTCCAAATACTTGGAAGTATTTCACCTTCGGCTTCTTTTCTCTCCAAATTTCATACGATGTCTTCTTTGTTCCTGCCTGGAAGTAAATCCTATTCCCAATGTGACACGAAGTATTCACTACTTCAGCCCAAAACTTCTGTGGAATGCTTTTGTTTAGTAACATTACTCTTGCCATTTCTTGGATCACCCGGTTCTTTCTTTCAACCACCCCATTCTGTTGTGGAGTTTTTGGAGCTGAAAATTCCTTCTTGATGCCGTGTTCATTGCAGAATGCTTCAAACTTTGCATTTTCAAATTCCTTCCCATGATCAATTCTGATTTTAACTATGGGAACTCCCTTCTCATTCTGCAGCCTCTTGCATAGCCTTTCCATCTTGTCACATGCTTTGGACTTCTCTTTAAGAAATTCCACCCAAGAATATCTTGAGAAATCGTCAACAATCACCATAATATAGAGCTTTCCACCCATGCTTTCTATTCTTGTTGGACCTATTAAATCCACATGTAGTAACTCCAAAGGGTGAGAAGTAGCAACCACATTTACTTTCGGATGGCTTGACTTTGTTTGTTTTCCTAATTGACATGGACCACAAACATTCTTCTCAATTTTTCCAAACTTTGGTAAACCAATCACAGCTTCAAGCTTTAAGACTTTTGCCACTTATTTGTAATTAGCATGTCCAAGTCTTTGATGCCATAACTCTAAAAGATTCACTCGAGCACTTCGACATGCTATGCTTGGTTTGAGAATGACCCCATAACAATTGTCGGTGGTTCTATGTTCCTTTAAAACCTGAACACCTTCTTCATTTAGGATTAGACATCCTTTCTTTGAAAATTGAACTAAGAAGTCTTTATCACAAATCTGAGTGATACTCAGCAAGTTCACTTTCAATCCCTTAATGTACAACACATCTGTTAACAAAAGCGATCTGGAATATTCACGGTTCCTTTTTCTAAGAACTTGTGAGTGACTACCATCTCCAAATGTCACAAAGCCATCTTCCTTCTCTTTAAGAGTTTTGAACAAAGATTTATCTCTAGTTATATGTCTTGAACAACATTTGTCAAGATACCACAAACATGAATTAAATACTTTCAATGCAGTATGAACAAAAAGACAAGTATGAGATAGGCATTCTTGAACATCAAAGCAAGAGTCATCTTTCTTTACTTCATTCATAGATGAGTGAATCTTTCTTTTTAGACAATCTAGTTTGTCACACAAACGTCTATTCCTTTTCTTATATTTGTCAATTAAGGAATTTGACTCACACAAGCTATTATGAATATCATGATTCCTATGAACTAGTGATTTCAACATATGTATAAAGATTCTAGTATGTTTCTTTGATTTGAATAACTCTAAAAATTCATTACTAGAACAATCTTCAAAAAATGCTCATAGATTCATTTTCACAAACACCTTTACTATGCTTTATGTTGGCCTTTGCCATATCACTTTCCATGGCAAACCAAGAGGGTCTAGGATCACACTCAGGTATTAAAACCATAACGAGTGTACCCGCTCTGATACCAATTGAAAGCTCAAAAATGTGTTAAAGACATAAGAGCTATTTAGACCCCCAAATTAAAGTTATGGCTCGATAGATTTTACACTAACTTAATTCTAAGTGTGGAATAGTGTAAATGAGAGTGGATAAACAAACAAGCTACTCTAATCCATAATCAAGACAACACAGTAGTAAAATGGAATGTAAAAGAGTAGGGAAGAGAGATGCAAACACAAGATAACACGTCGATGTGTTATCGAAGAAGAAAGCGAAGAACTCGGCAAAAAACCTCTCCGCCGCCCTCTAAGTGGAAATCGATCCACTAGACAATCAGTTGGGATACATGGGTAAGCAAGAGACCCTCCAAGCCTAATCTACCCTCTATACCTAAGCCCTCCAAGCTCCTACTCTAATAAGGCTTCTCGGAACCATGTCTCGTCTAGCTCTCCGGATCCCATGACAAGCTCCATGTTGCATCTACCATCCTTGGCTTTTTCCAATGTTTCCTAGTAGTACCAAAACCTCACTGGACACTCTCAAAAGGTGTGGTAAGTGTTTGGGCTATTGACCTCTCAATGGTATGGAAATGGAGAGGTAGGAGATGAGGAAATCCCACAAACAAAGGTGTAAAGAATTGTTGGTATAACAATTTCTAACTCTCAAGTGTTTTAGCCAGGGTTTTCTCTTAAAAGCTCTCTATCATATTTGTGGGTAATATGGGTATATATAATGAGGGTACAGAAAGTGTGTATCGGACAATACTGTTTGGTAGAACAGAATGTTTCACGGGTGTCTCGCGGGAAGGCTTTACCCGTAAGATACTCACGAGACATAGTTGTCTCCATCTATACAGACTCTTCGCATTCCAATCATGTGCAAGGCACATGCTTCACTTTGCAGGAAGCTTAGTCACGAGACACCCGCGAGAAGTCTTTTGGCTTGAGTTGCTTGAGTCTTCACACACTCTCTCTCTAACACACAACCCTTACAATCACATCCCACAACAAATACAGAGTACACAAGATTGAATAAAATTACAATTAAATTTGGCACGAAATTAAAGCCAACAAAATACATATTTGTATATCACAATTTTACAATCTTCGCCTTTGGCTATTCCATGACAAAACCCCTAACAACAGACTCTAGACTTAAACGTGAGTTTGGGAACAAAGACAAAACTCACTCACACCTAATCTAGAAATTGTGAAGCACTTGCAGTTTATACCTGTAACCTGAAATAGTCACACATAAACAAAACTTTTATTAAGCTTATGACAAGATGAACACAAGGTATGAACAAGAGCAAGCAAAGTGCGATCAAGTATGTAAACAATAAATATCATACAAACAAACACTTGACCAAACAAGGGCAGTCATTAAAGAATGACTCCAATGAACATATAACAAGTAAATGTTCATCCGAACATGTACAACGAAGCAATCACTTATGATTACTTGTATGTCCACTCACACGACCAATGCAAAATACACGAAGTATATGCATTTAGGAACAATCCTACCAGGACACAAGTGTGAAGTACTTAAGAAATTTTAGCAATATCTAAAAGTACACAAAGAATGCTACACAAGCATTGAGATAGTCACAAACTATATTGAATATAAACTGTAATACCCGGGGAAAAAAAAAAGGATTTAAAAGGAGGGGTATTTAAGTAAATTTTTTATGGGGTTAATTGTTATAATTAACATTGCTAAAGGGTTTTTTAGAAAATAAGGTTGAAACCCTAGTTATATATAGTCTAATTTTTAAGTTAATGAGAATGGCAGAAATAATTTGGGAGAGGAGACTTATCAAAGGATTGAAGTAGAGAAGGATTGACTACATTCTTGAGGTGATATCCAAAGATTTTAGAAGAATTGTTATGAAAAAGTTATTTTGGAATAGCTTTTGGAGGTAAGTAACCTTATTCTAATTGGTTTTATTGTGCGTATTTTAACTACTGAAAATTGTTTACATTTTCTATTGTATTACTAATTTCAAGTAGAGAATTATCACAAATATATTTGATTACTGAATATATGATGTATCCTATTTAACTTTTTTAGCTATATTGATTTAAAGTAAAGAATATAGAAATATCACAAATATATTTGAATATTGAATATATGATTATATATATATATATATATATATAATTGAATTAGATATATTTTTGTTAGAAACTATGATTTCATATATATAATTATGGACAATCTGACTATGAATTGATTCGATACCCGACCAATGGGGGTTATTCATTGATAATCTGATACCCAAACCAATTGGGGTTATTCATTGGTACAACGATACCCGACTAATAGGGGTTATTCATTGGTATTCTGATACCCAAACCAATGGGGGTTATTCATTGGTACTCGATACCCGACCAATGGGGGTTATTCATTGGTATTACGATACCCAACCAATGGGGGTTATTCATTGGTACTCTGATGCCCAATCACGGGGATATAGCGTGACCATAGTCATAAGATTGTAAAGAATATGAATTACGTTTGAATATCTGACTATTTTGAGTCCTTAAAACTACATATTTGATTTTGGAAATGTTTGAGTATTTGGTCTATTTTGAGTCACTAAAAGCGCTTATGTGTTTTGGATCCTATTGTAAGTTATAGCTTTTGATATATGGAAAACTAACTATTTTCTAAACCATCTATAATATATTGGTAAGATTAAAATATGTGACCTATGTGCAACTTATTATTTTAAGACTATGAAACTTTTTCAGTTATTTTGGAAACACATAGTATATTATAACTTTTGAAAACACATATTATATCTTATACTTTACAGATCTATTGCTTGATAGAACTTTTTAGGACTTTGGTTACTTATTGAGTTGTCAACTCACCCAATTTTTCCCCTCCGGTTTCAGATTGTGAAGAATACCAAGTTTTGAGAGTTTTAACGTTGAGTTATGAGTAGGAAAAGAAGCTTAGTGATTTTGGGATTGGATGGTCTTCTAATAGTTGTATATTTATTGGCCAATTGGCATTATGTACATGAGGTTTGAATTTTGTTTCTATTAAATTATTGGAGATCTATTCATAAAGAAATTTTTGAGGATAAATTTTAGTTGCTAAGAAAGCCTTGCACACTTGTAGGGTGCTTACTTTATAAGTGTACGGCGGTTGTCACGTGCTTAGTTTTATAGTTGGGTTCGGGGCGTGACAATTTTAATGATATCAGAGCTTAGGTTTTGATCTTGAGACTTTAGGCTAGGTTTTGATTTAGAATGAAATCTGCGCCCAAGGCATTACAATTCTAGTTATTGTTTATGAAGGTTATTAGGTCATAGATAGTGTTCTTTTGATAACTTGATGAGAAGTGTAAGTGAGGTTCCATCATATGATGATTTGTTAGGTCATGTTTGAAGGATTTGATATTTATGTCCATGTGGTTATGCATGCGTGACTTATAAATACAAAAGGGAGGATTTTAATTGAGATACTTCTATGATCTTATACTAGTATTAGGTGGGTGTATTTTATTCTTGAAAATTTTGTAATTGATCAGATTGGTTATTAAAACTTCCTCTTCTTATTAAAAGGAAAAGAGAGTGAGAAAAGAACAAGCAAAGGAAATCTTCTTGTTGTTTTGTGATTTATCTTCTGAAAACTCATTTGATAGTTTTGCCTAATATAGTCGGCCTACCTAAGGTTAGTTTGATTTGTAGGGGATTCTCATATGTCTAAGTATTGAATGATAATTTACTATATGCCCTATTCAGAATTTGGAGTGCTTGATCATTTTTTTAGCGAATTGGAAATTTGTAGAACATTATTTAGGGGTTAAGGTTTGATGTTAGAGCTATAAGCCCTTGATTTTAGTTTATATGGAGTTAAGAAATTGACGGAAAATTCATAGTGTGAAGGAAAATCAATTCGTGGTTATTGTAGTTCACATTATATTATATGTTATTATATAAATTCTAAGGGTGTTTAAAGAATTCAGTAATATATCAATGGACTTCCTTAGATTCTAATGTTAAGGACCAACTTTCTTTTGGATCATTGTACTTGTTGGGGTTGACCTACATGGACTACCATAGCCTAATTTATGTGCGAGGTAGTCCTTAAATGTTTTTGAGACATGTTCTGTTGCTTAGAAGTTTAAGGTCCTCAATTTCTTTCCCATGGACTTGGAAGATTGTTTAATATTCTGGGGAATAAGTTTTGATGCTAGAAATGAAATTCTTTGATTTTAGCTAATAAGAGATAATTGATTGACTCAATAGAACATGAAGTGTGTAGAAAGCAATGTTTGTGGTATTATAGAATTGGATTAGCGAACCATATTTTGATTGGATATTGATGGACTTGGGTGGCAAGAGAGTTTGTTTTGAAAGACTTACAATTTGAATTATAGTCAATTCTGGTTCCTTTTGTTTTATATTGGCAAATGGTTAATGATTATAAATTGCATTTTACTCTAAGTTCTAGGCTGCTAGGACAATATTATTTGTGAGGTTAAAAAGAAAAACAAAAAGAAAAGAAAAGAAAATAGTGGTTTGAGATACTTCATGGACTATTTCCCCTCTAGACGATGTACACTTAGATATTATGATTTCATAATAGGAAATATATTTAGGAGGAACCCAACTCTTCAATGAGTTCTATCCCAAGTATCATTTGGAGATCATAGATGAATAAATGCTGCTTATTTGCGAAGATAATTTGAGATTAAGATAGAGGTTCTATAATGAGACTCTTATATCAATGCCCAATTGATTATTTATGGAGACTTTGGAATTTCTATTTTTACAAAACTTGAGGAAGAAAAGATATACACATGTATTGTAAATTAGTATTAAACTTATGAAAGATTGGAACCTTAAGTTGGATGCACTACTTAATTTTGAGGTATAGAATTAAATGGATGCTAGCATTCAATGGTTTGTGGTTAATCTCACAATTGTGGATTTTCAGTTGTTGTAATTTTTGGGGACTACTTAGGCCTTGGAATTTTGTTGAAATTAATAATTGATGGAAAATCAGTTATTGGGGTTAATCTAAACGAATGGGCCTTGGAACTTTTATTCATATTGAAAGGAACTTAGAGAGCTATTTGGACAAGAGATATGTATATCTTAAAAGAATCTTATATTTTTTTTTGTAATATGGTTGTTCTTAAACTATGGGTAACTAAGTAAGAGATTTTATAGTGGTATTGTATTATGCGGTGGAAGCATCATGGCTCCATTTGCTTTGGAATTTTTTTTTTTATTTTACACATCTTGGGAAGGAAAGTCTACACATATGTTGTGAAATAGTTTGAACTATGGTGATGAGTAATAAATTGTATAGATCGATACAATTGTGGCTTTAGAGTAGCGCAGTGGAAGCGTGATAATTGGTTCGGTTTGTGATGAATTCAGAGGACTGAATTCTTATAAGTGGGGGAGATTGTAATACCCAAAAAAAAAAAAAAGGATTTAAAAGGAGGGGTATTTAAGTAAATTTCTTATGGGGTTAATTGTTATAATTAACATTGCTAAGGGGTTTTTTAGAAAATAAGGTTGAAACCCTAGTTATATATAGTCAAATTTTTAAGTCAACGAGAATGGCAGAAATAATTTGGGAGAGGAGACTTATCAAAGGATTGAAGTAGAGAAGGATTGACTACATTCTTGAGGTAATATCCAAAGATTTTAGAAGAATTGTTATGAAAAAGTTATTTTGGAATAGCTTTTGGAGGTAAGTAACCTTATTCTAATTGGTTTTATTGTGCGTATTTTAACTACTGAAAATTGTTTACATTTTCTATTGTATTACTGATTTCAAGTAGAGAATTATCACAAATATATTTGATTACTGAATATATGATGTATCCTATTTAACTTTTTTAGCTATATTGATTTAAAGTAAAGAATATAGAAATATCACAAATATATTTGAATATTGAATATATGATTATATATATATATATATATAATTGAATTAGATATATTTTTGTTAGAAACTATGATTTCATATATATAATTATGGACAATCTGACTATGAATTGATTTCGATACCCAGACCAATGGGGGTTATTCATTGGTGTCGATACCCAAACCAATTGGGGTTATTCATTGGTACATCGATACCCAACCAATGGGGGTTATTCATTGGTATTCTGAAACCCAAACCATTGGAGGTTATTCATTGGTACTCGATACCGACCAATGGGGTTATTCATTGGTATTCTGATACCCAACCAATGGGGGTTATTCATTGGTACTCCGATGCCCAATCACGGGGATATAGCGTGACCATAGTCATAAGATTGTAAAAAATATGAATTACGTTTGAATATCCGACTATTTTGAGTCCTTAAAACTACATATTTGATTTTGGAAATGTTTGAGTATTTGGTCTATTTTGAGTCACTAAACTCGCTTATGTGTTTTGGATCCTATTGTAAGTTATAGTTTTTGATATATGGAAAACTAACTATTTTCTAAATCATCTATAATATATTGGTAAGATTAAAATATGTGACCTATGTGCAACTTATTATTTTAAGACTATGAAACTTTTTCAGTTATTTTGGAAACACATAGTATATTATAACTTTTGAAAACACATATTATATCTTATACTTTACAGATCTATTGCTTGATAGAACTTTTTAGGACTTTGGTTACTTATTGAGTTGCCAACTCACCCCATTTTTCCCCTCCAGTTTCAGATTGTAATGAATACCAAGTTTTGAGAGTTTTAACGTTGAGTTATGAGTAGGAAAAGAAGCTTAGTGATTTTGGGATTGGATGGTCTTCTAATAGTTGTATATTTATTGGCCAATTGGCATTATGTACATGAAGTTTGAATTTTGTTTCTATTAAATTATTGGAGATCTATTCATAAAGAAATTTTTGAGGATAAATTTTAGTTGCTAAGAAAGCCTTGCACACTTGTAGGGTGCTTACTTTATAAGTGTGCGGCGGTTGTCACGTGCTTAGTTTTATAGTTGGGTTCGGGGCGTGACATAAACAGAGATTAATAAAAACACATGTAAAGCGTCGTGAACCAATAACCAATGTTTCTAAAACTAAACCTATGCTCCCCTAAACTTTGTGCAAGCTCTTCCTCAGCTTCCCCTAAAAAATTTTCTCCCCCTTTTTGATTGGAATGGCTAAAAGAGCTAGAATTGATCAGACTTTGAATCTGATCCCCGTGCCATAGACAAGTCGTCGATCTGTGAAGACAGTGCGGTGGTCGACCCTAGACGTATGCAAATTGGCCCGTGGTGTGTTGCACATGGTGTCTAGCATGGAGAACATTTGATCCACCCTAGCTAGGAGGCAATCAAGTCTATCCGGTCCTCGTGCTAGTGCAGAAGATGATGGTTGTGCTGAGGTCTCTGGAGCATAAATGAATCTATCAATCTCCTCCTCTATATCTCCACCTTCGGCTTCATCTCGATCCTGTGGTATCGTATGCACACTTGTTTTGGAGCCCTTGATGTGAGTTATGCTCCTATTGATTGTGTGTGCACCAATTAGATAGTCCCTCTAAACTACCATCAAGCCACTCGGAAGTTTTAGTCTTGTCTTCACAATTAGACCCATAATCAGTAAGGGGAGAGGCATCACGGTCCTCGAATTATGCTTCTCATTGCTCTTTGTCAACACATGGAAGATATGTCCACAAATATCTATCTCTTTGTGGGTAAACAGATCATACAGAAATCTTGTCCTCAGAGTAGATAATGTGGTAAGATTGGTGACCGGATATAGGTTATGGATCATCACATATGCCAAGGCTTGCATTTTTGGTGAGAATGGGATTGTGTTCATGGATGACTTTTTCGGGTGTGCCACCAAGTGTCCGTGTCATCTTATCAAGAGACCCCAATCTATCCTCATATTGCACTATAATCGGTGTGAGGGAGGACGAACCTCTAAAAAATCTTGGATGATTTCCCTTGTAATCACAAATTCTTTGTGCCTCACCTAGCACTCAATACAATCCCCATCAACAAGCAGCATTGGAGAAAAACTCCTTGATAATCTCTGAATACACAACCCCAACCGAGTTCAACAACTTGGTCCAAGTTCTTTCTTTGAATACCTCAAGTAAGAAAGTACCCTCAAGTGATTCCAATTGAACTACCTTTTCCATAATGATTGTTTTGTCCTTATAGCAATCATTGTATTTCATATCTGCCACTGACTGAAGTTGTTAGAATTAGTGTGTGCACGTTTGGACGATGGTTTCTTGGTAGCTGCATGCTTGGTAGGAGCCATCTGTTTAACAATAGAACCATAAAATAGCCAAGTGCAACACCACAAAGTAGAGCGCACACAACAAATGATTAGATTAAACAAAAATTAAAGCATCTCAAAACAGATCATATCACACTCAAAACAGAGCAAGCGGACATAACAAGCATGCTAAAGGTGTTAGAGCATGTAAATATAATCACAATGCATGAATAAAGTGAGTGTGTCTGTGTGTGCATAGGCTATGCTTGTGGTGTGTAGCATGTGATGCATGGGGATGCAACATGAGATGCATGAGGTGAGCATAGAGGGGCCCTAGAGAGTGCCTAGTGTGTGTAATGCATGGCATTGATGCACGAAGTAAACAAAGTGTGCAAAACACACGAGCACCGACCAAAAAGATAGACAAGAGTAAACATGATAAAAACTAAACCTAAGGAACTCACTTGAGTTCAAAACAAACACAGAAATGTCACTAAGACATTCTGTCAAGCACCTTGAATGCAATAGTTTAAATACTTTATGAGAAATGCAAGATCATGGTGAAAAAGGCCTCAATACAACCTTAAAATGCCACAAGGGGCCAACACAGATACAAAAACGATAAATGGAACTCAGCCCAATCAAGATTTTAGAAAAAATTTCTCAAAAATTAAGAACCCTAACCCATTTTCAAAAAATCCCCAATTTTTGAGAACCCTAATTAATTTTCTGCATGATCTATGAAAAACAAAAGGTAAAAAGTTTTAGAAAATATACCTTAAAGTTAAAATCACAGAAAACAAGCTTGGAATTGATGGGGTTTGAGATAAAATTGATTTTGGGTTGAGATAGATTCGAGAGACTTATGTGAGGGAAATGAAGAATGTTTGAAAACATGTCACATCTGCTACATTTAGACTGAAAACACGTGTTTTTCGCGGGTTAGGTAGTAGCGAATTAGTTGAGAAATAGTCACAAAAGGATCCACTGAAGCATAAATGCTTTCACGAGAAGTTGTTAGTCGCAAATTGGGTGTGAGATAGTCGTGAAAGTTTACGTGTGATTTTGAGAAAAATCTAGTTTTTGCCTAAAAACCATTTCGCGAGAAGAAGTTAGTCACAAAATACCCACAAGGCAGTAGCGAGAGTTTCTATATGAAAAATAGAACTTTTGATTTCCCTCAAGCACATTTTGCGAGAATCTATAAGTCGCGAGCTTCTCGCGAAATTGACCTCTGAACCAAGTTTTGATGAAAAACACAAAAATGCATTTTGAACAAAAACTAGAAACATGAAAGTACAAAATCACTTTCAAAAACATATAAAACACTCAAAAATATTTTTGGGTTTGATCAACAAGTATTTGAGCATACACATCACATTTGAACATGTACAATTACACAAATGAGATAGACATTATTTGAACAAAGTCTCGTGTGTTATGTGTGAGTATCAAATGTGGAATAGTCCATAGTCCAGAGTGAAGTTTCAATGATCAATTCAAACAAGTCATACACAACTGGTACGAAATCAAGCGGTCTATCTTTATTATAGAAATGAGCATATATGATCTCCCACAAGAGAATGACTACAATTCTTAGAAGCTTTTCATTTGACCTCTGCATAATTCATTACAATTGATCCTTTTTGGATATTTCATCTCTTTTTGAGATTGGTCTTGAAATTTTTGATATTTCAACAATGAGAGTTAGCCTTTGGCTTTTGAGAACCTTTTCATTTTAATTTAAAAGTCGTTTTCCCTTTTTCCTAGTCAAATACTAGTATATGCGATAGGCTTTTGCAGCTCAATATCTCTTTTCGTTTGGAGATTTACATTTGGTGAGCTCTATAGCAAAAACATAAAAATGAAGTGGGAAAAGATATAGGCACAAGTCTATGCAAGTATTAAGACTATCAAAATTATTGACCAATCATTCATGACAAGCTAGAAGATCTATTTACAACAATCACACATAAATTTCAAGATTTCTCCCACAAAGATTTATGTGCATACAGAACAAGCTAGGCTCGTAAATACACTATGCCATAAGTACGAAGGTAATAGGCTAAACTCACATGTGATATACACAAAAATAAGCGATCAAACTTTTTGAAGATTTTTCAATTTTGGTTTTTGAATTTTTGAACACACTCAAAAAAAGAACAAGAAAAGTAAGATCAATAACAACAACAAAAAAAACTTGTAAAAGAGACATGCTAAAAATAGAAATCAGTGGATATGATGCATGAACCTATGATCCTACGCATTGGAAGTATTGATGCATGGACATAGGGGATAATCATGCATAAGTACCCCTCTTCACCCACACGTCATGTGCGTTTGGGGTGATATCTCTATAGGATTGGGTACATGAATTGTGACCTTCAAACCTGCTGTTGAAGTTCACGAAACAAGTGGTGAATGCCTCAATCATCTTCATTACATTCATCACACCGGAATCTTCATTTTGACTTCATGGTTGCCCAACAATCCAATTCCTCCTGTCATCTCTTGGTCCTCTTGACCTTTGATCCCTAGCATTATTCAATGCTCTCAACTTATGACAATTAGGTCTGTTGTGTCCTTGAAGTCCATAATGATGGCATACATGGTTTACTCTTGGACCTCTTTGTGATTTTGGAGGTGATCTCCCTTTGGCTTCAAACCTGACCGTTGAGTGGTTGCAAGGCTTGTTCAACACCCTTTACTCAGGCATATTCTTCTTCTTCTCCACATTGGCTTTCTCAACAGTTGGAACAACTCCTTTTGATTCTTTTGCCTTCACAAAGTTTACTTCCTTGGTTACTTTGATACTTGAACTACTTTCTCCAAAGTATATCCCAACCCGGTTTTGTCGGAGAAAGATTTTTGTGAAGAGATGACATCTTCAAGCTTCTTGGTAGAGACTCGGTCTACTTTGGCATTTGCTTGAACCACTTCAAGCTCAAGAAATTTCACCTTTGTGTAAGCCTCGGTTAACTCACCATTCAATGTCTCAATCTCACACTTGGCCTCCTTATATCTTACTAGGAGACTTCTATAGTCCTCCTCTACTTTCTTCATCTTCTTCACAGCGGCCTTGGCCACCCTTGCATACTCTCTCGGACTTTTCAAGGAGAGAGTTATAGTTCTCTTGAAGATCCATTTGTATCTTCATCTATTTCAACATCCGATTCTTCTACAATTCCCACGGATTCCTCATCACTATGCTCCCCAAGTTCTTGCACAAGCAAATTCAAGTCCTCTAAAGATTCAACATGAGCAATTGTCATAAATGCTAAGTAATTCCCTTCTTCATCATAGTTGTCCTCCGAATCTGAGTTGGAAGAATCGAATCATCGAGAGTTGTGGCATATGCCTTGCCCTTCATTATTAAATAATTAGGACATTCTTTCTTGATGTGTCCATGTCCATTGCACTCGAAGCAAGTGATTCCTTGAGTAGATTAAGACTCCTTCCCATCTTTCTTCCTAAATTCCTTCCTATCACCTCTGGGGGGTGCAAACTTTCCTCTGTTGAAAGGTTTCCCAACGTTGTTCATCTTCAGAAATTTTCGGAAGTTCTTTGCAAAGAATATTTCCTTCTCCACATCATCCTCTTCTAAGGAGTCGCCCATTCTCTCGGTGATGGTTTTAAGAGTAAGGGATTTTCTTGATTTATGAGATGGCAGTCCCAGCTCATATGTTTAGAGAGATCCAATTAACTCTTGGATTTTGATCTCATCCAAGTCTTTACTCTCTTCTATAGCTATGACTTTTGCTTTGAAACTCTCCGGTAAAGACCTCAAAATCTTTCTCACCACCTTAAAATCTTCAATCTTCTCTCCAAGATTGAGTTTGGCAATTACAATCTCATTGAGCTTTCCATAGAAAGAATCAAAAGCCTCATCCTCTCCCATCTTAAGTTCTTCAAATCTGGTGGTCAACATTTGAAGCTTCGTATCCTTGACTTTCTTGGTACCCTCATAGGTCGTTTCAAAGATCGTCCAAGCTTCCTTAGTTGTCTCCACGTGTGATACCCTGTGAAACTCATCAGGGGACACACCACAGAATATAACATTAATGGCCTTACTATTCGCATTAGCTAATGCAAGAGCTGCCTTATCCTATTTGGACATGGCAGTATTGGGTTTAACATACTCATTCTCTACAGAATCCCACTGAGACTCATCTATAGCACACAAGAAAGCCCTCATTCGGACCTTCCAAAAAGCATAGTTGCCTCCATCAAAAAATGGTGGGGCATTAAGAGATTGTGACCAATCCATCACAAAGGGTCAAGGATCACACTCGGGTATTTAAACCACAACAAGTGTACCCGCTCTGATACCAATTGAAAGCTTGAAATGTGTGAAAACACAACAGCTTGTTTAGACCCCCAATTCAAATTACGGCTTGATTGATTTTATACTAACTTAATACTAAGTGCGGAATAGTGTAAACACAAGCAAACAAACAAGAGAGCTACTTTTCTTCATAATTAAAGCAACACAGCAGTAAAATGAAATAAACAAGAGTAGGGAAGAGAGATGCAAACACAAATAACCCAGAGACGTGTTATCGAAGAGGAAACCAAAGAACTCGGCGAAAAACCTCTCTGCCGCCCTCCAAGTGGAAATCAATCCACTAGACAATCAGTTGGGATACATGGGTAAGCAAGAGACCTTCCAAGCCTAATCTACCCTCTATACCTAAGCCCTCCAAGCTCCTACTCCAACAAGGCTTCTCGAATCGTGTCTCGTTTAACTCTCCAGGATCCCATAAAAAGCTCCATGTTGCATCCGCCATCCTTGGTTTCTTCCAATGTTTCCCAGCAGTACCAAAACCTCACTGGACACTCTTAAAAGGTGTGATAAGTGTTTGGGCTATTAACCTCTCAATGGTATGGAAATAGAGAGGTAGGAGATGAGGAAATCCCACAAACAAAGGTATAGAGAATTGTTGGTATAACAATTTCTAACTCTCAAGTGTTTTAACTAGGGTTTTCTCTCAAAAACTCTCTATCACATTTGTGGGTAATATGGGTATATATAATGAGGGTACAGAAAGTGTGTATCAGACAGTACAAGCGCGTAAGCAGAATGTCTCACGGGTGTCTTACGGGAAGGCCTTACCCGTGAGATACTCACAAGACACTGCTATCTCCATCTGTACAAAATCTTCGCATTCCAGTTATATGCAAGGCACATGCTTCACTTCGCGGGAAGCTTAGTCGCGAGACACCCGCGAGAAGTCTTCTAGCTTCACTTGCTTGAGTCTTCTCACTCTTTCTCTCTAACACACAACCCTTACAATCACATCCCATAACAAATACAGGGTACATAAGATTAAATAAAATTACAATCAAATTTGGCATGGAATAAAAGCCAACAAAATACATATTTGTAAATCACAATTTTACATTCCTTTAATCTTTGCCTTTTAATTACTGTTATGGTTGTGATTAATTTCAGTTTAGATTATTCTACCAATTCTGTTTTAGCTCATTTTCATATTCTGCACATACATTGTTTGATTATAAGCTTGTGTTGGTAATTTGTAAATTGGGGGTCTAAACGTTCATAGGTGTTTTACACACTATTTGAACTCTCAACATTAAATACAAAATGTGGAAGATTATTTAGTAGCAACTCCAACAAGTTGCATCGGACTTATAAAAAACTCGTAAAATCTCATGGTGTTGACTATGCAAGAAGCCACGCGCCATAGAATGCCACACTTGAGCAGTGGACTGGACTTGTTGATGGGAAATTGACCAACAAGGAATGGTTGGTAAATTATTTATGCATATATTATTATTATCCAATGTAAACTATATTATGTTATCAAATGATTAGATTAATACTTAGATGAAGTAAATATATAGTGTAAGATTCATGATCTAATAAATATCTTGAATGTTCTTTATTAGGAAAAATCAGCAAAAAACTTTGAAAATATGAAAAAAATACTTCAAACAAACTTAGATGCAGGACAAAGGCACTTGTTGTTAGGGTAGATGAGGAGGTGCGTGTTTTTTTCATTTTCTTAAACCTTAGTATATTATATGTTGTGATTAATTAACTATATCTATCTAACAATCGAATGTTAATTATTTAGACAAATAATAGTGGAGGTCAAGTTCTTGAATTGGTAAAAATCTTCAAAGATGTTCATTTCAATCCAAAGACAAATATATGGATACACCATAAGGATGAAGCAACATATGTATGTGTATCACTCCATCCCTATCATGTTTGTAAACCTATAACATATGTAGTATTAATGTTGTGATTGTTTGTTTCTTTGTCTCTTTCAAATGATAGGAAACTATTTTCAAAGTGCAAGAAGACCATTTTCAAGATCCTAATGCAATTCCCCTTGCTCAAGAGGAGATATCAAACATGGTTTTTAAGAAGAATTCTAATATTGTAAAAGGATTTGGCATGAGACCTTCATCTTCTCTAGTAACCACTACCTCATCTAGTTCCTCCATAGAATATATCCATTTTCTAGAAAGTGAGATAATTGAGCTCAAAGAGGCAAGAGCTAGGGACCAAGAGGTGCATTATCTCAAACTTTAAAGGTGAAAGACTTAACTGTTTTGGTAGCTTTTCAAGTTGTTGGAATATTTCTTTCTAATCTAAGCTACTTGAGTGATATACATGTGATTGAGTACATGGGTTTTTGATCTAGTGGAATAAATTGTTAAATGTTTAAGGGTTTTTACAAATGGTGATCATTTGGGGTTTCTCCATGTTTAAAAATTTGGGTTCCTTGAGCAATCGTATGCGTTGATTTTGTGGAAGTTTAGGGTTGATTTTTGGAAGTTTGTTCTTTGTGATTTAAATGACTTTGGCAAATGTTGGTGTGAGTGAAGTGATAGCTACAAATTTATGCAAGTGAAGTGTGAGCAGGTGGTTTTTGCATACCAAGTGTTTGATAAGTTGTTTATATGAGATTTTGGGTTTGATTCCTTGTTTTTAATATGCTTTGAATCTTGTGGTTTTAATGGGAGTACTTCTCAAATAATTTGGGCTAGTCTTAAAACTAAAACAATTTTCTAAAGTCATCGAGAGACAGATTTGAGTCAGCCACAATACATGATTTTTACTAAATTATAGAAAAACTTTTTGAGCTTAATTTTCTGTGGTACATTGTATACATATAGGGGAATGTTCCCTTAAAGTCTTGAATTAATTGGATAAATTTTCATTGACCAAACAAGCTTTACAAAATTGCTGCCCTGCTATGTCTTGAATGAAAGTAAGACTAAAACGTTGAGAAATTATGGAACTAATCCCAAACCTCGGTTGATCTTAATGGGATTTTTGAAATAGAATAATTATTGCACTCAATTATTTTTTGGTTAGAACTATTTTGGAACATTATTCATGGTTTTCCTAAAATTTACTATTTGTACTATTATTGTTAATCATTTATGGAAAATGCATGAGGCATTGAAAGTGCATCATATTTTTATTGCATATAAGGAAATGCACGATTTGTTACTTGTTAGCATGGAAAAGACTAGCATCTTTGATTAAATTCTTGAGAATCAATTTGATGGATTTATTGCATTATTTGCAAAATTTAAAGATGATTTGATAATAGGGAAAGTTGATGCAAAACATTTTTGACAATAAATGGTTTTGAGGACTTTCTGAAATCCTTATGAAACTACTTGGAAGTAAACTATATATTTTGAATACATTTAACTTGTGAGCTTTGATGTGGGTTTGCCCTTGTGCCATGATGTTGGTGATTACCCTGTCTTTGTGATGACATCTTTGTGACATGTGATTACCTTGTCTTTGTGAAGATGAGTTAGGTTGGAGGCTCCCATTTTGCATGACGGGTAAATCCTTGATTTGTGTGGGTGAGGCTGCTGCCTATAGGACCAAAGGACCACATGTAAAAGGGACACTATGTGATGTGTCATTCCTTGCTACCCATAGGGGGAAGAGGTAAACCCTTAAGTGTGTGGGTGAGACTAGGCGGGGCCAAGAGACCATATGCAAAAGAGGTACTACATGGCATGATATCCCCTACAGCCCATGGGGGGGATAGGTAAATCCTTAAGGGTGTGGGTGAGGCTAGGCGGGGCCAATAAACCACAAGCCAGAAGAGGTACATTTCATGATAGTGCTTTGTGGGTTCTAAATTGTCTCTATGGCAATATAATGTCTTTGTGACATTTCTGTCTTCGTGGTGGCTTGTCATGTAGCTTGGGTTAACTTTTTAGGTTTTTGGAAAAATGTTGTTATGCTCACAAGTATATATATTATGTAGTTTCATGGTGATCATTTTTTAGAAGCCTTGGGTGGCATTATTTAATCATTCTTATCATGTTACTATTGAAAATGATTTTGCAGTTTTTAGCTAGAAATTCTCAAATTTTTTTCATGTTGTAATATGCACATAATCATGAAACTTGCATTTCCCTTACCTCTATTAACTTTGCTACTTACTGGGCTTTAGCTTATCCCACTCTCCAACAGTTTTACAAATAAATCAGCTACACGTTGGGCATGAAGCTTAATTTATTAGTGGTGACTAGAGTGTTATATTAAATTGGAAGACTTGGGCCATGAATGGTTGGTGACTCAATCTTGTAAAGTTTAACGAGGTCATAACTAATTCTATTGGAGGTTGGGCACTTGAGTTTTGTTAGCCTTAGGCATTGTAGGCCTAGATTCGATGTTGAGGTTACTTATTCTTAATAAGATTTTGACTTTGGGTAATCCATTTGGAGTTTTGTAATATATTCTTGTATTATGTGGAGGCACATGATTTTTAGTTGTATGGTTGTAATTGTGTTATAAAGCTCTGACTTGTAATGTGGAGATTTCAGTATGGTTATATATTCTTATCATGTGAAAAGTTAAAGAAAAGAAAAAAATCTCCTACAATCTTTCTCTTGATGGTTCTTTTCTCATGCTTTGGACCCTTTTGGGTTTTGGGCGTGACAACTCCAATATGCCAAACATGGGTAATACCTCCAAACTTTGTTGAAGATGAGATAGAAGAAAAAGTTAATGCAATTTCAATTTTTGAAATAGAAAGAGAAGATATGATAGGCCAAAAACGAATTGACCCCTTGTGATTGAATTAATTGATTAATTAGCCAAGTTATTAATTAATCAAATTAACATGCAAAGGCGTGGTAGCACAACAAATCACCAATAAACTAATTATGCAGCAGAAACTAAATGACACGGTGATTTGTTTACGAATGGGGAAAACCTAATGGCGAAAACCCCACCAGGTGATTTTCAAGTCACCACTCCCGAAACTCCACTATTATTACAACAAGCGGTTACAAGTAAAGGAATCCCAAGTACCTTACCGACCTACAGTTGAACCCTTACCCTAATAACCAATTGGACTTGTTTTGTAGTGACAGTTCCCCCTTTTGATGCACGGCTCCCAAGTACGTGACTAATAAATTATGCGGATCCCAAGACGTGACTTCAATCACGAACTAAGAAGATTGTTGGCTACAAAGTTCTTCATTTCATCCATACAATGAAGATTAAGAAGATGCTTGGTTATAAAACCCTACGGTGCACATACACAACAACTTTTTCAAGAGAAAGAGATGAACTAAGGGTAAGAACTTCGTCTTAGGTCACAATTTGCTTGAACAGAGTTTGCTCAATACTTGTGCAACTTGTGAACTCCTTGACAGCCCTTAAAATAATCATTTTATATGTTTAGGGTTAGGAGAAAAGAAGACCTAAGCACATAATCACGGATTCCAAGAAATCGTATCAAAATTCTGAATTTCTTAAATCTCGACAAATAAGCTATCGGCGACTATCGAGCTAAGGGTGAAACAGACTTCCTTAAGCCTCGATAGATGCATTTGTCGAGCTTGACTATCGAGACTTAATGAATTTTCACTTCTCAACTTGTTTCTTAGACAGACTTAATGACTTCAACACTTGAATTTTAAATCTTGTTTTTTGAAGTATTTGAACACATCCTAGAACTACCCAATTATAAGTAAAGTGCGTTTTCTCAAAGAATTTGCCAATTACATAAAATCATGACATATGTTCTTAACATGTGAACCACATATGTCCTAACAAGATAGGCGGAAATCTATCATTGATTTTATAAAACATTGAAAATTGCCCAATGACTCTAGAACAAAAATTTGGTGACAAACTCCACATTTTATTTATTACAAGAATAGTTTATATCATTGTTCTTTTGATGGTCTTCACCTTCATTGCTTTGATGATGAGGAAGCTTCCAAACTTGAAGAAGCTCATTCAAGGATTTGAGGTGCTCACTAATTAGGTCCTAAAATTCATTTTCAAATTAAGCGGATGGGTTACTATTGGTCCATTATGGCCAAGGATTGTATGGATTATGGAAAAAGATGCTCAACATGTCAATTCTATGCAAACTTCATTCATCAACCTCCGAAACCCCTACATCCTACTTGTTAGGTTCTAAGGATTAGGAACTAATGTATTAGAACTCTAATTTGTATTGTTGGCAAACCATGATCAAAACAGGTTTTAGACTTGTTTAGACTTGCTCAAAGTATATATGTTTTATGTAAAGTTGGAATCGAGTTACTACAGAATTTACTATGCAATTTTGTCTGGCTCGATCGATCGAAAATTAGGCTAGATTGATCGAGACACGGGTAGAATGTTTTTCTACAGAGTTCTTCCAACTCAGCCCAAGTGCATATGACGTGTAGGGTTTTATGTTTTGTCTTAAGTATAAAAGGGAAAACCCTAGCCACGTTTTTGGTTGTCCATTATACTGTGTGTGTGAATCTTTTATGAGATCAAGAGGTGGTTGCCTTCACACATACTTAGGGTTTCCAACATTCAAGACTATGTCAAGAACTTGTTAATTGATTCAGTTGCTACATTAGAGAGCTTAAAGAAACACAAGCGGGTGTGCTTGTATTTTACGGAGAATCCAAGAAAGAAGGAGTCTATGGTCTCGGAGCTTGCATATGGTCATGTCAGTAAGTTTCTACTGGTGGGTAGCAATAGAATGTTAGCAATCTAAGTCCTATTGTAAAATTTCGATTCTTTCATAGTGCATTCAAGTTTACCTTAAAGATAGTTAGGTTAAATCCTCCCCGGGTTTTTAACAGTTTGGTTTTCTAGGTCATCATATCTTTGTGTTCTTTATATTCCACACTTTACATTGATATGATTATATGATTGTGTTAACCTAGATCTGAAATTTGGACTAAGTAATCATTTGGCTAATTTACTAGGTTAATTCATTTGTGTTTTAAGGGGTCTAAAAACTTACACTACTATAGCTTCATGGCCATTTGAGGCTTGGGGATTAGATATGGTTGGGCTACTGAAGCTAAAATCCTATGATGTAAATTCATATATCGTGGACTATAGCAAATTATTTCTCCAAGTGGACTGGAGCTCTTGTATTTGGTGAAATGAAGAAAGAAACTGTCATGAACTTCATCAAAAGAAACATCATCTTTAGGTATAGTGTACCCCATTACATCATCACTAATAATGGGAAGGAATTCTACAACAAGTCAATGGACAAGCTTTGCAATGACTTTGGTATTAAGCAGTATAATTCCTCTATGTATAATGCTCCATCCAACGGTCTCTTTGAAGCCTTTAACAAGACTCTATGCAATTTGGTCAAGAAAGTAGTAGGAAAGTCGAAAAGAGATTGGCATGAAAGAGTTGAGGAAGCTTTGTGGGCATGTTGTATTACATACTGAACACCTACCTAAGCCACCCCCTATTATCTTGATTATGGGGTAGAAGATGTTTTACCACTTGAACGCCGAATTCCTTCAATAAGAATCGCCATTCAAGAAGGTCTATCAAATGAAGACAATGTTCATCTACGACTTGAAGAATTAGAAGCTTTGGATGAAAAAGGGGCTTAAGGCACAACAATGACTTGAGTGTTATGAAGCACGCATTTCTAGGACTTTTAACAAGAAGGTTCATCCTCAATCTTTCCAAGTTAGAGATTTGGTTCTTGTTGTACGAAAACCCATTATCATCACTCATCATACTAAGAATAAGTTTGTTTCAAAATGGGATGGACCATATTTTGTTCAAG
Source organism: Quercus dentata (assembly GCA_028216015.1). Classification (NCBI taxonomy): domain Eukaryota; kingdom Viridiplantae; phylum Streptophyta; class Magnoliopsida; order Fagales; family Fagaceae; genus Quercus; species Quercus dentata. The sequence goes on from CP116447.1 coordinate 56,824,514, forward strand.
AAGCCTATACAAATGGAGCATACAAGTTGGTCACTGAAGATGGTTTTAAAATTGACCCCATCAATGGCAAATTCTTGAAACGTTCTCGATGATGCCAAAATCGTTAGTCAAGGTGATCATCTAGACAGAGAAAAACTCGTGATCGTAAAAAAGACCTACCAAAGGAAAGTATTCAAGCTAGAAGGGTCACTAGTGTGGTGCCAACCACTGAGCCTCCAATTACAAATTTAGATGACTAGAAAAAGAATAACTAAGAGCTCTGTTTGTGTTATAAGTGTAAAATCAATTGTAAATTTGTACTTCTTCTTGGAGTTTGGTGTCGCCTATATATATGGCTTTCCTTTCTAGCCATTGGTGGCATTCAATGGTGACATCAATGTCATTCTTGTAACCCCCCTAAGTGATTTGAAAGGTGGGATTCGGTGTCTCTCCAACGTCCGTGTTGCCTGCATTTATTGATTTGTAACGGCATTCCATTCATTATGACTTAAATGGTATTTATCCTCATCCAGCGTAGACTCATCCGGACAAAGGAAATTTGCTAGACTCATCAGTTGCCTTAATATTTTGTGATCATCGAGCGATCTAAGGACAATCATAGGAATATGAAGAGTCATCCTTTCTTTTTTCCCCGGTTATGGCTCTTAGGATTCCACCCCCTATTGCATTTATTGCGATGTACGTCATACTCTGGTTGGTGGGTGATGACGCTTTTTTCGAGAAGGCCTTTTGGTTTCCTGTTGCTTTATGTTTTTCAAGGTTACTTTTTAAACTCCTCCTTCTTCTCTTTTCACTTTGCTTTCCTTCTTTCTTCTCTGCATCTTACCCTTTGAGTTTCGATTTCCCTGTTTCTCAAGTATGCCTTTTTTACCTCCTTTTCTCCTTTTTTGAAAAATTTATTTCCTCCTTTTCGCTTGATGGTTGATCATTATGAAATTAGAAGCCTCTCTCCTTCTGTTTCATTCTTTTTTGCTTGCTTAGGAGCATCCCTTAGCTCTTCTGGCAATCATTGTCCACAAGTTGGGGATTTTGCCTTAGGGGATAATGACCTAGGTTTAGTTTTGGGTGACTTGTACCCTTTGTTATACCAATCTTTAGACTGGTTTAAGGCCATAAGATTTGTTTTTGTGGAAGAGAGAATGGGCTCTGAGATTAGGTTGAGTGATTTGGAAATGGGTCTATCATCCGGTGGTGATGCTATCGGGAAATTTGAGATGGACACTGCTACCTCTGTACTCATGTCTAGGTAACTTCTTGTCGTCCCTTTGCCTCGTCCATATCCTTTATATTCTTCTCTATCACACTTACTCCATCCTTATATGGGTAATTGCTAGGTGATGGGAGAGACAATTCACATCACTTCGGAGTATCTAGCAAATGAGGAGAAGGCCATAGTGGCTAACTCCAAAGTGGAGGCTCTAGAGGCCGAAGGTTCTTGTCTGAGAAAGGACCTCATTGCTGTGATGGATGATAGTAATGCATCCAACGAGAAGATCAAGGCCCTATTTGAAGAGCTTAAGGCAAAGAAGCTATTGGTGACGCTGAAGGACCAGTAGCATTTGGTAGCCAACTAGAAAGTTAAGTCCATTACTGCCAAGGCCGTCTAGGTGTTCCGACTTATAGATGAGTATAACACAATTTTGTTTAGCTAGTACTACGGGGGCTTTGAGCTATTGAGGAGGTACCTGGTAAAGCATAGCTCGGGGGTAGACTTGGAAGATCTGGATTTTTAGGCTATAGATAAAGAGATAGAGGCTGATCAGGCTACTCAAGCTATGACTGCTATCGATGAGAACCCCGCGGATCCTAGAGGTGGAAATGACGTTCTTGCCACTTAACTATCATACCCCTTTCTTTTTTCTTTTTCTTTTTTTTTTTTTTTTTTTGATAGGCCAAGAATGTATTGGTCCCTTGTGATGAATTAACAAATTAATTAGCCAAGTTAATTAATCAATTCAATTAGCATGCAATACCATGGTATCACAAACAAATCACCAAATAACTAAATGCAGCGAAAATTAAATTAACACGGTAATTTGTTTACGAATAGGGAAAACCTATGCTACAAAAACCCCAATGGGTGATTTTAAGGTCACCACTCCCGAGAATTCACAATTATCACAAGAAAGTGGTTACAAGTAAGGGAATCCCAGTATCTTATACCAATCTATAGTTGAAACCTTACCCCAATACCCAATTGGACTTGTTCTATAGTGACAATCTCTCTTTTTATTGCACGGTTCTCATGACGTGACTAACCAATTTGATGCATGGATCCCGGTATGCAGTTTACTCACCAACTTGAGAAAGATGTTGGCTGCAAAGTTCTTGAGTTCATCACACGATGAAGATCACAAGACTCCTTAGTTACAAAACCCTACGGTGTACAAATACATTTGCTTCTTCAAGAGAAAGATGAACGAGGGCAAATTCTGTCTCCAGTCACAATTTGCATAAACACAACTTTGCTTCACACTCATGCAACCTTTTACGGCCCTCGAAACAATCCTTATATATGTTTATGGTTGTGAGAAAAGAAAGCCCAAACATGTATTCACGGATTAGATTGAAATTAGTTCTGAAAAACTAAATTTCATAAATCCCGTTAGATAGCTTATTTGTTGAGATAGCTGTCAAGCATCGGGCTTTAGCAACTTTTTAAACCTCTGTAGATACTAGTTGTCGAGCTTTAAAATCCAGTACTTCTTCACTTGATTCTTGGACAAACTTGCATGGTTTTAAGACTTGAGCTTGAAATCTTGTTCCTTGAAGCATTAAACACAACCTAGATCTACCCAATTACAAGTAAAGTGCGTTTTGTCGGGATTAGCCAATTCTAATTTGACATATGTTCCTAACATTAAATCACATATGTCCTAACAATCTCCCCCTATGGCAATCCGTGACAAAACCATAACAAACAAATGAACATATGGGAGAAGTCATAAATCACTCAACTCATACTCACTTATTGAATACAATAAAATCAATCCTAACACAAACTCTTGAAAAAATTTGCAAGAAGAGAGTTTATGGGAAGAAGACTTTGACAACCTGTATTTTTGAAACACTTTAAACAAAACTCATCATGGCATCTTAGTATGAAACAAAGATAATAGATTGCATACAATATATAAGAATCATGTGCATAAAGAGAGAAAAGAAACAACATATGTAAAGATAGGTGAATAACATACATCGGAAGATATAAACCAAATATAAATACAATGTATGTCAAATGGTCAAAGACCAATATACATGAGGTAAATGTAAAAGAGTGAAAAGAAGATACATAAAAACCTCACTACGTCCCTCATAGACACTTTCCCTATCACAAAAAATCTCCTATGCTAACTCTCTCCCTATGTATATGACTACTTTTATATCAAAACTACTCTCCTTTTTGGTCACAAGTGACAAAGGGTAAGTACATCAAGTAACATCTCATCATTACTGGACGAGCTAGCATCCTCATCCTTATCAGCATCATCTTTGCTAGAGCCATCATCACTCTCATCCTCTGAAGCCGGTGGAGATGGAGAGGTACAAGCAGTGAAACCACCCATGACAACCTATTGTTATGCGATACAACAACCACAGGTGTTCACCCGACACAACACATCATTAAGTGTGTCAAGGTGAGCATCCATGCGCACAAGCTGTGCCATGATGGCCTCGAGAGTCACTCCACTCATAGAAGACGAAGGAGCGGAGGTGGATGGAGTGGTAGAAGCTGAAGGAGTCGCCGTCTCTGTCCAAGGCCACCTCGGTCTAAGTTGTGCCTCGCTCCATCGAACGGTAGCAACATCTATGTCACTCATAACCGTGAAATGAGGAGACTTAGGAAAGGAGATAGAAAAATGGTGAAGAAGCCTCATGATAGCGGAAGGAAAAATAAGCTTATCACGAGTCGTCGTATCCTTATAGACATCTATAAGGGATAGAATAAAAAGAGAAGGGAAGTTAATAGAAATATCCTCTAAGAGGGATAACAAAAATTGAGCACGAGGCTTTGTAATAGAGTTACAGTGAGACAAAGGATGAAAAATGAATGTCATCACCATGTTAAGGAATCTCAGACCTTTTTGCAAAGCCCGAGCAAGGGTTATTTTGACGGTTACACCAAGATGAGGGTGTCTCACAAAATAGAGATGAGAGTTCGTCGTTGGACACAGTCCTTAAACGATTTCAACCAAGGTAGTCGGGATGCACTACACTCGGAATGTGTAGTACCTCGGATACAATATCCAGAGTAACTACAATGTGCGTACCTTGAATGCGGGAGAAAAAATGAGGTACAGAAGTATATAATCCGTGCATATTGGAGTAAGACTCCTGTATGATCATGGAGAGACAAGTGACTGAGATGTCACACAATGACCCCCAACCTCGATTGTAGATGACAGTGGGAAGGTCAATATCGGAAAAATCAGATAGAATGACTTGGCGCTCCAAATGAATGCCTCGTTGAGAAAAGTTCTTCGAAAAGTCCTTTCGGGCTTTATCATCACGGAGCCGTACATGAGAAGGAGTAGGGTCAGAAGAAGAAGTGGGTGCCCCAGAACCAAAAGGGTTTTGGGATGGAGTGGATTCGCGTTTGGGTGCCATAGAGTAGACTAATGCAAGAAAGTGAGAGAGGGAAAGAGAGAGAGACAAGCATAAAAGCACCAACAACATCAATATAAAAGAATATAAAGATTTGAAGGTACGTATGCATGAACAAGTGACATGCAACATAAATTTATCATGGGCTCAGCCTAATCCAAACCTACCAGCACACATTATCATAACAAAGTAAACACACATCTAAAAATACATGAATCACAGTTACAATGCTAATGCGATGCAATGCATGAACACTTAGGATCATTTAAACGAAACCCATCCCAAAACTTTAGAAAAAACCTCAATAATTTTGAAAAATCTCAAAAAATTTCAAAAACCCCAAAAGTTAGGTCAAAAGATATGAAATGCATGATTAATGAGTGAGAGAGCATCATACCGGATGAAGTAAATGATCTTGAGACCGAAGATTGGGTGGGGAAGAGGTTTGAAGTGATTGAGAGGTGTTAGGGAAGGTGAGGAGACAAAAGGAGTCAAGAGAGATCAAGAGAAGTGAGAAAGAAGTCGCGTTGACCCTTTATATAGAAATCCATAATTCTTGATAGATTGAGAGGTGTAGAGAGGTATCGAGGTTTAAAACACATGAATCGGTTGTCCAGGATCTGTCGAGAGGTGTCCACAGCTAAAGGATCTCGATGGATCGAGAAGCTATCAAGAATCTATAGCATCCAAAAAGTTTCTTAATGGATTAAGGAGCAAACGAGAAGCTATCAAGAATGCAATAATAAGCAGGTGAAAGAGCTCGATAAATAGCCTAGCTGTCGAAAGGTGTCCAGAAATTTGTCAAGATTGTTTAAAAATAGTTTTTCAAGAAGAGAAAAACACAGATATGTATGCAATTAAGCATGCTATACAACCAAAGATCCAAGCAACATTTTAAGCTCTTAGAATCATCTCTCAACAAGAAAAATGTCAAGCATATAGATCCAAAACACACACACATAGACACACACACACACAACAAGTCTAACCAATTTTATATTTCAAAAATAAGTTAAGACAGTTTAGTGAACATACATTAACACCTGTATTCCTTGTGATGGCAATGTCATATTGTACCTGCACGTGTATCAAAAGCAACAAAGAATATTGTGTGTTGTGTGTGAAAAATATCGCAAGATTGCATAAGTGTCTTCATGTTATGACAATTTGAGATATAAGACAATCACTTTAACTCACACATAATCATAACTATTTGATGGGAACTATCACCTTCGAGGTACATCCTATAACTCTCATATCTTCTAAAATACACGCTTGCAATCATATATAAAGCATTTTGATTCTTTTTGCTTTTTATTATTCTTTGCATATTTTTCTACTAAGCAAACCATGCATGGGCATATAAGAGATAAAAAAGAAACATCCAATGATGTTATGCATTTGAAATTTCATATTTGCTATGCCGAAACATACAAATGTCAGTTTATGATTGGCGGCAAACAGTGGTGAGATGGTTATATATGCCTTTCTCTTAGGATTTTTTAATCCTTACCGTCAAAAAAAGTTATACGAGTATTAAGTACAAGAGATTACTAAATCTTACTCATCAGAAACACAAGCCACAAAACTCACTTTCTTAGTTGTGCATAGAGATGCTCATCTAAGTTATAAAAGATACGAAGTTTAGAAAACTTTATTTCAATGGCCATCCAAGGTACACAAGTACCAATGTACACAAATACACTGTTTTTGCATTTTTCTGATTTTTCAATTTTTTTTTTAATTTTTATGGAAAAAAAATAAATAAAGCAAAGCAAAAAAAAAAAAAAAAAATGTTAAACAAAACTATGCATAAAACTAGATTGTCTCAAAACATAAAAGCAAGACACACAAGTAATGCATAAACAAAAATAAGAAGGGGAGAGAGAGAAAAAGTGATTGAATCACTTTAAGCTTTTTTCCTTCCGCACCTTGGAAGAATCTTTCCGTTTTGAAAACCCTTGATCCGGCAATGAGGGGAAAGAATTGAAACCATTCAAGTTTGAAAGGATCATGAGGGCTTTAAGAAAATCTCCAGGAGGAGCAAATGAGGATAGAAAGCGATTCTGGTTTCCTGATGAGATCATACTCTTGCTCTGTTGAGTGGCTAACCACTTGTAGCAATTAGGTCGAGTATGTCCAACTGCTCCACAGTGATAACAAAGATGTTGCTTCTTCTGTTTAGGCTTTTAAGCATTTCTCTTCTTAGCCGTAAGGTTTTTGATCTCTTTCTTATCTAGCTTAGGGGGTGCTCCTAAGATAGATTTACCCTTGTCTATGTTCTCACTAGCTAACACATTTTGCATTTCATTATTTTCAGATTTAGCATTATTATTAGGAGGAAAAAAAATAATAGTACTAGCAGAAGCAATACTAGGAGAATAAAAGTCGTACCCTAAACTGGTTCTATCGGAAGCAGATTTTCAAGACCGAACATCTCATCAAGCTTTGCACTTAAAGTTCTTTCCAACTGGGCTCGGACTTGGAAAAGTTACGCCTCAAGCTTCTTGGTCTTCTCGGCCAAGAAATTATTCTCAATTCTCGGTGCTCCAATAGTCTGATTAGCTTCATCAAACTTCATGGAGATTTCTTCCCATTCAATCTCCACATCACTGAACTTCTTGGTGGCCAACCTATACAATTTCTCATGCTTTTCTAAGACCTTGTATAACTTTGCATAGGCTATGTGGATGTCGTCTTGCTCATCCATCTTTTCAAACTTAGATTCCACCAATTCCTCTCCCTCTTCTTCATCCACACCTTCAGTAATCCCTTTAGTAGGATTTATAGTGGCGGTGAAGGCATTTAGGATTCCATCATCCTCATTGTCAGAATCATCTTTAGGCTCGGTGTCACTCAAGGTAGCAGCAATTGCCTTGCTTTTCCCAATGGTCCTGAGATATGTAGGCACTCTTGTTTCATGTGTCCGAAACCTTGACATCTAAAGCATTTTGCTCTTGAGGGAACAGTGTCTTGACCGCCATCCCTAGCATTCTTCTTTCCTTTGTCCTGGTTCTTGAACTAAGATGAGCTAGACTGCTTGCAGTCTTTGTCAAATTCTTTAGCATTGGAATTCTTCATAAACTTTTTGAATTGGTGAGTGATATAGGATTTCATCTTAGAATCTTCATCGTCTGAAGACTCATCAATGTCACTGTTCTTGGCCTTCAATGCCATGCTCTTGCTTTTACTCGATTTCCCAATCCTAGACAAACCCAACTCATAGGTTTGTAGATTTCCAACCAACTCTGTTAAAGGAATTTTGTCAATATCCTCTGATTCCTCAATTATCGTGATCTTGGCATGAAATCTCTCGAGTAGAGAACTGAGCACCTTTCTAACAATCTTGGGTTCGGAATAGTTTCCCTAAGATTGAAGGTTGAGTTCACTATGTCCTTGAGCTTGGCATAGAACTTATCAAATGAATCATCCTCCTTCACCTTAATCTCTTCAAAGCTTATGGTAAGCCTCTGAAACTTTGAATCCTTGACAGCCTTGGTTCCTTCATAAGTTGTTTGGAGGATAGTCCATGCTTCCTTCAGTAGATTTCAATAGAGAATATCTTCTTGAACTCCTCATTCATGTCTGCACTGAATAAAGCATTCAATGCCCTGCTATTGAAGTTAGCCATCTTGATCTTAGCATCATCCCAATCTGCCAGCGCTTCCTTAGGCATGGTCTAACCTATCTCCACTGCTTGCCACACTTTCTCATCTAAAAACTACAAGAAAGCTCTCATGCGTATTTTCCAGTAAGCATAGTTAGTGCCATCAAATAAATGAGGTATAATAAGAGACTGTCCTATATCCACGACAACGGTGGTCAATGGATCGCACGGCAAAGATTAAACTCAATCAGAGTATGTCTACTCTGATACCACTTGATAGGCTAAGAATATATTGACCCCTTGCGATGGATTAACAAATTAATTAGCCAAGTTAATTAATTAATTCAATTAGCATGCAATAGCGTTGTATTACAAACAAATCACCAAATAACTAAATGCAGTGGAAATTAAATTGACATGGTAATTTGTTCATGAATGGGGAAAACCTACGCAACAAAAACCCCATTGGGTGATTTTAATGTCACCACTCCCGAGAATTCACTATTATCACAACAAGCGGTTATAAGTAAAGGAATCTCAGTACCTTATACCAACATATAGTTGAACTTTTACCCTAATACTCAATTGGACTTATCTTGTAGTGACAATCTCTCCTTTTATTGCATGGCTCCCAGTATGTGACTAACCAATTCAATGCACGGATCCCAATACGTGGCTTACTCACCAACTTGAGAAAGATGTTGGCTACAAAGTTCTTCAGTTCATCACATGATAAAAATCATGAAGCTCCTTGGTTGCAAAACCCTAGGGTGTACAAACATAGCAGCTTCTTCAAGAGAAAGATGAACTAGGGTAAATTCTATCTCTGGTCACAATTTGCAAGAACATAACTTTGCTTCACACTTGTGCAACCTTTTATGGCCCTTAAAATAATCCTTATATATGTTTAGGGTTATGAGAAAAGAAAACCCAAACATGTATTCATGGATTGGATTGAAATCAGCTCTGAAAAACTAAATTTCATAAACCTCGATAGATAGCTTATCTGTCGAGATAGCTATCGAGCATCAAAGCCTCTGACTTTTTAAACCTCGATAGATACTAGCTGTTGAGTTAGCTATCGACCTTTAAAATCCAGTACTTCTTCATTTGATTCTTGGACAAACTTGCATGGCTTAAACACTTGAACTTGAAACCTTATTCCTTGAAGCATTAAACACATCCTAGATATACCCAATTATAAGTAAAGTGTATTTTGTCAAAGAATTAGCCAATTCTAATTTGATATATGTTCCTAACATTAAATCACATATGTCCTAACATTTTCTTTAATTTCGTGGTGCCCTACATGTTTTTGGGCTTTTGAACAAATTGAGACAGATATTTCTTTTGAATGTTTATATTTCACCGTATCTTCTAGTCACTTTGTGTTTGAATACTTACGTGCCATGTTTACTTGCCTTTATTTTATCCCGTAGATTTTTTATGCCGAGTAGTAGCAAGGTTGTTGTTCGTTGATAGGGAGTCTGTGCAAATCCTTAGTATCACTTGTGTGGCCTATTTTTCTCGTGAGTGTTTTTAGCTTTTGCCTTCTATATGATCTTTAGGCCTTGCATTATTAAGTTTGTTTGGAGAACCGCTTTGGTGATTTGCATGCATCACGAGATTTTGCTAATCAATTTGCTTTGTATTTAGTTAAGGAATTCCACCACTTAGCTTCATCCAATTTTACATCCATTTAAGGAATTTTATCATTTTGTGTTTGTAAAGTTATGATTTACAACTAATTTGTGTTGGCTTTAATTCCATGCCAAATATGATTGTAATTTTGTTCAATCTTTTGTACCATGTATTTAATGTGGGATTTCATTGTAAGGGTTGTGTGTGAGAGAAAGTGTGAAGACTCAAGACTCATTGCAGATTAAAGATATTTTAATGAGTAGCTCACAAGAAGCCTTCCCACAAAGTGAAGCATGTGCCTAACACATGACTGGAATGCGAAGAGTCATGATTGATGGTGATAGCTGGTTTATGCGAGTGTCTTGCGGGTAAGGCCTTCTTGCGAGATACTTGCAAAACATTCTGTTTTTCCAATTTGTCATATCCGATACACCTGGTCTCTACCCACACTATATATACCCACATTACCCACATATTGAGAGGAAAGCTTTTCGGAGAGAAAACCCTAGCCATTACCCTTGAGAGTGAAAGATTGTCATACCCATAGTCTTCAACATAATCCATTGTGGTTTTCCTCAACTCCTATCTCTCCATCCCGAGTGTAAAGTGAGGTTTTGGTGCTGCTAGGAAGTATTGGAAGAAGCCATTTGTTTGGTGGATGCAATCGGGCTGAATTGTGTGATCCAAAGAGCTAGAGAAGACAAGGCTTCGTTAAGTCAGTTGGTAGTAGGAGCTTGGATGGCTCAAGACATTGGGTAGACAAGGCTTGGAGGTTCTCTTGTTATTCGTGTCCTCCAACTCATTCTCTAGTGGATTGATTTCTTGCTTGGAGGGTGACGGAGAGGTTTTTCACCAAGTTCTTTGGTTTCCTCTTCGATAACACATCGGTGTGTTATCTTGTGTTTGCATTCTTCTTCCCTACTCTTTTATCTTTCATTTTACCACTATGATTTGAAGAATATGGCTTAGAGTAGTTATATTGTTTATCCGCTTGCATTTACTCTATTCTGCACTTAGTTTAAGTTAGAGTAAAATCAACCGAGCCGTAATTTTAATTTGGGTGCCTAAACAACTCTTGTGTTTCCACACAAATTCGAGCTTTCAATTGGTATCGAAGCGGGTACACTTGCTATGGTTTCATGACCTAAGTGTGATCCTAGACCCTTTTTGAGATGGATCGATCTCAATCGCTTATTGCTCCTCCATACTTTGATAGAAGCAATTATGCTTTTTGGAAAGTCTATATGAGGGAATTTCTATGTTCTATTAATGATAGTGTTTGGGACGCTATCAAGATAGGATAGACTAGGCCAGAGGCCGCCAAATCCACATGGGATAAGGCAACTCTTACGACAACTAATGCAAATAGCGAGGCTTTAAATGCTATTTTTTGTGGTGTTTCTCGTGATGAATTTCATAGGATCTCTCATGTAACAATTGCCAAGGAGGCGTGGCAAATTATGGAGATGACCTATGAAGGCAACAAAAAAGTGAAGGACACCAAGTTGCAAATGCTTACCACACGCTTCAAGGAGCTGAAGATGAGTGAAGACGAGTCATTCGACTCATTTTTTTGAAGCTAAATGAAGTGGTGATTGGGAAATTCAACTTGGGAGAAAAGATAGAGGACTCCAAGATTATGAGGAAGATTCTACGTTCATAGCTGGAGAGTTTTCGTGCAAAGGTCACTGCCATCAAAGAGAGCAAAGACCTTGATGAGATTAAAATTCAAGATTTCATCAGTTCTCTTCAAAACTATGAGCTATCTCTACCGTCTCAAAGGAATAGCAAATCTCTTTCTCTTAAGACAGTCAATGAGAGATTGGAAGCTCAAGACTCCTTGGATGAGGATGAGATTAAACAGGATGTGGCGTATCTTGCTAAGAACTTCCATAAGTTCCTAAAGTTCAAGGGAGATGGAAAGTCTTTTGAGAAAGGCAAATTCTCAGAGTTCAAGTAGGACAAGAAAGATTTCAAGAAGAAGGATTCAAGAAATTCCTCACCGTCTGAAATGGTTACGTGTTTTGAGTACAAAGGACATGGGCATGTGAAGAAAGAATGTCCCACATATTTGAAAGCAAGGGGTAAAGTCTTTGCAACTACCCTCAGTGACTCAAATGGTTCAAACTCTAACTTGGAAGAAAGCTATGATGGAGAAGGAAATTACTCTGTATTTATGGCCATTGCACCTGTGGACTCATAAGAAGATTTGAGCCTTCTAGTGGAAGAACTCGGTAAGCACATCGAAGTAGAGTCTATGGGAATTGGGGAAGAATCCAATGATGAAGATGAAGGAACTAAGGAATTGCAAGAATCTTATAATTCTCTTCTTGAGAAAACTAGAGAGTATGCTAGAGTGGCTAAGGCAGCCATCAAAAAAATGAAGAAAGCTAAACATGACTACAAGAGCATAATCATAAGGTACAAGGAAACGAAATGTGAAGTTGAGATGCTGAATGGAGAACTAACTGAGGCCTACTCCAAGGTCAAGTTTCTTGAGCTTGAAGTGATTCAAGCTAATGCCAAAGTGGAGCGCGTTGCCTCTAAGAAATTTGATGAAGTGCTTGCACATCGAAAGCCTTTTTATGATAAAAGTGGATTAGTATACTCCTAAGAGATGAAGTTTGTTAAAGCAAGGAACCAATGGTAGCAACTCCAAGTGTTTGAGAGTGGAAAAGTGGAGAAAAAGCCAAATGGAACTGCTCAAAAGGTTTTAACAAAACCTCAAAATTCATTTGTGGCCAAACCCAAAGCTAGAGGGAAGTCTCTCCCAAAACCACAAAGAGGTCCTCAAGTTCAACACTTCTGCCACCATTGTGGAGTTAGAGGACACACAAGATCTAACTACTATAAACTTCATGCATTGAAGAAAGCAGATTCTCAAAGGCCGGACAAGGAAAAGGGAATTGGAACATCAAGCAACCAAAAGGGCGAGAAGCTGATTCCGGGTTTGGTGATGTGACAAAGATAATAGATACCATCACTTCTTGTTTAGCAAGCTTTAGCAAAAGGTTTGAGAATCACAACTCCAGTACCTAATCCTCTAAGGATATCACCCCAAACACACGTGCTGCGTGGGTGAAGAAAGGTACACATGCATAAGCATTAGACCATGTCCATGCATCAATTCTTCCTATATGTTGTGACTTTGATTAGTTGTTTGTGTATGTTTCACATTTTAGCATGTTTCTTTTCAAGATTTTTTTGTACTTGTTGTTTTTGTTGATCTTACTTTACATGTTCTATTTTTTAATGTGTTGAATTCAAAAACCCATAAAAATTGAAAAATCTCTAAAAAGTTTGATCGCTTTTGTTGTGTATATCACAAATGAGTTTGGTCTAGTACCTTCATACTAATGGCATAGTGCATTTATGAGCTTATCTTGTTATGTATGCACCTCTATCTTTGTGGGAAATATCTTGAAATCTATGTGTGACTATTGTAAATCGATCTTCAAGCTTGTTATGAATGATTGGTCATTAGTCTTGATGGTTTTGATACATGCATAAACTTGTGCCTATATATCTTTCCACACCTTGTTATATTTTTGCTTTATAGCTCAACAAATGTCAAATTTCAAAAAGAGATAATGAGCTGCAAAAGCCATCGCACATACGCCTATTTGACTAGGAAAAAGGGAAAGTGACTTGTATTGAAATGTATGGTGTCCAAAAACCCAAAGGCTTACTCATAAAATGAAATATAAAAAATTTTAGCTATCGATCTCAAAAAAAGATGTAAAGATCAAAAATGATCAAATGTTATGAATTGTAAAGAAGCCAAATGAAAAGCTTCAACGATATGTAATCATTTTCTTGTAGAAGGTCATATATGTTTATTTCTATAATTGAGATAGACCACTTCACTTAGTATCAGTTGTGTATGACTTGATTGAATTGATCATTGAAGTTTCACTCTAGGCTAAGGACTATGCCACATTTGATACTCACACATAACACACAAGACTTTTGTTCAATGAATGCTTATTTCATTTGTGTGATTGTATATGTTCAAATGTAATGTGTATACTCCATTGCTTGTCGATCAAACCCAAAAAGATTTTTGAGTATTTTATATGTTTTTGAAAGTATTTTTATGCTTTTGCATTTTGAGTTTTTCTTTAAATTGCATTTTTCATGTTTTTCATCAAAAACTCCTTCAAAGGCATTTTCGCGAGAAACTCACGATTAAGCTCTTCCTATGAAAATAGGTTAAGGTAAAACATGAAAAAACAAAATTCAGACAGAAACTTTCACGGCTATCTCGCTACTATTTCACGAGTAAAGTCTTCCTACGAAAAGTTTTGTGCTTTGGAGGCGTTTTTCACAAGTAATTTCACAAGAAGCTAACTTACGAAAAACGTGTGTTTTTAGTTTTAAAGGGCTGATGTACACAATTTTTCAAACACATCCTATTTCCCTCTACCTCCCTCATGCTTCAATCTATCCTAATCCTATTTTCACTCAAAACCCCAACCAAAGCTCAAAAGAAAACTTCTTCAAATCATTTCTAAGGTATGTTTATACAATATTTTCTTCTTATTTACTTAGATTATGCAAAAAAATGTTAGGTTTTACTTGATTTGGGTCAATTTTGAAAAAGGGTTGGGAATTTAAAATTTTGTGAAAATTCTTTCAATTTCTTGAATAGGCTTTATCTCATTTGGTTTGTTTGTGTTTGTGTTGGCCAATTGTGGCAATTTTAACATGTATTTAGGCAAGTATCACTCATATTCATGCATTGCCCACGTGTTAGTTTTATAGGTGCATATCAAGTGTTTGATAAAATGCCCAAATAGCATTTTGGTGTTATTTTGGACTGCAATGAGTTCCAAACTTTGGGGATTACAATGATTGGACTTGTTTATCATGTTTTGATCATTGGGTGTGTGTTTTACACACTTTGACCCAAATGTGCTTAGTAATGCCTCACATATGCATACCACACGCACACTTGATGCACACACTTGCACAATTGTCAATTGTTTTTGCATTTCAATGATATTACATGTTTTAGAACTTATAACATGATTGTGTGACAGTGTCTATGTTCTTTTTAGGACTGTGTGCTTATTTTATGGACTAACTTGGTTCTAATCAAGTTTGTGTTCTTGTTTTGTGTTTTTGCACTTGTTCCTTTGTGTTGTGTGTTTGATTTTGCAAATCTATCGTCGTTCCTCTCACGGTAAAGAACATGTGATTGACCTTACGTCATCCCCTGTATCAAAGAGGACTCGGCATTCATTTGATGACTCCAACAGCGAGAGATTCAAGACTCCCCTGGATTCTCGGACTTTCTCCAGCATTTTTAAGGATGCCCCTACTGTGGTGAACATATTGTATGGTTTGACACCCTGGGATCCACTTTTATCCCTAGGATTTTTGTGGATAAAGATTGGGCAAATCTATTCGGAAACTTCGAGGATCCAATTGATGAATAAGTTAAGGAGTTCTACTCAAATGCTAGATTCACTGGAGTTGAATTGAAGTGTTGAGTTCGAGGAAAGGAGTTTATCATCACTTAGGACTACCTTGCTAAGATCCTTTGCATTAATCGACCAACAAATGTGGACATCTCTCCCAATAATGACAGACTTCCTCCAAAGTGTGAGATATTCTTCAAATTCTTAGAGTTGATCATGAGGTCTCAGTCAAAGGCACATCCATTGGAATTGCGAAGTTTGAACTTGAACTAAAAACTCTCACATTGATCATGTTCTCCAACCTCTAACCACTAACCAACGCTAGATTTATCAATCTTGGAAGAGAACAATTCTTATGTGATCTCATCACAGGAGCTCCGATTGACATTTGCGCTCACATTTTCAAGACTATGGGGAAAACAATAGGATGAACAGCAGTAAGGATGTGTCTTCCCTTTTGCAATCTTATCATGAAAATAATGGTACTTAAAGGAGTTCATCCGCCAAAAGATGGAACTATCCTAGTACGTCAACGTCCAATATCCATGGAGTCTCTTCAAATGAGCAAAAGTCACTCTTACGCTAAATGGGAAAAGCAAAATATGTCCAAAACACCAAAGAGTGAATCCCTTCCACATGCCACTCTTTCCGGTCATGGCTCAGCTACTCATACTACCCTTGGGCATATTGAGACTGCATCTCCTCACACTCTGAGCTACGATCTCTACTAGCGATCAGCCAAGACAACCTAGCTCTCATGCCGACAGGTTGACTATCTTGGTTGAGGGTTTGCATGAGTGTATTTCAGGAATTGCTAATGTTATCTACTCAACCAACAACCAGGTTGAGATGCGTCTAACAACCATTGAGACATAGTTAGATGAGATTCATTGCAAGCTAAAGGAGAGCCTTTAGCTTTTTGTGCCAAAAAAGGGGAAAACAACTCATTGTATAATTTGGACGATAGCATATAGTAAGGGGGAGAGCATCATAAGAAAGGGAGTGTGCATATTAAAAGGGGGAGTTTTGTGAGATCAAAAGGAGAAAGCTGACACATACTTTTGGATAGTCTAACCATTGTTTGGCTAGTCTAGTTTATAGCTTATTTGTTTTCTAGCTAGTCGAGTATACAGTTTGTTAGTTTACTTTTATAGTTTTTATAACTCTTGGATATTTACATTGCTTTTTTTTAAAAGATTTAAGTACTTTGGTTTAAAACATTCAACTTATATTTAGTACTTTGTTTTTGTATCCTTGCTTTGTAGTGTTTTTAAGTACTTTTAGATCTTATTGCATTATGTATAGTACTACACACTTGTGCCCTTGTTGGATCTTGTATCCTTGATGCAAATACTTCTTGTATTTCACATTGGTTGTGTGCTGGACATGCAATTGATTTTTGCGTTGCTCTTAATTGCATTGCGTGTCCGGATGATCATTTACTAGTTAAATGTTCCTTGTAGTTATTTTTTAATGACTAATCTTTTTTTTGATCAAGATATGCTTAATTTTTATATAGTGTCTATTACCTTGATCACACTTTACTTGCTCATATATGTATCGTGTATTCAACTTGTCATAAACTTAATGAAAGTTTTGTTTGTGTGCGAGTATTTCAGGTTTACGGTATATACGTACAAATGCTTCACAACTTCTAGATTAGGTGTGACTGAGTTTTACCACTGTTCCCAAAATCATGTTTAAGTCTAGAGTCCGTTTTAAGGGTTTTATCACGGAATAGCTAAAGGGGGAGATTGTAAATCTAATTTACAACTAATTTGTGTTGGCTTTAATTCTGTGCCAAATTTAATTGTAATTTTGTTCAATCTTTTGTACCTGTATTTTATGTGGGATTTTATTGTAAGGGTTATGTGTGAGAGAGAGTGTGAAAACTCAGGACTCATTAAAGATCAAATATGTTTTCGCAAGTAGCTCGCGAGAAGCCTTCCCATGAAGTGAAGTATGTGCCCAACACATAACTTGAATGTGAAGAGTCATGACAGTTGGTTTTCGTGAGTGTCTCGTGGGTAAGGCCTTCCCGTGAGATACCCACAAAACATTCTATTTTGCCAATTTATCATATCTAATACACCTAGTTTCTACCCACATTATATATACCTACATTACCCACATATTGAGAGGAGTGCTTTTCGGAGAGAAAACTCTAGCCATTACCCCCAAGAGTGAGAGATTGTCATACCCACAATCTTCTACACAATCCATTGTGGTTTTCCTCAACTCCTACCTCCCCATTTCCAAATCCTTGAGAGGTTGATAGCCCAAACACTTACCACACCCATCCTGAGTGTAAAGTGAGGTTTTGGTGCTACAGGGAAGCATTGGGAGAAGCCATTTGTTTGGTCGATGCAATCGGGCTAAATTGCATGATTCAGAGAGCTAGGGAAAACAAGGCTTCGTTAAGTCGGTTGGTAGCAGGAGCTTGGAGGGCTCAAGTACATGGGGTAAACTAGGCTTGGAGGGTCTTTGTTATTCATGCACTCCAACTTATTCTCTAGTGGATCGATTATCGCTTAGAGGGCGGCGGGGAGGTTTTTCACCGAGTTCTTTGGTTTCCTCTTCGATCACACATCGGTGTGTTATCTTGTGTTTGCATTCTTCTTCCCTACTCTTTTAGCTTTCATTTTACTATTGTGATTTGATGAATATGGCTTAGAGTAGTTATATTGTTTATCCACTCACATTTACTCTATTCCTCACTTAGTTTAAGTTAGAGTAAAATCAACTGAGCCGTAATTTTAGTTTGGGCGTCTAAACAACTCTTGTGTTTTCACACAAATTCAAGCTTTTAGTGTTCGTCAAATGATTTACATCCATTTAAGAAATCTTATCATTTTATGTTCATCAAAATGGTCTACGTCCATTTAAGGAATCTTATCATTTTAGGTTCGTCAAAATGATTTACATCCATTTAAGGAATCTTATCATTTTAGCTTCGTCAATTGATATACATCCAGTTAAGGAATTTTATCACTTTAGGTTTCGTCAAATGATTTACATCCATTTAAGGATTCTTATCATTTTGTGACTTACATCTAGTGAAGGAATTTTATTACTATAATTTCGAGGAACGAGCTCACAGTTTGGGGAGGGGGGGGCACTGAATAGTACGTTTTATTAATATGCTTCAAAACCATAAGACATTGTTAATCGTTTACAAGCAAGTTAGAGTTCCTATATGTAATACCTTTCCACGTGTTCAACATTCCCTGGACGAGGTAACTCATTTCTATCTAGGTCCTCTAGGTGGTAACTTCCACGTCATGAGTAGTGGAAAACTCGTTATGGGCCTTCCCACGTTGGTCCTAATTTTCCTTGAGTTGAATCTTTGATTGTAGGTGTCACTTTCCATAGGACAAGGTCTCCGATGCTGAATCTCTTGAGTGTTACCTTTTGGTTGTAATATTCGATCATCTTCTACTGGTACTTGGCCTTTCTCTAAGAGGCTTGATCTCTAACTTTGTCAAAAAAATCCAAATTCGGCTTCGGTTGGTCATCATTGCTACCTTTGCCAAAGAACTCCTTTCTTAGGCTGGTGACTCCTATCTTGACGGGGATGACTGTTTCCATGCCATATGTGAGGTTGAAGGGTGTTTCTCCTATTAGGGTCCTTGTTGTGGTTTGATAAGCCCATAAGACATTTGGTAATTCTTTAGGCCATGCTCCCTTTGCCCCCACTAGTCGAGGCTTGATGATCTTCAACAATGTTCAATTCGTCACTTTTGTTTGTCCATTGGCTTGAGGATGTCTTGGTGAGGAGAACTTATTTTTGATGCCGAGGTTTAAGCATAAAGAATGGAATACCTGGCTATCGAACCGACAACCATTTTCCAATATGATCATCTTGGGTATCCTAAATCTGCATACGATGTTTTTCCATACAAAGTTCTGGATTTTTGCTTTTGTGATCATGGCGAGCACCTCTGCTTCCACCCATTTCTTGAAATAATCGATTACGATGAGCGGGAACTTGTTTCTTACCCCGTAGCAAAGGCCCCATGATATTAATCCCCCACTGGGCAAAAAGGCCAAGGTGAAGTGATGGTTGTCGTCTTTTCTCCTGGAAATCATTGGACGTTCCCATACCTCTGGTAGCTATCACACTTTTTAACAAACTCTGTTGCTTCTTTCTGCATCGCGGTCCAAAATAGCCTACCTTCATGATTTTTCCTACTAGGGACCTTGCACCCATATGGTCCCCACAAATACCCTCATGGGCCTCTTCCAAAATGTACTTAGCTTTTTCTTCTTCAACACACCTCGGGTAAGGTTGTGAGAATCCCCTTTTATAAAGTTCATTGTTCAGCATAGTAAATCAACTAGCTCATTTTTCGATCTTCTTTGCTTCGTTTGGATTGGGTGGCAAACGTCTGTCTCTAAGGTAGGACAGAATTAGGCTTGTCCAAGCGGCATGATTCTGTATTAGGAAGTTCTGAAATTCTTTGATACTGGGGGACTTCTCTATTTCCAATTTCAAATTAGTTAAGCCCATCTCATTTTTCGATGACACATATCTCGCCACTTCGTTGGCTTCTGAATTCCGATTTCATGGGATTTGAGTAATGCTTACCCAATCAAATTTGTTAATCAACTGGTTCGTTAACTTCAAATACCTTTGCATCCTCTTTTCCTTTGCTTCAAATTCTTCGTTGACTTGTCATATGACGAGTTTTGAATCTCTTTTTAGCAGCGCAATCTTGGCTCCCAGGACCTTCGCGGCCCTTAGCCCTGTCAATATGGCCTCATATTCAGCATCATTATTGGTCACAAGGAATTGTAGTTGGACTTTATACTTCAGGACGTCTCCTTCGGGAGTAATGATGATGACACCTGCCATTCCCCTCTTTTGTGTCGACGATCTATTTATATCATCCATTTGATCGGCTCCTCTTAGTTCTCTTCATGTTCAGCATGGTAAATTCTACGATGAAGTCTACCAGTGCCTAGGCTTTTATGGTCGTCCTAGGCTTGTACTTGATGTCGAATTAATCGAGATTGATGGCCCTTTGTATCATTCGTCTCGTGGCTTTGGGTTTATTCATCGCTTTCTTGATGGGTTGGTTTGTAATTACTACGAGGGGGTTCGCCTTAACGTATGAACGAAGCTTCCAAGAGGCCACTACTAGGGCGAATGTGATTTTCTCCATGGGTATTTGGCTTCAGCCCCTTGGAAAGCCTGGCTAATATAATACATTGGGTGTTGCACTCTTTGTTCTTCCCGATTAATCTTTGCGCTCACCCGATCGTGGATACTACCAAGTACAGGAACAAGTCCTCGCCTTTCTTCGACGGGCTCAAGAGTGAAGGGTTGCTCACATAGTGCTTCAATTCTTGGAATGCTGCTTCACACTCGTCCGTCCAAAGGAATGCCTGTTTCGGGGTTTTAAAGAAAGGAAAGCACTTATTTGTGGCTCTAGAGATGAACCTATAGAGGGCTGCAATCCTCCCCGTGAGTGACTATACCTCCTTAACCATCTTTGGTGATGACATCTTAAGGATGGCCTTCACCTTCTCTGGATTGGCTTTTATTCCACTTTTTGATACCATGAAACCGAGTTTTCTCGAGGATACTCTTAAATGCGCATTTGGTTGGGTTCAACTTCATCTTGTCTCTTGCCTTAGTGTATCAAAGGTCTCTTTCAGGTCGTCTAGATGACTTTCTTCTTCTCTACTCTTGACGAGCATATTTTCCACATACACTTCTATGTTTCTCCTAATCTATTTGTTGAACAACTAGTTCACCAACCTACGGTATGTGGTCCCTGCATTCTTCAACTCAAAGGGCATAACCCTATAGCAATAAAGTCCCTGGCTAGTGATGAAAGTCGTTTTCTCCTAATCTTCTTTAGCCATTTGTATCTGGTTGTACTCCAAGAAAGCGTCTATAAAGTTGAGGAGTTTATGCCCTATTCTTGAGTCAATGAGCTAGTCGATCCTAGGCAAAGGGAAGCTATCTTTGGGGAAAGCACCATTTAGATCCGTGAAGTCCACGCACATTCTCCATTTCCTATTCACTTTCTTGACCATGATGACATTGGCCGACCACTCTAGGTAGTAGACTTCCCTAATAAAGTTAGTGGCAAGTAACTTGTCTACTTCGTCCATTCACGCCTGTTCCATTCAGGGGCAAAAACCCTTCTTCTCTATTAGATTGGTTTTCTTTTAGGATTTACCTTTTGGTGGTGCTAAATGATACTTGCTGGTATGCCAGGAATATCCTCATGGCTCCATCCGAACACATCGAGGTTGCTTTTCAAAAAACTTATGATTTTTTCTTTCGTTAAGGGATCCAAGTTCGTCCCTACCTTGGTTGTTTTCATCAATTCCCCTTCCACCAACTCGATTACTTCTAGAGCTTCCATGACCTCTAGTGTTTTCTCCTCGATCATTCATGTATGGTTTTCCTTTGAGGATAACACTGCCTGGTAGCACTCTCGAGCTAGCACCTGGTCCCTTTTTATCTCTCCAACTCCTTGTTCCATCCGGAACTTCACTTTCAAGCAAAAGGTGGATGTGGATGCTTTCCAACGATTGAGAGTAGGCCCCCCTATGATGACATTATAGGACAAGGGGGAGTCTACTACCAAGAAATTGTCTTTGTTAGTTACCTGGAGAGGG
This sequence comes from Quercus dentata, assembly GCA_028216015.1. Taxonomy (NCBI): domain Eukaryota; kingdom Viridiplantae; phylum Streptophyta; class Magnoliopsida; order Fagales; family Fagaceae; genus Quercus; species Quercus dentata. Next base: position 56,846,426 of record CP116447.1, read on the forward strand.
TATGAGCTAGCTATGACCGTCAACATTACTATCCCTTTCAGGTAGACCTTGTCTCCACTAAAGCTGACGTGGGGAGATTCAAATGAATGAAGTTTCTTCGAGTCTTCCTTTAGTTGTTGAAAAGCAAAGAGGTAAATGATGTTTATTGAGCTCCCATTATCTATTAGGACTCGTCTGGTTTTAAAGCCTTCTATCATGAGCATAATGACTAGAGGGTTGTCCTATGGCTGCTTCACTCCTTGGGCATCATCTTAAAGACCATATCTTCCCTTCTTCGGTGTTTGGATGGGCATGTCGCATGGACGCTATTTACTTTTCTTTGTTGTGACTTTTTAAGGGACTTGAACAATCCTCCTGCGGTGGGTCCTTCATTGATCATCATTATTTCCCCTATGGCATCCCTTGGGTGCTCTTGTGGATGATCTTTGTTTCTGGGATTTCCATCCGATCTTGTCCGTGCAGCTTGCTTTGTCTGACTTGGGCTGTCCTTACTCATAATTTTTATAACCTTCCTTTTTTGGATTAGTTCTTCTATATGTTCTTTTAGATCCCTGCAATCCTCCATGTAATGGCCTTGGTCTTTATGGAAATGGCAATACTTCTTCTTGTCGTGGATGTTAGGCAAGGAGTATAGCGGTTTTGGCCACGTAAGGGCATGGTTGTCTTTGATCCGCATCAAAATCTTGTCAATAGGCATAACTAAGGGAGTAAATTTTACTATCCTTGAAGGCTTATCGTTTCTCCTCTTAATGGAGTCTTAGCTAGATGAAGGGGAGCTTCTCTCCCTCTTCCTACATCTTTGCTCGACTCGGGTGCTTCTTCTTTCCTTCTGTTAGCTTTCTTGTTCAATTGCAGCCAAAACGTTTTTAGCGTTCGTATATTTTTGGGAGTAGCATCTTTGCCATCGATCTAGGGGGACTTTTTGCAAGGGCAACCACGAAATCCTTCGACTTTAAACCAGCTTTAAACATAGTTAGTTGCACTTTATCTTTCGCCTCGTCTACCTCCAACACCTCTCTGTTAAATCTCTTCACACACGGGATCTCGCGACTCCCCTTCTCCTTGCTTGATTGTAAGGAGGTGATCTAGTGGTCTTTTTACGCTAACCACCAATGAAGTGGCGAACAAAGGAGTTGCTGAGTTGCTCGGAGTTGTCAATGGATGAACGGATGAGTTCTCTAAACAACACTCTTGTAGTCCCCTTGAGAGTGTTTGGGAAAGACCTGCATAAAATTTCATCGAGGGTTTGCTACAAACTTAGGGTCATCCGGAAGGTGGGTATTTGATCCAGAGGGTCCATCAAATCATTAAATGACTCAAGCTCGGGAGACAAAACTTCGATAGTAGGGGGCACTCCAAGATTCTAGGGGTGAATAAGGAGTCTCTTTTTACCATCCCATCCAAGTTCTTGTCTATCTCCTTTTTCATCCCATTCTTTAGCTCATCCATTTCCTTCCGCATGCTATTCAAAAGGTCATTGCTAGCTTTGTCCGATGGGTCCGCCCTTCTTGACCCATTTCTATTGTTGTTGTTCTCTTCGTCTTCATTCCTATTGACGACGCGATTTTCCTGTTGTTATAGCTACAACCTCATATCCACGATTCCGCCCTGGCAAGTTCCTCCACATTGGCTATAAGTGCCTGGATTTGAAGGGCCAAGGTTGCTGGATCTTGAGATGTGTTAGACTCCATCTAGATTTCACAGAGGGTAAAGCTACATTTTCAAACTAAGGCTTGAGACGATTTTCCCCACAAACGGCATCAAAGCGATGATGCCAAAATCATCGGTCAAGGTGATTGTCCGGATGGAGTATAACTCATGATCGTCAAGAAGACCTGTGATAGGCCAAGAATGTATTGACCCCTTGTGAAGAATTAACCAATTAATTAGCCAAGTTAATTAATTAATTCAATTAGCATGCATTACGCGTGGTAACACAAACAAATCACCAACTAAGTTAATATGCAGTAGAAAATAAAGTTAACAAGGTGATTTGTTTACAAATGGGGAAAATTTCCAAGGCAAAAACCCCACAATGTGATTTTAAGGTCACCACTCCCGAGAATACACTACTATCAAAACAAGCAGTTACAAGTAAAGGAATCCCAGTACCTTATACCAAACTACAGTTGAACTTTTACCCCAATACACAATTGGACTTGTTACGTAGTTACAATCTCTTATTTTCAATGCACGGTTTCTAGTACGTGAGTGACCACCAACTTGAGAAGGATGTTGGCTGCAATGTTTTTTAGTTCATCAACACATTGAAGATCACAAAACTCCTTGGTTACAAAATCCTATGATGTACAAACACAGTAGCTTCTTCAAGAGAAAGAAGAATTAGAGAAAATTTGTCTTCGATCGCAATGTACTTGAACAAAACCTTTGCATCAAGTTTCATCAGTTGTGACGGCCCTTAAAATAATCTTTATATATGTTTAGGGTTATGAGAAAAGAAAGCCTAAACAAGTTTACACAGATATGTGTGAAATCAAATCTAAAAAATTGATTTTCGTAAATCTCAATAGATAGGTTATCTATCGAGCATTTGTCGAGCATCGAGCCAAAATTGTCTTTTAAACCTCAATAGATGTTATCTGTCGAGCTAGTTGTCGAGTTTTAAAATACAACACTTCTTCACTTGATTCTTGGATAGATTTGCATGGCTTTAACACTTGGACTTGAACTCTTAGACTTGAAGTATAAAACAAATCCTAGATCTACCTAATTACAAGTAAAGTGCGTATTGTCAAAGGATTAGCCAATTCTAAATGACATATGTTCCAAACATGATTCACATATGTCTTAACAATCTCCCCCTTTGGCAATCCATGACAAAACCATAACAAACAAATGAACATATAAGAGAAGTCATGAATCACTCAACTCACACTCACTTGTTGAATACAATAAAATCTAATCCTAACACAAACTCTTAAAAAACTTTGCAAGGAGAGAGTTCATGGCAAGGATGACTTGGTGTTCCAAAAAAATCAAAAAAATCGGAAAGGATGACTTGGCGTTCCGAATGAATGTCTCATTGAGAAAAGTTCTCTGAAATGTCCTTACGAGCTTTATTATCAAGGTACCGAACATGAGAGGGGGTAGGATCAATATAGGAAGAAGATGATGCCTTGGAATGAAGAGGGTTCCGAGACAGAGTAGACTTGCTTTTCTTTGGTGCCATGAGCAGACTAACCGAAAGAAAGAGAAAGAGAGAGAGAGAGAGAGAGAGACACGCAGACAAGTACCAAACACAGTTAATAACAATAAGAAGGAAATGATTAGCATGTATGCATGAAAAATGCATGAACATGTGACATGCAACAATAAATACATCATGGGCTTAGCCCAATTCAATCCTACCAGCACACATGATTTCAATATAGTAAACACACATTTATAATACATGAAACATTGTGAAAATGCAAATGTGATGTAATGCATGGACATATACAACCATTAAAGCAAAACCTAACCTAAAAATTTTGCAAAAACCTCATCAATTTTGAAACCCCAAAAATTTTCAAAAAACCCCAAAAACCTAGATCTATATGAATGAAATGCATGAAAAAGAGTGAAACAAGATCATACCAAAGATGGGAAGATCAATCTAGGGTGAAGAACCACTGGGTAAGAGGTTTAGAGAGAGAGAATAGTGTTTGGGGTGGTGAAGGGTTAAAAATCGTCAAGAGAGATCAAAGAAAATGAGAGACAAAAACGTGCTGAGGCTTTATATAGAAATTAGGATTCTCGATGGATCGAAAGGTGTCAAGAGGTGTCCAGCACTAATTCTCGGCAGATGGAGGTGTCAAGCATTAATTCTCGATAGATGGAGCTGTCAAGGTGCTATCGAGAGGTATCCATAACAAAGTGATCTCAATGGATCGAGAAGTTATCAAGCATCTATCGAGCATACAAAAACTTTCTCAATGGATCGAGAAGCTATCAAGACAAATTCTCAAAAACTTCGATGGATCAAAATTGCATTAACAACTGTCGAGAAAGGAAGATCAAGAGGCTTGATAGATAGCCTAGCTGTCAAGAGGTATCGAGAAGCTGTCGAGATGCTCAAAAAATAGTTTTTCAAAGAAGAGAAAAACACAGAGATGAATGCAATCAAGCATGCTACTCAACCAAAGATCCAATTAACATTTTAAGCTCTCAAAAACATCTCTCAACAAAAAAGTGTCAAGCATTTAGATTCAAAACACATACACACACTAAACAAGTTTAACCAATTTTATATTTTAAAAACAAGTAAGACAATTTAGTGAGCATACATTAGCACATGTATTTCTTATGATGGCCAAATCACATTGTATCCGCACATGTATCAAAAGTAGCAAAGAGTGTGCATGTTGTGTGTGAAAACATCGCAAGAGTGCATAAGTGTCTCAAGTTATGATGATTTGAGATATAAGAAAATCAATTTTAACTCACATACAATCATAATCGCTTGATGGAGACTATCACTTTCGAGGTACATCCTATAACTCTCACATCTCCTAGAAACACACTTGCAACCATATTTAAAAGCATTTTGATTCTTTTTGCTTTTATTTTTTCTTTGCATATTCTTTTCTTTTAAGCATATCATACATGGGCACATAAGAGAGAGAAAACAAATACCCAATGATATTAAGCATTTGACATTGCACTTTTGCTATGCCGAAGCATATAGATGTCATTTCATGATTGGCAGCAACATGATGATGAGAAGGTTATTTATGCCTTTCTCTTAGGATTTTCTAGTCCTTCCCGTCAAAAGGAGTGATACGAGTGTTAAGTACAAGAGATTACTTAATCTTACTCATCACAAACATGAGCCACAAAGCTCACTTGCTTGGTTATGCACAAAGATGCTCATCTAAGCTACAAAAGATACAAAATTTAGAAAACATTGTTTCAATGGCATCCAAGGTACACAAGTACCAATGTACACAAAATACACAATGTTTTTGTTTTTTTTTTTTTTTTTATATATATAATTTTTATGAAAAACAAAATAAAGCAAAACTGAAAACAAATACATAAAAACATGTTAAACAAAGCAAAGTGTAAAACTAGACTGACTCAAAACAAAGAAGTAAAACACACAAGTAATGTAAATAAAAAAAAAAAGGGAGAGAAAGAAAAGTGACTAAATCAATTAGAGCCATTTTCTTTCCACACCTTTAAAAAACCTTTCCATTTAACAAACTCTTGATCCGGTGTTGAGGGGGAAAAATTGAAACCGTTCAAGTTTAAAAGGAACATGAGGGCTTTGAGAAGATCTCTAAGAGGAGCAAGAGATGATGGAAACTGATTTTGGTTTCCCAATGAGATCATATTGTTGCTCTGTTGAGTGGCTAACCACTTATAGCAATTTGGTCGAGTATGTCTAGTCGCTCCACAATGATGACAAAGATGTTGCTTATTTTGTCTAGACTTTTGAGTATTCCCCTTCTTAGCCCTAGGGTTTTTAGTCTCTTTCTTATTAAGTTTAGGGGGTACTCCTAAGATAGATTTACCCTTGTCTATGTTCTCACTAGCTAAAAAAGTTTTCACATCATTGTTCTCAAAATCAATATTATTAGCCGGTGAAACAAAAACAGTAGTACTAGAAGAAGCAATATTAGGAGAAGAGAAATCATACCCTAAACCGGTTTAATCAGAAGAAGATTTTCGGAAGCTAAGCATCTCGTCAAGCTTTATACTTCAAGTCCTCTCCAAGTAAGCTCTAACTTGGAACAGTTTTGCCTTAAGCTTCTTGGTCTTCCCAGCCAAGAAATTGTTTTCAAACCACAGTGCTCCAATAGTCTAAGTAGCTTCATCAAACTTTGTGGAGGTTTCTTCTCATTCAAGCTCCACATCACTAAGCTTCTTGGTGGCCAACTTATACAACTTCTCATGCTTTTATAAGACCTTGTATAATTTGCATAGGCTGTGTGGATGTCATCTTATTCATCCATTTTTTCAAACTTAGACTCCACCAAGTGCTCTTTTTTATCTACTTCTTCAACAATCCCTTGATGAAGATTTACGATGTGGCGGTGAAGGCATTTAGGATTCCATCATCCTCATTATCGAAATCATCCTCGGGCTCGGTGTCACTCAAGGTAGCAGCAAGGGCCTTGCTTTTCCCAATAGTCTTGAAAATAA